>OX463841.1:40485911-40630792 GCA_949825065.1 Odontocerum albicorne
ATTAATTAATATAACCGATTCCGTACATGTTTATTCGTATGATGTTTTATTTTCATGAATTAATATCACCGATTCCCGTACATGTTTACTCGTATGATGTTTTACTTTCATGAATTAATATTACAATTCCGTACATATTTACTCGTATGATGTTTTACTTTCATGAATTATTACCGAAAAATTGAAATGTAACGACTACCATAAAATATTTCGTATAATCAGCTGTAACCTTTTAAGTCCCCTGTGCCATTTAAAAATGTGACCGATAATTTTTAATTTCCTTCTTTCACATGGTACCCTATACAAATAGGGGATAATGGCATATAGAAGAGTATGCCCGGGATACAACATTATCTTTTGACTCAAAACATCGAGCCTCTGGGATAAAAACCACTGGAGTAGACAAGGATGTCACGCTTCATCATTGCACGTGTTGGTAACACATACCGCACGCGAAGAGATAACAACACTCGCACACATACTCGATATGTTTTTGCATATCATTGAGAATTGAACTGAAAGCTCCCGGTGGAATTCAAAACGTTTAAACCAAACTAGGCCACGGGGGTCGTATTATATTTGAGACAATTATATTAAGATCACAAAGCATATTAACCCAAGTGAATGAGCTTTGTAATCTTAATCATGATTGTCTTGGCCAACGCGACTATCGTTTTTTTTCTGAATTCGCCCTTATACAGGCCTCATTTAAATATATTAATTGATAGTAAATTTATCCAAGCAAATGTATTTTGCTATCTAAACTCACTAACTTATTGAGCTCATTCTTTGAAATGCATCATTGAGTATAATAGTCAATAACAAATCAGATTTTATGATTTCAGTTTTATTTTGTTTAATTTAAACTAAGAACGACCGTTTTGGCTTATATTATAACTGTTGACAAGAACCTAATAAGTCGAAATGGTGCCTTGAGATGTAAAATAGTCAATAGAATTAATATTCTTATTTCCGTTTTTTTTTCATTTATTGTTTGCTTTGGAAGTTTTTCATCCAAAATTTCATCAGCATTAAATACTCTTTTTTAAATTACGAGTTTCGTGGAGTCCTGTTGGTAAGTTGTTTGATTTACACGAGTTTCGGGTTCGATTTACCATGGTATTCGAAATAAAATTTAGTCTATTAAAAAAGTTTGCCTGGTAGTAATACAAACATGCACTAGATTTCGCAAGTGTGATTATCTCTTCACATGCGTGATAGTATTGCCCAATACGTGCGATGACCAACTGCAAATTTCTGGGCGTACTGCAGTGGGTTCTTAACTCGATTAATGGATACAAAGATAATGTTATCTCCCAGATGTATTTCTTGAATATGTCTGCTGAGCTTAATTGGATTTGTTGTCTCGTACCGGTACATATGAATTATTAAATTGGTAAACGCCCCCTGTCTCTTTGACCAGGTATTGTAAATTGACGAGAACCATCAGTTTTGTAATGCTCTCCGGGGTCTTCTGTCGACTATGTGCCCTAAGAACCGGAGTATATATTGTACTTTAGAGAGGAGTCTTTTGTAGATGTTTGACCTGATAAATATTTATTTACAAGGCATGTGAATTGATCCATGTCACTCAAATGTCGAAGACATGTCCATATTTAATTTTTTTTTTTTTATTTCATAATGGCTTCAACCTAATAGTCAACAGGAGTATTTGTGTACCAATTTTGATATATGGGAATGAAACGTGGGACGTAGAAAAATACTGAAAGTGCACATAATCTGTTTAGAATACGTACTTTAAGAAAACTACATGAAGTTAAAACGTATAACAGAACATGGAATGAAATAATAAGAGAATAATGTGAACTTTAATCTAATGTATTAAGTAAGATGACGAAGAGCAATGCCCAAGAGTGGATTCTTTCAACATGCCCAAACCCCACCATAGTGTAGTTTAGGCATGTACTCGTAGACGAAGGAATAAAAGAAAACTAAGAAAACAAAACAGTGCAAATGTGAATGAAAGACATGCTCTAGCATTAAAGACATGCTCTAGCAGTAATCCGACCACATTTTTTCGTATCTTCTTCTTAGAAGATACGAAAAAGTGTGGTCGGATCAAATAAATTAAATTTTGAAAGAAGGAAACATTAAAGTCAGCTAAGCCATAGAAGCTGTGTGAGAAGACGTATTCTTATAGAAGAGGCGAAAAGTGTATCACGATTTGAAAGTCTGGTGTTCTGTTCTCTCTGCGTATCCCGATAGGGAAAGAGGCGTGATGTATTTAAAACCTAATCATCAATTCTGATATATTGCCAGGATACCATGCTAATGAAATGAAAAATAAATCACATTAAATGAAATAAAAATATTACTTAAGGAATACTTCACACAAATGTGCTACATGAAGTCATTTCCAGCATCCTTAATTATACTATGCTAAACGAAATAAGTAGTGGTAAACACTATCATCAAACGTAGAAAAATACTGTTTACCAAAGTTCATCCAATAGATCTATTTTAAGAAGATACATTAGATTAGAAAAAAAATATCATCCCCACTTTCATAAATTATATGTTCAAATCATCCTGTCATATCAAATATCTGCTATGACAGGTAACATTGTCAATCTTTGACAAATGTAAATATTTCAAACGTGTTTTTATATTATTGTAGAAAACATTTATTCAACATTTATGAATTAACATTGCAATACTCCAATATACTCGTACCTTATCACATATCTGTCAGAAAAACAAAAGAAAAATCATTGCCCTTTTTTAATATCTTATCTAGCATAAATGTGTTTCTAAATATAACATATTGTTAATAATATAACGTTAGATGTCCCTTATTGTTACCTGTTTTTGTAACTACTCAGCATTTTTTGATTTTTCTTTATTTTTTTGGCGTGGAACAAAGCTGTTTTGCCTTTGGTGTGTGCAGCCCTCAATACAGGGTTGGGTCACGGAGCGGCCAGAGGCAGAGCCCCAAGGGGACATTTTAACTTTGTTAACCAGATAATTTATTTATATCTTTTCAGAACAAACTATTCAATTCTAAGAATTTAATGTTTATAGTGAGAATGGAAATAATTTACAATTCACATAGTAAAATATTCTATAATTTTAAGAGTATTTTTACAAAATTATGAGAAAGCGTATATCATATTACTGCCCTTGGCTTAATAAATTAATAAAGTGGGTCTTTACCTCACCATTCTCTCGTAACTGAATTACTATCCGAGGAATTATTTCTTCAACGATTGTAATTTATTAGTCTTACCGATCAGCATTTAAAAGTGTTCCTATTTTCGGGCAATTTAGTTGTATTTTTTATCTACGAGTATCTTAGCATGTAAGATTTTTTTTTTTCATGTTGAAGTCATTTGCTTTTGCACTCAATTCAGAAACAAGTAAAATCATTTATCAAAAGTTTCAGCTGTACATTTTTAAGATCTTCATAAAAAAGTCTCATGTTATCCCGGTTTCCCCTTTTCCCCGATGGACTTTTTTTTAAATTTGTTATATCTAATATTTTAGCAATTATATGTATACGAGATTTAAATGGGAAATTTTTTTATTTTAAAGTTATCTATTTTATTTTATTAAAAAAAAATTCAACAAGTTTTTTATACTTCTTTTATTTGGATTAAAGAATGAGTATACATTTATCGTCAAATAAAAACAAATGATTATACCCATAAATGGGATCATATTGAACATTTTTTGTTAATACTCAATTACCTCATATCACAGAGCAAAAATAACTGGAAATCACCAGTGAAATATTCAAAACGCGAAACCCATCGTGTAATTGAAACGGATTATCCAACGCATGCATGGCGGCATTAGTACCTGGATGTAATTGGATTCTGGAAACAGAGTAAATATTCCAGCGATTTTTAGACAAAATGGATTCCGCGGAATACAGATCGAAGAGCAATTTGGACAGATCGAATTCCTAAATGGAAGAGTTTAACTAACAAATATTGATCAAACACGATCAAAAGGAAATTTATTGTTAGAAACTTAACTCTAATTGCACTACGCCTTCCATGATATTATTAATTCATTGTTTTATTTATAGTAACGTTCGATGATTTTCTTTTGCAATATAGAATAGTTAATTATTTGGATCTCACTAAGTAATTCACGATTTTATCTTAATTATTGTATATTTTTTTTCTAAGAATAATAACAAGTCAAAGTAGAATTGGAAGTAAAAAGTAAATTTCTATAATACCTACTAGAGTATTTTTGTTAAATAAAAGGTTTAATTTTTTTAACTTGTTAAAAAAGTTAACCTTTTTTCTTTAAAAACAGGTTTCGTTAATGTTTCATTTTTTTACTTCAGAGACTGTAGAGTTTTCCCCCGAAAGTTCTTTCTCGATTGGGTAAAATAAAATTATGAAAGTTTTGTATCAATGTTTTGTTCTTTACCTATTTTACAAAAAAATATAGGCAGACAACATCTAACGCTGAGTATGAAAGGGGTAATAAATAATACAAAATGCTTCGTGATTGCATATCTGGGCTGTATATTTATAGAGAAAAAAAAACACTAAGTTCAATTAGTATACATGGGTAAATATTTAAGGTTGACAGAGAGTCAGTAAAAAGTGCCTATCTCGGTAACGCAACATTCACGAAATGACTGGTGTTGTGATAACTGAGGAACTTTTCCGTGCATTCGAAGATAAAGATATTTTCTCCACAGTGATCAAAAAGTTAAAGATAATGAACACTACACATAAACAAGATATCTCATTTGTGCTTTGATAATTTTGTTACATCTTTTATTCATTTAATTAAAAAAATCTGAGCCTTTAAAACTGTGTTTACTGTATACATTTATCTTGAAGAATTTTTCTCCCTAAAAAATAACAAATTTCTTAGGATTTTGTATTATTTACCTCAGAGGGATTTATTTTACTCAAACGTCAGATTGTGTTATGAACTCTGGATTTAATATTCTGCGTGGGTTTATTCCGCAGTGAGACTATAATTGAATCAACCCTTTGTAAACGAAAATCTTCCTGATTCAATATGAATATCAACAGTGAAACGTCAAAAAATATAACATCGTCTAGCGCCGGGCTCTTCAGCTAAATTTCTTGCTGTGGGATCATTGCCTAGGTTTAAAGAGATAATATTTACAAATTATAAAGTATTTTTTTACGGAATATATTACGAATGTTTGATAATTGATATTTTAAGAAACTTGCGGTTATTGATTAAGTTGTTATGAGTGTTATACTACACTGTTAAATGAAAATTTACTTAAATTTTGGAATGGTCTCAAAAAATCTCAAATATAAAAAAAAAATTAAAACATTTATTAATATCATTTGCATAATGTCGTCAACCGAAAATGAAATAAAACGAACAGTGACCGTAAAGGGAAAATGAAACAAAATATTTAAATGCAAAAGCTACTTACTGCGTGACGTTGAGTATTCCAATTTTGAAACTAACGCTATCGAAATAAAACAAGTCACAATTGGAAGTTGGTACTTTGGAATATTTAATTACGTTATTTAATAAATAAATATTTGTTTAGTTCTTTTTCACAAAAACAAAAAATAAGCATTTATTGTTATTCGCAACAAGAATATGAATAGAGAAAAGATTTCATATTTGCGGTTGAGATGCAATCGTTGGAGAAGATAAATAAAGTTAGAAATGCTCCATCGTAACTTGTGAATGTGACGAAATATTCTTAATGAAAACATATTATTTGATCTAGCAAAATATATTATAAGTTACCTAAAAAAAAAGTCATGTTTTGTGTTTATAATGTCCCATATGTTGTTGTGCTTAAATAAGGAAAGTTTTATCGAATTTATTTCTTTTTAATATCTTTAGGTCTAAAACCAAAAATCAAGAGTCATTATCGGGGACATAAGATGGCACTATGGCTCAATCTCATTCCGCAACTACATCAGCCTGGAGCAGCTGACGTCTCTATGAGACACCATCACTTCCGGGAGAGAGATCCACACTTCTACACAGGTGAATTTTCTCCTTCATATTTAATCATTTAGGTTGTACAAGATAACGTCAAATTAAAAACAATATGGCAAAAACAAATCCATTGTGTCATTTAATTACCTACCCTGATGCATTTATAGAAAAGATAAATGTAAACAAGTATTCTGCTTAAGGCATGTTAAATTAAATGCCAGTTGATGTGGTGTAAAAAAGGAACATATTAAATTTTTCAATTCTTTTCAATTCTTTAATTAATTATTTCATTTTTATCAAACGCTTTCTTGTTACACTTTGTGTTCACAATCAAGTGCATGATGGAGTTTTCTACATTTACTTTGTTTGAGTGGTCCTTACTAGATTTAAAACTGTCAACATCGATCATTTTCTAAACGAGTCCCAATGAGTTGATAACCTATGTAACCTAGTTGGTAACACTTCTGTCTTGAAAAACGAGGTATTCGGATTCAATTCCGGTTGGCATTATTTTTTTAAAAGGATATCAGTTTAATTTTCAATAAAGCATTTTTAACGAATTTCTGGTTTCATTTTTGGTAATAATCCGCTTGGTTTTAATGTAGTTTACAAAATATCAGCCAACTACTGTGAAAGGTTGATTCTTCGCTCTACACATAACGATGTAACATTATTTTGAAGCGTAATGATAATTAAATTGACATATTGTCTATAACAAAACTGTCATCTTAACTGTGATATTATTTCAATAACAAAAGTGTTCAATACAATAAAGACGAGTAGTACACGACGCCTCTTGTTTATTAATGTTTAGATGAAATATATGGTTTAATATTTTTCAATGTTATTGGGCTATGCTTACATTGAAAAAAATTATTATACAATAATTTATGCATATTTAGGAATGTTATTCATAATATTTTAATTCAGTATAAACTTTAAAATGTTAGATTTCTTAATATATGGCTTAAATCATTTTGATGCTTTAAATGTGTGTTTTACACTTTTATTCCTTCTCTTTAATACTAATTCGTGAAATAAAAATAGTATGTTATTTATATTCAGAGATAATTCATAATTGCTATATATAATTTGAACTTTGAATTTTCTAAATCCACGTTTTTTAAAGGAACTTTAAAACACCTCAGACGTGTACTTAAATTTAAAAAAAAATTATGTCGCCTACAAATCATGATGCAGCAAAAAAATGCATTAATGTAAAAATAAACCATTTAAAATATTCTTTAAGTAAAAATCCTAAAACTGGCTTTTTCCATTATCTATTTTTTACAGTATCTTCAGAAAAGAAAAATATGTACGAGTATGTTTGCCTTTTTCCATAGGTCCCGTGAGACCAGAGTCTTTTACCCTCCTTTACGGGAGAAGGTCTGGAGCTGTGAATAGGGTGTCTCCAACAGAATGCCAGCCAACCGTAGAGGAACTGGAAGTGGGAGACAATGATGAGGAGGAAGATGGGGAGGAAGATGGGGGGGTTGACCAAACAAGGGATGTGAAGATAGGGGGTGCAACACAGGCTGAAAGAGAAGCTGACCTATTGCAGAAATTGGCTAACAAGCACTATTACAGGTAGGATTTTTACAATTTTTACTGTTTACATAGTATACTCGGGTGACAAATGGTTTTAAATAATGTTATATTAATTTTGAAGATTCAAAAATTACAGATATAGTGTTTGTTATTTTTTTAAATTATATTCGTATATAAAACGAGACAACTAATATTCAACGGAATGATCAGGGGCCTTTATTGAAGGAACCTCACAATTAGGCAAACAAAAGGAAACTGAAAAATGGTAACGGTGAAATGTTGTTGAATTTTTTTTACCCACACCTTCATATCATACACAAAAGCACAGAGAAAAATAATAGTAACGTATTTGTTCAAATAACATTCTTAGTTTCTATATAAACTGCTGAAACTATATTAAAATGACATTTGCCAATCAATTAATTCTATGTAAACTGCTAAAACTATATTAAGATAACAATACTAGAAAATGCAATTGCATGTACTCATTCATACGATATATACAACTAAGAAATACATACATACTCGTATATGTTGAGAATTGCGCTTGATTATTTTGAAATGTTTGTGTTGTTAACTTTACCCAGATTCGTAGATTTAAAAAATGATAAAATATCATATATACTAAACAGTAGCTTTGTTTTGTTTGTCTGTCTATCCGTGTATACTTGTTACGCCGAATTCATCAAATCGTAAGTTTGGCAACAGTGTAGCAGAATTTATAAACTAGACATAAAAATGTTAAAAAATGCTGAATTTACATTGTCGGCAATATGGCGAAAAGAGACATGGTGGTTAAATAACACGTTTTTCCTGTTTCTCTTTTATTTCTTAAACCCAGAATAGAAGTAAAATTTTAAAATTAAATAAACAACGAATAAAAATGTATTTTTAGGGGTGCAACAAATTATTCTTTGTGCCTTTAACTAAAAATTATTTGATTGTCATGTCACTAATTGATTGTTTTTGGTCATGCAGCTAAACCTATCAATTAATAAGAGTTCTCCATAAAAATAACAAAGTATTTGATTCTATTTTTTTAATCAATACGTGTGAAATATTCTTCATCTATTTTACGAGTTTTTTTAAATATATAAGTTTGTTAACATGCAGGCATGAAAAATAAAAAAACAGATGCGTGAGACTTTCGAGCGGTAGAAGTGAATTTCTTAGCTCCAAGAAAAGTTGATTTTATGCATTGCTTTTTTTCATATGTTAACGATTTTTTTTTCTTTAGGATTAGGAAATCATGTGGAGTTTAATTCAAGAAAATCTATCTTAATTAAATAAAAAAATGTAATTTTTTAAATTTTTAATAATAAATGATAATAATTTTAATAATAAATAATTACAAAATACACTTCATAATATTAAATTTATATTTTTTAATATTAAACAAATTAAAATTTTTATGTTATTATAAATTATTAAATTAATTATTTTTGAAGAATTATTTATTTATTATTATATTATTTTTATAATATTTATACTACTATTATTATATTATTAATTAATTATATTATAATAAATCAAAACGTAATAATAATATAATTATTAATATTATTATAACATGTTCATATATATTTTTATAATTATATATTAATTATAAATTATATATTAAATAAATATTAAAATAAATATTAAATAATATGATATAAAATAAAATGAATAATTGTGGAATTCATTAATATAAAAATAATGTATAACAAAAAATATTTATTTTTGTATTTTTAATAATAAATAATAATAATTTTAATAATAAATAATTATTTAAATAATAGTATAATACACTTCATAATATTAATTATAATTAATAATAAATAATTATTAATATTATTGTAAAATAATAAATAATAATTGATAAATAAATAAAGTATTTAATAATAATAAATATTAATTTAATAATAATATAATACACCGTTTCACTTTTCGTGACGTTTAGGCCAATTTACCCTTCCGCGCCTATATAAGTTTTACTTCAATAAATAATGGTCGATAATATATAGAAATATCAACAACGTAGCCAATCAGATACAGAATCTTCCCCTCTCCAAAAAAGATGAAAGGAACCCTTATGGGAACAACGCTCACTTGGTACGGCATTTTCTTCATAAATTAAGATTATTAACGAGAGAAAAACTTTTTATTATAATTAACTTGTTATTGTGTTTTAACGTTTTGCTTTTGGTACAGTACTTTCGGGAATAAGTACATAATATTGCCAAGCGCACTTTTAAGAGAACACGCTATATGATTTGATCTCTTAAACATTATTACGAACCACCTTTTAAGCATCATAATAATTTCAAAAACTACTACATTTTCATAAATAATATTTTATAAAAGTCATAATTATTAACATTTAAATAATTTTAATCCCATATTTTTACCATATATTTTTTTATAAAAAAAAAAACATACGGAATTAGATTATAAAATTATGAATGTGTTTTGTCAAAAATAGTGCTGAAATATAATTATTTACTATATTAAGTTAATTTTATAAAAATGAGAGGCTAATGAATAAAAACAAGTCAAGGCTTTCTTAACCCTTCAGGCCCGTATGCCTAAAACATTTTTTCAGTCCCAGGGACGTTTACTTTTTTTTATGGAGATCGTTTTTATCGAAATCGTTAAACTAATGCTCATATAAATAGATGATAAAACAGGGCATTGTTTTCGTCCATCCTTGTGTGGGATTTTTGGTGCGCGTGCGGTGCACGTCATACGTCCCTGAAGGGTTAAGAAGAATTTAAGGAAAGGGACATTTTTGTCCTTAATACTTTTGAATACTCATCAGAACACATAACACACAACTAGTATTTCAGCAGTTTGACAGATACCAAACCAGTTTATAACGTAACATGAAACGGACGTCAATATGCATAAAAGACCCAACCAACCCACATTTTATAATAAAATAATCAGGTAAACATCACAGCGCTGCGCTTTGTAAGAGCTTGAATGAAACATAAATTTCAGAGGGACTTCGATGATGACATACCCATTTGAATAGTTTGATATTGTAGTTCGGCATATATTGTATGAGATTACATTAAGCTTATTATGCAATATTGAATTACTTAATTAATCTTTTAAATTCACCGAAAAATGTGTGTGATTCGTGGGCATTATTACAATACTTTTTGCGTTTATACCACATGTAAACATATAAAAAAAGTTTTAACTTTATCAAATTGACCTGTTTTTATTTTTTCCTTTTTTTAATCTTCTGGTAAATTAGAAAACGTTAAATAACGTTTGAGCTTTACAAAATAAAATTTTAATAAATGATTTATTCTCAATTTGTTTAAATGGTAAGGAAATATACGAGGGGAGGTCAATAAATTCGCGGAATGAAGGGGTTGAGGAAGGGGGTGGTAGTGCGCATGCGCATGTTCCGATGATATGACTCATTAGTATGTTCGCCAAGTTTTAGTCTAATTTTGACAGTATTGTTTATGATATCGTCGGTAGAGTATATCAAACGTTAATAACATTCCAAGTATGGAAAAAAATGTGTATTGTGCCGTCATTAAGTTTCTCACAAAACAAGGGAAAATACTTCAAATAATTTTTGAAGAGATGTTAGTAGTTTACGAAAACTGTTTCCGTAGAAAAACCAGGATTTACAAGAGGCCACTCCATCAAACATCGTCAAAAAAGTAGAAAAACTTGTGCTGGAAGACGTCTACCAACACAAACATCAGCTTTCAAAGATGGTTGAAGTATCGCCTACAATCATTTTGAATATCTTACATCAGCATCTAGGGATGTCAAAAGTCATTGCAAGGTGGCTACCCAGAATACTTAACTCGTCCAGTGCTGAGAACACGCGTGGCGTGTCCATGTGAACATCGGCTTCATGCTCAGAACACGCGCGGCATGTCCATGCCTAAATATTGTTAGTATATTACATCAGCATATGATATTCGTCATTATTTCGGAAGATTCCGAGCATTCGGGCGTTTGCGCATGTGCAACGCATTGTAAAGTTGAGGTTACACCCGCAATTCTGACTAAACAGACCATCTTTTGATGTAACTTGCCAGGTTAGCGTAGTACATTATTTTTACAGTATGATGAGTTAGAGTTAGCTGATAAAAAATATAAATTTTTATGATCGGACAAAAACCATTTTTTTTTTCAAATGTGCAGGTTTTTTTTTGTTTTATATCTGACTCCGACTAAAAGCAGGGCTATCTAGAATTGCGATACAACCATGAAAATCATAAAATATGGCAATTTGTAGCCACAGCATGTACAGTTAGACTAATAGCAGGGCTATCTAGGATTGCGATACCATCAGAATCATAAAATATGGCAATTTGTAGTCACAGCATATACAGTAGACAAATAGCAGGGCTATCTAGGATTGCGATACAACCATTAAAATCATAAAATATGGCAATTTGTAGTCACAGCATGTACAGTAGACTAATAGCAGGGCTATCTAGGATTGCGATACAACCATTAAAATCATAAAATATGGCAGTTTGTAGTCACAGCATATAAACATTTGGCGCAGGGTAGATACTTTCATAATTTTCGAAGAAATGTCTATAACAAGGCTTTTGCAAGAATTTTTTTCTTTCTCTGAACCGCCATAAGCTGTCCTTTTCCTCGGTACCGGCTTGACATTGAGGCACGGGACACCCTGTATATGGTGGGATAATATTGAGGTGCATGGTCGTGCGATAATGAACTGGACTTCCGTGTGCTATTCCCCCTCTAATAGCACAGGTATTTTTTCCCACCGAGTATTCAAGGGTATAAGGATTCTTATGACTTTTCCCACCAAGTATTCAAGGGTATAAGGATTCTTATGACTTTTCTCACAAAGTATTCAAGGGTATAAGGATTCTTATGACTTTTCTCACCAAGTATTCAAGGGTATAAGGATTCTTATGACTTTTCTCACCAAGTATTCAAGGGTATAAGGATTCTTATGACTTTTCCCACCAAGTATTCAAGGGTATAAGGATTCTTATGACTTTTCCCACCAAGTATTCAAGGGTATAAGGATTCTTATGACTTTTCCCACCAAGTATTCAAGGGTATAAGGATTCTTATGACTTTTCCCACCAAATATTCAAGGGTATAAGGATTTTTATGACTTTTCCCACCAAGTATTCAAGGGTATAAGGATTCTTATGACTTTTCCCACCAAGCATTCAAGGGTATAAGGATTCTTATGACTTTTCCCACCAAGTATTCAAGGGTATAAGGATTCTTATGACTTTTCCCACCAAGTATTCAAGGGTATAAGGATTCTTATGATTTTTCCCACCAAGTATTCAAGGGTATAAGGATTCTTATGACTTTCATTATATCTATTATTTCATAAAAGAGAAAAAGAAAACATGCCGATGTGCTCTGATCGTCTCGCTTCGGCGTGCCATCAGATCTAATACAGCGGTGTGTTTGCTGGTGTGCAACGGCCTTATTAAATAGCAAGTTCAACATGAAAATAAACAAGGACAAAACAAAAGTGATAACCGTAGGCAGAGACGAACACCGATGAACATACTAATGTCAGGAGTTGCACAGCTCAAGGACGCTAAAGTGTTTGTCTATCTTGAAAACAAGATCACGTGGGACGGCCGTACAAAAAGAGAGGTTGACAGTCGCATCCACCGAGCAAAACTCGCCTTTAATAAGAAATCAAAAATTTTCGAATTCAACAACATGGACCTAAAGCTCCGCAACCAATTGGTCAAAACATATGTGTGGAGTATTTTGATGTATGGTTGCGAGACATGGTGCATAGGCGAAAGGGATCGATAAAGATTGGATGCCTTCGAGATGTGGACCTATAGACGAATCCTAAGAATTTCTCGGAGAGACCACATTACAAATGACGAGGTTCTCAGCAGGATCGAAGGAACCAGGCACCTGTCAAACACCATATCGGAAAGGCGTGCAGAATGGATGGGTCATATGCTGCGATATGAAAATCTCCTGCACAATATACTGAAGGGAATGATTGAGGGATCGATTGGCAGAGGGCGTCCTCGCCAGGAGTATCTAGAGCAAATATGCCACGATATGTACTGCACCTCCTATATAGAGCTCAAGAGGATCGCTGAAGACCGAGCGGAGTGGAGGAGGAGATGCAGAGCTTTACTGCTAACCAATCCCCAGGATTGAAACTGAAAAAGAACACAGCTTCGCTTTCCAACTGAAATGGCGAGGAGATCCTCGATTACGAGGCCCAGTAATGACTGACTGGGATTATATAGGGATCGTGCATTATAAAATGTTTTGACCCGGTCAAACTTACGTAAATTTCCGAATAATCTAATAGATACACTTCAAGAAAAAACAATTTCATCACTTTCTTCAGTTATGTACATATTCGAAGTGGTCATTTGATCTGTAATATCAGCACATTTTATTGTAATCGTCCACGTAAACTAAATTATTGCCCGCGAGATACGGTTGATCGTTAGGGTATAGAGTCGATTGTTAATTATCGTTGGACATTATCTGGCCTTCTGTTTCATAATTGTCTTGACCGTTAATCCGACAAGTATTACAAACTGGTATTCCCACAGGTTGGTCAGACACGAATATCAAACCACATCCGGTGCACAAGTAATTGTAGATTTCCTGCGAAAGATCCTCATCGGTGTTATTCAACGACCGTTCAATTCCCTTCTGAGGCTGGCCATACATTATAAGGTCGTTCGTGTCCTTGCGTATGTGTTTTAGACACGAGTCTTTTCGGAAGAATTTGAGTTTACACCCGGTACAAGAGTATTCCCTTATCTGCAAAAAAAAAATGAAAAATAATTATTTCTTGAATTTTAGAAAAGAAACTTGTTGCACTTTGTTTGTGTCATTTTTAAATAAAACACTTATTTTGTATTCTGCCCTCATAAGCGAAAACGCAGCTAATGGCAAAAGTTAAGTTTCGAGAAAACTGCACTTTTACATTTTTCATTGCTGCTTAAAAATGTCGTGATTCATAAACAAAAAAGCAGTAAAATGTGATTCAAAAGCAAAAAGTGTTCTCTTTCATTACGTATATACTGGATATATTCAGGAGCACATATGTACGTGAGTAAATATTTTCTTTAGTAACTTTTATCCACTTTGCACGGATTTCTCCTGTTACACAAAGAGGGTCTGCTTCTAGCATTGGCTTATTAGTTAGGAAGAAAATCAGCCAGGATTCTTCTCATACTGCTAGGCGGTGCCGAGACTATATCCACAGTGTCACTCAGTTGGTTCAATATCTCTATACCACGCGTGACTGTTTAGTTAAGGCATTAACACTGTGGAGGTTTAAAGACATTGTAATTTGTTTAATCAAACACTGTTTATTCTACTTTTTGTAACGGTGTAACCCTACCGGTTTCAAGGTGCCACCTCATCATCAGGGGAGCACAAACACGGTGTGTTGAGAAAACCTTGAAACCGGTAGCGTAATTACAAAAAATGGAATAAACAGTGTTTGATTAAACAAATTACATGATAACTATCATTCACAGATTAAAATTACATGATAACTATCATTCACAGATTAAAATTACATGATAACTATCATTCACAGATTAAAAATATAGTAAAAATGGCGTAATTCGTTATATTTTTCACCAAAAAGTATTTATGAACTCTAATAATTAGAAATTTTCTACACAAATCATGGATCCACGTAGTAGCCGGCCCTGGCGGCTGGACCACAGGCAGACAATCGGTCGGTGTATGCCCTGATGATCGGAAAAATATCTAGGGCTCCTACTATATTCGAAGATTTAATTTCCAAGTATTTCAAAGTTATTATCTTAAGTATAAGGCTTTGAGTGTTCTTTTAAAAAATGACTCCTTCCTTTCACAATTGTGAAGATTTATTTGGCAAAAATTTTACAATATTAACCTGTGACATCATATTTATATTTACATTTGCAAACATAAACAACTTAATCTGTGTAAAAAGTGACCGTGTTAAAATCAAATAACACATGGATCAATCCAGGGCTAACCAACAAATGGCGCCTGGTGTTATTTGGGCTCTGCTCCGTTGAAAACAACCATTTGTCGGTGCTATGCTGATTTCAAACGCGGTCGTACAGACACAAATGATTCTGAACGCTCTAGTCGTCCAAATTAGGCTGTTACACCAGAAAACATAAAAAAAACCCTCAAAATCGTGATGGAAAATCGCAAAGTAAAGTTTCGTGAGATAGCTGACATCCTGAAGATATCATTTGGTGGTGTTAACACTATTTTGCACGAACATTAGGTCATGAAAAAGCTTTTTTCGAAATGGGTGCCGCGTTTGCTCACAATGGAACAGAAACAACAATGCATGAAATCGGCAGTCAGCTGAGTGGTGAGCAGCCGGTGAATGTCGTCCGAAGCGACCAAAAACTCAACAGTCGGCCGGGAAGGTTTTGGCCTCCTTATTTTGGGATGCGCATGGTATAATATTCAGGGAAAGAGATTTGGCTCCAATGAAGAAATGATTACCGAAACTAACGCCTATTTGGTTGGAAGCGTTGGAATTAATGTACCTCTTTTGAAGGAGACTATGTTGATGAATAAGGAAGAATTTTGGCAAACAAATGTTGTTTTAGTAGTTAGTCCCAGGACTTATTGATCGATGTGTTAAGTGGCAAATATAGTGGTTTTTTGAAATTCATACGCATTGGCTATTTATATATATATATTTTTTCATTTAATGTTATTATGTCTCAATATTTCAGAAATATGTCGACAAAACTTTCTTTGAATTGGAGCAAGTTGAGGAATTCTGCTATTCAGGTAGTATTTTCTCAGATGACGGAAGAGTTCTGCTATTCAGGTAGTATTTGCTCAGATGACGGAAGAGTTCTGCTATTCGGGTAGTATTTTCTCAGTTGATAGAAGAGTTCTGCTATTTAGGTAGTATTTTCTCAGTTGACGGAAGAGTTCTGCTATTCAGGTAGTATTTTCTCAGTTGATGACCTCTGTGGCCTGGTGGTAAGACACTTGTCTGCCGATCCGGAGGTTGCGGGTTCGATCCCCGCTGGAACCCGGATTTTTTAAAATAGGATTCCAGTCTGGTTAACACTAAGAGCCTATAAAAAGCAACTTTCTGGTTGGTTGGAAGAGATTGCCACATGGCAATAAACTCGCCAGGTTAAAAAAAATAAAAATAAATAAATAAAATAAGAGTTGAGGATAGGAAACTGGGTCAGTGGTCTAAAACATATACACTCGAACCAGACAGTATCAAAATCTGTTAAGATGATGGTCCGTAATAGTATTTTAGTGCCAATTTTGATATATGAGAATGAAACGTGGACGTGGTAAAAGATTGAGAGGAGCCGAATAAATTAACATGGAGTGTTTCTTTGTAGTTCGTCTTCTCCTGTCAAGTTAACCCATCCGTCCTGAAAAGTCTTGGTCTGTACCATATGTTACGGATAATTATCTGAGACAACGCTCACATAGACTGTTCTATCGACCTATAAGTGGAATCAGCCTGCCTTTGGAGATGCCATGCCGGTAGGTAGAGCAGTCACACTGTTTAACCGTGTGTGTGTGTCCTCATGTAGACGTGTTTCATGTGTCACTCAACTTGAAATAATTAAATTTTTTTATACTATAATATTTAGCATGCTACATTTTGTCATAATATTTTAGTATAACACATACATTTTTACTACATATTCTTGTTTGTATTTGTTATGTTTGGTCCTTGTTTGAATTAGGGAAACCTGTTATGTGCAAAGGACCTGAAAAATAAATAAATGATTATGACCTTTAAGTGGATGTTGCGCACATGGGCTCGCAAATTTGACTGGGTTGACATCTCCTTGCCACACTCTTCACAACGATGCTTGTTGCGGGGGCAAGGGTGTTTCTTCTTTAGGTGGACGCGCCGCTTCTTGATGGACAGGAACACAGTCTCACAATGGGGACACCTGCAATCAAAACGGTATTCCAAACTATCATTCGGACCATTGTGAACCGTGAATATTGTACTCTATTGCACTTTTGTTACGTAAAGTATAAACTGGCAAATTTAACACCATACGGCAATTTTTGCAAATTAAATGTTAAAAGGCTTGAATATGAAAAACCAGACAGCAGTAATCGATGTACGAGGGTTGATAAAAAAAAGAATATTTTTTTGATATGAAACTGGTCCGTTTCTTAGAATTGTTACTGGGGATGAGAAGTGGGTCCTCTACACCAATCCGAGGAAAAAAAAATGGCTTTCGACGAATCAGGTACCTGTGTCTACCCCTCGGCCGACATTGACTCTGTAAAAGGTTCTCCAATGTGTTTGGTGGGATGTTTTGGGAGTAATTCATTATGAATTTCTAAAACCTGGTCAGACTGTTACAGCAGATGTGTATTGTGCACAATTAGAAAGGTTAAAGGCAGAACTGCTTAAAAAACGATCAGTTTTAGTAAACAATCAGAGACGAATTCTACAACGTGATAATGCAAGACCACACGCAGCAAGGATTACGCAGGACAAAATAAGAGAGCTAGATTTAGAAGTTCCGCAACATCCACCATATTCAACTGATATTGCACCTTCGGATTACCATCTTTTTAAGTCGAAGGAACATTCGCTTCGAGATAAAAAATTTACGAATGTCGAACAAGTCCGAAATCACTCGGAGTCATATTTTTTACCGAAAAACCGCCAGAATTTTACCCAAAAGGTATTAAAAAACTGCCTATTCTGTGGAGGAAGATCATCGATAACAACGGAAATTATTTAACGGAATAATATTGTATAGTTTTGGTTTAAATAAATTTTTTGTCTCATTAAAAAATATTGTCATTTCTTTCCGCTTTATCTTATATAGGGTCTTTAAAATTGAGGTTTTTTTAATAATTCTTGGATAAAACACAGATGGCGTCGCAAACTTGCCTGGGGCTTGTGACATTTGAAAAGTGTAATGTATGGCATTTATAAAAATGGAGTCGTTTACAATATAACAAAGCATTCAAATTGAGAATTATTGTATCTACTGTAATCTCCAGAAACGGTGATGTTAATTGGCCACCAAAATCATGTGATCTGACACCATTGGGCTATTTTCTCTGGGTTTACGTGAAAAGCCAGGTCTTTAAGAATGACCCCCGATCAATTCCTTAGCTGAAGGACGAAATTATTTGCGTTATCGGTGAGTTAGAACTGCAATCATGCCAAAATGTCATCGAAAATTTTGACAAAAGAGTGGATATCCGCGGAGCTGTAAGAGGTGGACGTTTGGCAGATATTCTTTATTGTGTTTAAATGGCATACATTATACTTCATTGACCAATAAATTATTTTTTTTAAATCAAAGCAAATTGTGTTTTATTCAAGAGTTAAATTTTTTTTTATTAAAAACACCGCTCAATTTGAAAGACCCATCCATCCATACATCCATGGCTCTACAACCCAGGTCGGGTCTTGGCCTCCCGCAGAGCTCGCCCCCATGACTGACGGTCCTGTGCAGCGTTACGCCAGTTCTGGATACCTATGTTGTTTGCATCCCTCACCACTCCATCCAGCCATTGCAGTTTCGGCCTTCCCACTGCTCTCCGCCCCCCGGGCGCACCATCCATGATTCACCATGGGATCTCGCCCTCGCCCATCCTCTGAAGATGTCCGGCCAACCTCAGTCTTCCAACTCTAATCTCCCTCACAACAGTAGGATCCTTGTACAGATCATAGAGCTCGTGATTGTACCTAATACGCCACTCTCCGCTGTCACAGATTGGGCCATAGATTTTGCGCAACACCTTTCTTTCAAACGTTTCTAGAGCCTTTTCATCGACCTTACTGATTGTCCAACATTCCGAGCCATATGTGAGTACAGGTCGGATGAGGGTCTTATAAAGAAGGACTTTGGTTTTTCTTGTAAGGTGACGAGATTTCATGTGCTTCAGTAGGCCATAGTAGCACCGGTTTGCTGCCACTATTCTTCGTTTGATTTCGGTGGACATATTATTGTTGTTTGTTACCATAGTGCCAAGATATACAAACTCGCTGACAGTTTCAAAAATTCAAATTCGAAAGACCCTATATAAATAATATACTGTAATACTAACTTGCAAAATTTTTTAAATCTTATTAAATCCAATGGGTTCTGTCTTCTCCGATTAAATAAACTTTCCGAATTCCCTTCAGAAGATCTTTCTTGGGACACTTCACCTTTAGCCGCTTCTGTAACAGATAGCACGGAACAATTTATTATAAGTTTTCAACTGCAATAAAACATCTATGTCAATTTATTATAATTTTTCAACTGTAATAAAATATACACGTTAATTTATTATTATTTTTCAACTGAAATAAAATATCCACGTCAATTTATTATAATTTTTGAACTGCAATAAAACACCACGTCAATTTATTAGTATTTTTCAAATGCAATAAAACATGTATGTTAATTTATTGTAAGTTTTCAACTGCAATAAAACACCACGTCAATTTATTATTATTTTTCAACTGTAATAAAATATACAAATCAATTTATTATTATTTTTGAACTGCAATAAAACACCACGTCAATTTATTATTATTTTTCAACTGTAATAAAATATCCACGTCAATTTATTATAACTTTTGAACTGCAATAAAACATCCACGCCAGTTTATTATTTTTCAACTGCAATAAAATATCCACGTCAATTTATTATAATTTTGGAACTGCAATAAAACATCCACGTCAATTTATCATTTTTTGATTGCAATAAAACACCCACGTCAATTTATTATAATTTTTCAACTGCAATAAAACACCCACGTCAATTTATTATTATTTTTCAACTGCAATAAAACACGTATGTCAATTTATTACAAGTTTTCAACTGCAATAAAACACCACGTCAATTTATTCTTATTTTTTAACTGTAATAAAATATACACATCAATTTATTATTATTTTTCAACTGCAATAAAACATCTATGTCAATTTATTATAATTTTTCAACTGCAATAAAAGAGTTGGATCAAATAAATGACATTCTGAAAGGAAACAGAAAGTCAGAGAATTCGAAGAAGTTGTAAGGATGTAGAAGAGGCTAAAGATGTGTGTCCATATAGGAAAGTATGGCGCTTTCTCCTCTCTGCTTACCTCGACAGGGCAATAGTGTGATGATATTTATTGCAGGAAAATCTCAGAGATAGTCAGAAATTTGCACATCTGACAGATTCGCAACACGGAGGATATCGTCAGATGGAACAGGAAAGAGAAGTCGGCATTGGCATGACCATGTGGATAAGATGGGCAGCGAAAGAATGCCATACATAGCGGCATTGTATGCCAGCCAGGAAGGCCACGTAAAAGGTGGAGAGACAGCCGGCGCTCTAGCTACCAAGCACTTTTTTCATAACATAACAGATTCTCACTAGATATATTTTTATTCAATTCATCTTGCGGGATATTGATCACTTCAACGTTTTCAACATGTTCAATAATATTTACCATCAATATTTTTCTGCTCGTAATTTTTCACCAGGAAGCCATTTTTAAGTTGATCTCGAGTATCCAAATTGTCTTTCACTTTTGTTCAAAATTAGTTCAACCTTTTTTTGTTTTAAATATTTTTGAGAAAAGCTCTATTTTCAAATCAATCCTCAACATAAGTTGACAGCACACATTTTCAGTGCTACCAATTGTGTTATTTTTTAGCAACTTGACGCAAATTCGAATTATTCTAAAACACTATAGTAATACCTATTCTTCGAAGCAAAGGACTACAATGCTCAGAATTGAGCACACGATAATGATGAAGAAGAATGGTATAAAAAATCCAAAATATTGTTTATTGTGTAAAACAATATATTTAATTAAATTTTGGGAAATCTTTATAAATATATCGTGAAATAATACTTCAAATTCACACTATTTGAATACTAATCACTTTCTAAATAATCAACTTTATTAAAGCTTCATGGCGATAAAATTATTGTGAAGGATAGAACTGGAATAATAAGCAATAATATTGAAAAATAATTAAAATATAGTTCAGGCCATATGCAAAGCGGTATTTAAAAAAAAACAGCAGCCGGAAATAAACTGAATACTGGGTTATATACAATAGTATATTATTCAACTGATACATATTATATTAACCCTGAGAGATCGGCGCACTGCTATAGCAGTGGAAGAAATTTGTTCTACCCTTGTATTCTAAATGAATGATATTCATTTAGAATACAAGGGTACATATTCTAAAATATATTTATGTTGTAAAAATATTGTTTTTTTTGTTGTTTTAAATAAATATTTATCACGAACGTCCGAATCGTAAATATATCTCAGCACTAGATAGACAATTATATTTTTTTCTCGTAGCGCTCTCAGGGTTAAGAGAAGCCAAGCTGGCTGCTCACAATAGGATCTTGATCCCAACGTGATATAAGTGAGCGTAGCGCTCTCAGGGTTAAGTTAAGAGAAGCCAAGCTGGCTGCTCACAATAGGATCTTGATCCCAACGTGATATAAGTGAGCGTAGCGCTCTCAGGGTTAAGTTAAGAGAAGCCATGCTGGCTGCTCACAATAGGATCTTGATCCCAACGTGATATAAGTGAGCGTAGCGCTCTCAGGGTTAAGAGAAGCCAAGCTGGCTGCTCACAATAGGATCTTGATCCCAACGTGATATAAGTGAGCGTAGCGCTCTCAGGGTTAAGAGAAGCCAAGCTGGCTGCTCACAATAGGATCTTGATCCCAACGTGATATAAGTGATGGAAACAATACAAATACGGTGGAAAAGAGAGCGTTGCGTAGAATATGTGACAGAATATGAAATGAGAATATCAGTAAATAATGTGAATTGAAAGAATATAGTGTTGAAGATGAAGAAATATCTATTGAGATTGAGATTTAAAAAAAAATTTATTCAAATAGTATAAAAAGTTTGAGAAGTTCTAAAAAAACAACCAAATTGATAGAATTCTAAAAGACAGAAAATTGAAAGCTTATTTAAACATTCACTTCGATCAGACGTTAAATACCATACCTCATTTTACACATCTTCATTTGCGCTTCATTCGGCGCGATTGTGGAACTAGCTTCTAAAAGTTATCAGACGTGCACCATCCTCATTTACGTGTAAGAGAGATTTAAAATTGCATTTCTTAGAATATTGTTTCATCATAATTTTACCTTTCGTATTCTTGAACAAATTCCTTTCCTCTACGTTTCCCAATAATGTTAATAGATTGAGAGTATATTTGTTTTTTTTTAAACTTGAATTTTAATATGCATTCATTTAATAAAATTTGACAAGGATCAAAACAATTTAATGTATCCAAGATGAGCTAAAAGGAAATAAAAAAAAAAACAAAAGTAAGAAAATCCTTGTGAGGTGGTGGTGACCAACGTTCAGCACCCTGAGCTCCACCCCAATTAGCTCATTAGTTAAGAAGGTTCTGTGCACAAACCATTTTCAAATTATATAAAAGCCTCAAAATGAATAGGTTACTTTTTATTTTGAATCTTAAAAAATACGTTTGATTTAATTTGTTGTGTCACGTTCATTAATTTAAAAAAATATGTGTGATTTATTTTGAGAAAAAATCAGAGTTATTTTTTTTGTGTTATACAGCTTTGCTATGTACTAAGTCAGAGTTGCTATGAAACAGTTATGAAAACAAAAGAAAAAATAATTATTTTCATAAAATTAAGAGTTCATTTTTTTCTAGTGTTATAAAGAGTTACTATATTAAGCTAGAATTGTCATAAAACAGTGGTGAATACAAAAGGAAAAAATAAATATTTTATTCATTTTATGAAAAATTAAGAGTTCACTTTTTTCTGGTGCTACATATACAATTTTACTAAACAAACATAAAGCACAAATATAAAACAATGGTGAAACCATTTTTTTCCTGGTGTGGATACAGTTTTATTATATTAAGCCAGATTTAGTAAAAAAAAATGACATCTGTCAAAAAATTGTTTTTGGTAAAAACTGTCAAAACAAAGAAAAGCGTCGGAATGTTTTGATTGTGTAGTATGATGTTTTTATTTAATAGTAAAGATACGACAGGAAATATAGAAGGATCTGAAATACAAGATTCAAAAGTCGGAGAGCTGACTCAAGGTCTGAGATCTTACAAGAGTGTGCTGCCGCATTTCGAAAATGATCTTTGTTGGGGATGTCTGGAAGAGGGCAGATTTAAGAATGTTTTTAAAAGACATTCCCATAACGGGGGGGACGAGATATATGCTGACATGATACTACATTGTTTTTCTATGCAGGTAATTAATATTCAGCGTTTAGGAGAAGTAAATAAATAAATGTATGCTTATTTATTGCGTCATAGTAAGTAAATACTGAAATTAAACATATATGTTAAGGCTTTGTTACTCAACTTTTTGAACCTTGAGACCCCCCAAAAGGTAAAAAATAAAGATTAAAACTTCGTGACCCCCCTGTAAAAATTGAATATCTTGTTAATGCGTGTGGACTTGACTGTACAAATATTGTACTTGCACAAAGATGATAAGTGTTATTAGGTACATTACTTACACTACCTACTACACACTATGACTATACTTCAGAAATTGAAGCACGGTTCCTGTGACAGTTCACAAATTTGCACCAATACAACCTTGTAACGACGTTCAGTAATTTTAATTATTTTATCAACTTTAATATAAGCCTCGATTCTAATAAATAGCAAGCTATTTAGGTAAATACATTACATAAAACTAACAATAATGACAAATTAATACATCTTGTTTATAAATTAGCAAAAATATGTGAGTTTGTTAAAATCAAATAATATTTGGTGACGTTTGTCAAAAGTCACTACGTTAGTCCGCATTGGCTAGGGATGGGGTATTCGATAATTGTATTTTGGATTTTTTTATACCTAAAATGAAATGTTCGTAATTAGTATTAATTCATAGTAGATCTTGGCCTATTTAAAGATAGATACAAATCATACAATACATTAGAAAGTCAGTATAATGAAAATTGGGAATTAAAACGTCAGTTTAGAGAAAAACAATTTTTCCATTTGTAAGAAAACTATTCGATTTGTAAAAAAAAACGATTTTACCCCATCCCTTTGAGACATGACGTTTAAAACATCGCATTTTACATTTTCTGAAGTATAAACTATATAATTTTATAGATATACAGAGGTAACCATTGGAGTAAATAATGTATAACAATGATTTGATTTTAAAAAAATAAATGTGTTAATTTTTATGATTCATAGATAAAACGTTTTGTGTCATTGATCACGGAAAAATTCCTGTACGCTATTATGTTAGTCACCATGTTTGATAAACAAAGATAAAGATAACTCTCCTTTCTTTCGACACTGTCTGCTCAAGGACCACTGTACGTCAATTATTTTTGTTGTAACATGGTTTTTTTTTTGGAATAATGTTTCGTAATAAAAAATATTGTTTAAGTCAAGAGATAGATTTTTACTCATCTTACGGGCACTTCATTTTAACAATAATGAAGAAGATCTGTCGAGCTTGGCAAAAGTCAGGGCATTGATTGATTTTTTCAATCGAAGGATGGAAGTAATTTATGATCCACACAGACAATTATCGATAGATGAATCATCGGTTCTTTGGAGAGGCCGATTGATTTTTCGCCAATATATAAAAGGCAAAAAGGCCAAGTATGGTATAAAACTTTACATGTTAGGGGAATCAAGTGGATTGGCCGTAAACATAATTGTATATGGTGGATCATCAGATGAAGAGTTAGGTGGCAAAGACCACACTAATAAAGTCGTTCAGAAATTGCTAGAGGGGAAGACGGGAGCCGGATATTCAGTTTACATGGATAATTTCTATAATAGCGTTCCTCTTACAAAAAATTTATTGAACCAAAACACATATGTCACAGGAACACTACGAGCAAATAGAAAAGAAAACCCGATCGATGTTATAAATAAAAAAACTAAAGAAAGGAGAAAGTGTGAGTCAGTACACAGAAAATGGTATATGTGTTACCAAATGGAAAGACCGCCGAGAAGTCTTTTTGATTTCTTCTGAATTTGATGGGGAGCTGTCTGATAGTAAAAACCGACATGGTCAAGTGGTCACCAAACCAAATATGGTAATAAATTACAACAATCATATGGGTGGTATAGACTATCATGACCAGATGTTAGCTTACTACCCATGCAAAAGGAAAACATTACGTTGGTACAAAAAGTTGGCCATTCATCTATTCCAGACGATTTTATTGAATTCTTGGCATTTATACAATGCAGACAATTCACAGAAAATGCCGTTGTATGATTTCAGGCTATTTATAATCAAAAAATTACTAGGTCCACCTCCATCATCAATTCCGAGACAAACAGTACAATCGAAAACCAAGATACATCTGCCGAAGTTTTGTGAAAAAGACACTGATAATAAAATCAAAAGACGCAGATGTAGGCAATGCTGGGATACAGCTAAGAAAATAAATGCTTCATTATTCTTCTGTCCAGATTGCCCCACACAACCTGGTCTTTGTTTGGATCATTGTTTCCAACTTTACCACAAATATTAAATTATTTAAAAAAAAATATTGTGTACACCTAGTTAGTAAGTATATTTTTCTGTTAGTTTTTATAAAATATTATTTTTTTTTGTAATATAATGTTGTTCGAAAAATGTCATAAAAACCTCCAATACCATAACGGTATGCGTCAAAATACCGACATCACTCTTATCACACAAAAAAGTCACTCAAGTACGTTTGATAAAAATAAAAAAAGACTGGGTATCTCATTTTGCGCCGAATTACCAATGGACAAAATAAAAATAGCATAAAAATAATCACATTTGAAAAAGGACAAAAAAATATTTGCTTGAAAAATTTTAATTTATTTGAGAATATTTTTTACATGTGTAACCCCACCTTTACAGCATGGCCTCGAAACTATACTGAATGAATTTTAAATACCTAGCCAACAATTTTTGAACCGGTGTAAAAGGGGACGATGTATAAATGATATATATATAAACAAATTCTATATTTATGAATATATATTTTCTTAAATGTAAAATTTGTTTTAATTCCGTGAAAATATCACGGGATGCAACTATATTGCGCACTCATCGGCTCTCATGGAAATTATCTCAGCAGTGAAAGAGTTAAAAACTACAACGCGTCTAATTAATGTTCACGACAGTTTTTGGATATCTGCAGAAACAAAAATGGTGATACTTTGAGCCGAATTATTATTAGAAATGAAATTTGGGTCCATCATTATGAGTTTGAGTTGAATCAGGAGTCCTTGCAGTAGCATAAAAAGGACGCATAGCCCCCTAAGAAGTTCAAAGTATCGCAATCGGCTGGAAAAAATATGGCTATATTTTTTTGGAATGAAGAAGGCATACTGCTGACAGATTACTAAGATAAGGGCATCACAATAACTGGAGAGTACTACTCTGGTCTACTGATACAGTTAAAAGAATCTGTGAAAGAAAAAATAAGAGGAAAATGGACAAAAAGTGTGCTACTTTTGCATGACAATGCACCAATGAACAAAAAACAATTCTTCATTGGCTTATCTTCACAACTGTGGCTACCAAGAAATAAATAACCCTCCCTACAGCCCATACCTGGCTCCGTCTGCCTATTATTTGTTTCCAACTATGGAAGAAGAACTTCGAGGGAATGAATTTACGGACGATGAAGAGGTTTTATGTGAAATTTTGGCTTATTTTGAGTGCAATGGCAATTTTTTTTCGTGGGTATAGATAAGCTAATAGAAAGATCAGAAAATGTATTATAGTTAATGGTGAATATATTGAAATGGAAATACAAAAAAAATGTTTTTTCCCCTTTCATTCCACAAATTTATTGACCACCCCTCAATGGCAAAACAACAGTTTAAAGAAATACACTTGAATAATCATAAAATTTGAAAAAAAGTACACCGAATTCGTGAATAATATTCCATTTGAAAATTAACGAATAATAAAGACTCAACGATGAGAAATACATTGCCCTTTAAATTTGCCTAAAATACTCTATGGGTCGAGATAAAACACCTACTTAAAATTTCAGTGATCATATTCATGAAAACATATTTATGTTTTACGTTTCACCAACATTTTTATCAGAATTTTTAA
Source organism: Odontocerum albicorne (assembly GCA_949825065.1). NCBI lineage: Eukaryota > Metazoa > Arthropoda > Insecta > Trichoptera > Odontoceridae > Odontocerum > Odontocerum albicorne. The sequence goes on from OX463841.1 coordinate 40,513,438, forward strand.
ACCAGTTGTCTGAACAATTCAAGCATTTCTCAACTACGCCTATCTACAAAAATGAAGAAAAAAAATTATAGACTTCAAGGAAAACTTATTTATTTAGATTACTTTTTCATCCCCAAATAATAATGCTACAATACCAACAATGTAATACATTTCTAAATAGTTCTTTTTAACTGTTTATCCTTTATATATATTTAAATTTAAAAGGTTTTTTTCGTTTGTTGTAAAAGTAAAATGATAAATATTTTTGTATAAAATGTTCGATTTCAAATTGTTATATATTGATAGCTCGTACGGCTAACATATTTGAATATAGCGGCAAAATTTCAAATTCAATATTTGTACACGTTTTCACTTAATTCAAATAAAAATGCTGTATTTTTATTAAGGTAATAGCGTTGTTCAAATACTTAAAAAAAATTAAACAAAATATGTAAGTACTGCAGTATAATTTTTTCTTGATTACTGAATCAAACAATTATAATTTTTAATGAAAAAGTATTTTTTTATCTAATGTGAGTTCGATTGATTTAAAAAAAAACGGCGCTACTGAATAATACAAATAATAAGATAGTTGACTAAAACACAAACTCCGCAGGATTTTTGCCTAGTGTATGAAATCAGCAATCTTGATGGTTTTTTTACATGAACCAGGCAATTTTCGCCGACTTTTAAATTCGGCAATTTTATGATTAGGCGTAACATTCGTTCTAATCGCGAGCAAACTGAATAAATTTTTATTCAGTTTTTTAACATTCTAAAGGTAACTTTTGGAAAAAGTTTAAGGGTATGAAAATACTGTTATCTTTTTAGAGAGCAAGCCAGAGAAGATAAATTAAAAAAATGTAGATTGGAAGGAAAATTGTTGTCGATGCATATAAAATCTGACACGCTCCCTAAACTATCAATACTTTTCCATAACATATATGATATCAAATATTTTATTATATAACAAAATAAAGCAATCGTCGGGAAACATATGTTTGTATGATAACTAGCTTATAATAACTGATACACACTCGTACATATCATCCCGGCGTTTTCCTATTGGAAAAAGCAGAAAAGAAGAGCACCTTACTTTTCTATTTTGACACACATTTGGCCTCTTCAATATCCATATTTACCTTCGCATTTAACTCCTACAATTTGTATATTTTTTAATATTTCCTTTTGTTTAAAATATCATCCACTTGATCCAACCTATTTGTACTGTTTATTTGTTTTGTTAATCTTTCTTCATTCATTTCATGCACCTACACTATCTCAGGTGCTCTCCTTTATCTTACACAATACAACATACTTAAGTTCATATTCATCCCTAATTACATATTCTTTTTTCTGTTATACCTGATGATCTCCGTGGCGTAGTTGGTAAAAAAAAATGATTCCAGACTGGTTTTCATTTAAAACCTCTTCAACATCTTTCTGGTTGGTTGTAAGATATTGCCAAATGGCAATCAGCCCACCAGGTTGTACTGTATACAACGAAAGTGTAATACAATACATTATCACCCCATGTATTATTCTCAATGCACGCACTTGTACAATATTCATTTCCATGCCCACGATTTACTCCCATACATCAAGATTGATAGTAAAAAAACTGTTGGGGACTATCATCTTAGTAGATTTTGATATTGTCAGATTCAAATATGTATGTTTTAGTACATCATTGACTTTGTTTCATATTACTACGTACCGTTCAATATTCCTCGTAACTCTTAATAGCAGAATTTATTAATTTACTCTATTCTTTCATTGCTCACTCATATAGTACATCACATTTACTTTTTCATTTACCGGTTTTTATCACTTTTATTTAGCATTTCGCAACATTCTATTCATTCTCAGATATTCGTCTTCGTATCTTTCGTAGCTGATTCCATATAATATATTTTTGACAACTTTGGAACATTAACTTTCCGAATAGATATTAAAAAATAAAAACACTTAAATATTGTGAAAGATCAATCAAAAAGTGGTCAAACACATTGACTAAAATACAAAAATTGTTTAAAATGTTTTTCTGACTTGTTGAGTCAGCTTAAATGATGACCGACGTATCGATGACATTGCAGCCTTAGTAAGCACGCAAGGTTACAAGTGCGAGTGGCTAGATAGTAAGCACGCAAGGTTACAAATGCGAGTGGCTAGATAGTAAGCACGCAAGGTTACAAGTGCGGGTGGGTAGATAGATCCAGTGATATGTTTTGACCTCGCTATGAGGATGAAGGCAGCAACGCCTTCAAAACATCGGCAATCATTTAAGCTAACTCAATAGAACAACAACCCTTAAAAATATATTCAGCTAGTGGTGAACAGTAAGCTTTCGAACATATTCAATAAATAGTTACTCTATAATTCTTCGACTTATGGTACAGTAAAATTCCCACCTTAAGTGAATTTGCGAAACGAAAAAAATGAAGTTGGTAGCGTGTCACCGTAAGGTCAAGACCAAACATTGAATGTTGGTGAAATTAATCTTGGTAACTATTTTTCTCTTGAACAGCTTTATGTTGTTCTATTTCGGGTAAGCTTCTTATATTAACTCTGTGTAGTAGACAATCCAATATTGCTTACAAAGAAGTCGTTAATATATTCATCATTTAAACTTTTCGCTTAATTTAGATTATTATCAGGAACTTCAATTAACTATTGGCCCAACTTGGTCATAGATGGACTTCTAACTATATCCACATACACTCGGATGAAACCAGGTTCGAATGTCAATTAATTGTAAAGCGTCTTAAGAGACTTACAATAACTCAATATCACTTATGTCTCCAATCAAATAATAAAGTAAAATGAGGTTTAAATTATTTTTAATCTTTAATATGTAAATAACACTTATTATAAATTTTAATTGTTAAAATACTTAAAGATGTTGGTGAATTGTGGAATTGAGTATGTGAAAGCTTATGTATAAAGTATCTGTAAGAATTTGGATGTAGAGCGTGAATGTTTCAGCTGAGTGTTTTAGTAGTTAAGAAACGAGAGTACTTTATCACATACTTTGCCTAGCGAAGCTTTTCTCTATATCCACAAAATATTTTTTTTATCATTGTTACGAATTTATTTTCCGCGGTTAAAAGTTTTTCTTTTAAATCGATGTAAGTGTGAAATGATGAATTGTGGATATTGAAAATAAAAAAAACGAGAGTAAAGATTAAACAGTTTCAGGTATTTGAACGTTTGAAAATTGGTTGCTTATGTTAGAAGCAGTTTTTAATATTTTATCTAGAGTAAATTTATTTGCTCTCGTTTGTTTCAAAGCAAAACAAATAAATATTTCTTTGAGAAATTGTTAAATTCAAAATGTTTATAAAATGATATTTAAATTACATATTTTGATCTTTTCTACAAAAAAATGATTTATTCGTATCCTTTTACGTGTCTGTTGATCCGTTAATTTAAACATTTTCCGTTGATGTAAACCTCACTAAGAAAAAATATTAATCTTAAATTCTGTTCAGTAGACAAACACATTTTTCTCTATTTGTTTAACTTGTGTACCTTAATGCGAAGAAAAATAAATGTTACTGCCAAAAAAGAGCTTAATTTTGGAAACATTGTGGAAGATAGAAAATACAAGAATTTCTCAGAAAGGTATTTAAAATAAATTTGAGAGTGAAATTCATCCAGACTTTGATCAACATATGTGTTTAAAAAAATAAAAATTACATTCTTGCTGAAAGCAAAATAAATGTAGCGTTTTCACATAACAGCAAACGTTGATTAATTCTTTGCCTAGAAGAGGTTTGTTTGAGTCCATGCCTATTTAGGCAAAGCACAAAGAAAGACCTTTTTTGCGGGGACGGACTCAGATTTAGTGGTTATTGTCTCGAAGTACTTCGACATTGAAATAGTGTTATATTAAATAAGAGAAACCACATCAATACATTTGGTTTACTAAAGAAGAAATAATAAAAAAAATATTACTGTCATTTGTGTTCACTGTTTGAAAGCATCTCGTATCAAAATTTTAATCTTCTTTTCAAATTTTTTATGCAACGTATTTATTGTTTATTATTTTTCATTCATTATATTATTCAGTTATTTATCCATTGACAAGTTTTGAATTTTTAGGACACTTTTCGCGAAAAACTTAATATTTTCGTAAATTATGATTTTATTTTGATAATTTAAATTGTACATATGAGGATTTTTGTCAAACCTAATACATTCGTTATATCAGATATTTTCTATTATTGCAACGTTCATCAGATTATCGGAAGTCAATTATCATATTTGCGTATTAAAACAGAAAAATATTTTTTTATGTAATTTTTATAGGATTTATATATTTATTTTTATAAGTTAAAAATCATTTCAAACAAATTATGAGAATAATTTTTTGTATTTAATGATATTAAAACATTTAAAATTAATCTATTGAAGATTTTTTCTGAGAAAAAAATATGTAAACAACTTCTTGGCCAGAATACCCTCTAAATATGAAAACAGTAGCAAAAAGCAATGTACAGCAAAAATATCTTACAATATAATTATATCTAAGCCCATAAAAGCACTTGAATATCTCAAAACTAATTGGATTCTTTTTTGCAGATGTCTGAGTCAATCATAAAGCAAAATTATAATAAAAAGATTATTTTTCGACTACATGACATAAGATATTTATTAGATATAAGTCTTACAAATTTGCTGGAGTTTAAGATAACTTTTCAGATCCATTACTCAGACTTGAAGTCTTTTTTTTTCAATATTAACCAAAAATGTGTTTCACATTCTTTTTAACAGAACCTTTATGCTTAATTTTAATTAAATTACGACAAACGCCGTAGTCTAGTTGATAAGACACTAGTCTCCTACATGGAGGATTCTCGATGGCACCAAAAAGGTATCAATCTGGTTGACGGGTTCGTCTAGCAACGATACTCGCATGTGCTAAATATTTACGAGTGTTTTTGACCATTGTCGTGTTGTAGTATTTCCAACATGTGTGATACCAAACTGTGTGTTAATTGCCTGCTCCAATAGTTGTTTACCCAAAGGCTCAATAACGGGTGCGAAGATTATTTGGTCTCCCGGTCACGCTCTTCTAATTTTTCGCATAATCAATTTAGATATATGATGGGAAACCACAATAAATTATAATAAACCACAAACAATAATAAATTATATTTCAATGCATCAAAGTGCAAAATAATGTCGTATCATCGCTCAAACGTCTTGAAATTCCATAGATATACACTAGAATCTATACCTATACCCCGCACAGATAATATTAAAGATCTGGGTGTCTTGTTCCACAGCAATCTCGCGTTTGGTCCTCACATAGAAGTTATGTGCAACTCAGCTTATAAAACTCTAGGATTTGTTATGAGAATCTCTAAGTCGTTTGAAAACCAATTGGGGCTCAAAACGTTGTTTAATTCATTGATCCGTAGCAAACTAGAAAGCAATGCTTGCATTTGGAGCCCGGTGGGGGCGCAGAACTCGCTCATGGTGGAGAAAGTACAAAAAAAATATCTACGATATCTCTACATGAGTGAGTTTGGTGTCTATCCGTGGCTATATCCTACGCAGTTTCTGCTGGGCATGCTCGGGTATAACTCCTTGAGCGTAAGAAGAGATCTGCGTCTCCTGGTATACGTTGTCAAACTCGTTCGAGGAGTTGTGAGCTGTCCAGCATTACTGCAAAAATTAGCGTTAAATGTTCCTAACAATTACACTAGACTGCGCCGGCAGGAACTGTTCTCAATAACATACGCAAGAACGGGTCTTCCAGCCACTATGCCTGTTGGAAGGGCCTTAACTCTTCTTAACGGGACTGCTTCGGATATTGACATATTTCATATCACATTACCAAAAGCAAAAGTAAATTTTCTTCTTCGATTAAGCGCGTTAGAAAGCACTCATCAACATACTTAAGTGACTGAATATATATGTAACATACGTTTGTGTGTAAATACTCGTTTGTATACATATGCATTATTTTTTATTTTATATAATTTTTAAATTTTTTTTTCCCAGTAATTTTTCTTCTTTTTTAATGTCTTGTATTTTTCAATGTAATTGGGCTAAGCCTGTTTTGAAAAAATAAATAAATAAATGAATAAATACATTATAATACGTCAGCTAAAAACCTTATGTAAGGAAAATTAAACATGTACTCGTACAACGAAGATAAAGTGATCATTTTAAAAAATGGGATACTTTTAAATTTGTACATATATGTTATATAATTCCTAGTTGTTTTGCAACATATTTTCTTTTGACCCGCCACTGGTATCTTGACTAAACACTGTTTCTTACATCCCCCCATACAAGGCACGAGAGCCGGTGTATCCGTAAAAGCCTTATCCAAATTACCTAAAAAGCTTTTCGAAAGGAACCATTTGTCGGGGATGCTTTTATAGAAAACAATTGTGATAAATTCATGACTACTTTATTCGTCTTTTATGCGGTACCTGTCATTGTAGGGAGATTGATTGAATACAGGAGTACCTCTTCAAAATAAACATCTATAGGGTGGCGATTCAAAACTAAGGATAATTTATTACTTCCCTTCCATCACAACACGTCCTTGAGGAAGGAAACGAAAAAGGGGATGAAATGCTTCTCTCTCATCGTTTCTTCACAAACATTTCATTTATGAATGATGATTGATTTGTTGATTGTTAGCCTCAGGAAAAATGAAAATAGGTGTTAACTGATCAGTTTAACATTCCAGTATTATTGAATATTTTTGATAAAAGAAAAATAAGTCTTATGTGATGTATTATTGCTTTGTTTACATCAAAGTTATACTTTAAAGGATCAATTTCGTAAAACATCTACTGGCTTTTGATAAAACCTCAAATAGTGAAGCTAATTTACGTTTCACATACGTGAAAGAAGAAATGTTATGCAGATTTTAAATTATTATTTCGATTTGAGATAAATTACTGTTTTATTTAAAACTTGAGTTTTAGCTATCGTCCAGAAAGTCGTTTTATTTTATTATCGATATTTAGAATAATTGGGCGTTAAGTATCATAATTGTAAATATATGTTATACAATATTACGTGCATAGAAGATAAGAAAGTAAATTAAAAGTATTAACAGAAAACGAAAGTTGGTGAGAAAATTTAAAAAATCTCAATTTTCAATATATATTTCAGTTTGGGATACCTACAGACTGTTTGACAACAGCGTCTACGGTTACATTTTTTCCTAGAAACTGTTAAATGGTAGATTCAAACGCGAGCAGGTAACAGGACCCTTCTCCTTAGATGTTTTGTATAGAAAAACTCAGTTGTCGTTCGACCTTGGTCACATAAGAGCATATTTTACATTGAGTGCCGCGTACGCATTACGTTACGAAGCCGTGTTTCTGTATACACATCCAAAAGGACCAAAAATGTCGTACGGAGCCGCTGCTTAATACATGAGAAAGTCGAAAACATTTGTAAATAAGTGGGTGAAACCCTATTACGACGTAAAAAAACGTCGATGACCTACCAGATCGTGGCACTGCACAGAAAATAAAATTGGCTACTGCAATAGGAAAATGACCCAAAACATCGGAGTCGTCTTTGTACTGCGTGACAACAAAAAAATGACGTTGACGTAATGGATTGACCGTCGCAGTCACAATAGAAAATATTGGACACTCATGAAGTTCAAGCTTCGAAGGAAATAGATCTGGAACATCAAGCAGTCATTTCGACAGATTCGACTTGTATAGAAGTCTTTGCCCCTAGATTATGCTATAAAGTGAGTAGAAAGTATGGCTCGGAAATGCCGGACAATTATAACTAGTGGAGGCAACTGGACGACTTATAAAGTAATAATAAAGTATCACGGTTTATATCATATAGTATGTGTGTATTTTTTTTTGCATTATCTAAAATATTTTTTCGGGTTTCACCGTACACGTTCTTGTCAAACAGATTGTAAGTATTATAATGAATATTAAATTAAAATATAAAAGTTTCCGTATGATTCATACTTAGACTTATATAAAAGGGGTAATTTAAAGTTAAAATATAACTTTATATAAGTCTAAATGGTTGTGTAAAGAATGGAAAGATAAAATAATATTGTTTTACGTTGCTCGCGACGTGGTCATAAATGCTGATTATTTTTTTAAATTTTATACTTAACATTTTCATTCGTTCGCGATCAACACAATTAGATTTATTATGAGCGTTATATTAATTAAGAACGAAAAAGGAACTGCCTGAAGGGACTCGTTTTATGGCGGTTATATATCTGAGCGTGAAAATAATAATAGTTAAGGCGGACATAATATACGAAATCACGACAGAAGTAAAATAAATCGCAGTGCAGTGAATGTACTTAAAAACTGGCTCAAGACTAAAAGTTCCAAGAGCCCAGTAGGTTACTAGAACTTTCACAGAAAACTTGGAATGCAGCGAATCTATCATTTGACGCCATAAGATTAGAGTTGTCAATTGGTCCAAAGATGTACTAATGTAAGACTAAATGGAGATCTCGTGATTATTGACTCGATTTTCATCGTAGTACCAAAAAATGTGATATGCAGATTGGTCTAGATGCCTGTGAAAAGTACAATAATGCGAAGGAACAATATTGAAGATTAAAAGTTTAGCATTAATGTTCCCATAGCCAAAAATAAGTGTAGTCCAAGAGCTTGGATATACTCATGGGGTTCGGAGGCGTCCTCTTATGCAAGGAAACAAAAGTCTGTCTTCTCACGTGGGATGACGATCACCTGTTTTTCCTAAGTTGACAGCTGAGCCATTAAGCAGACATCAAGTTTTTGGCACATTTATTTATTTTTCTACAAATGAACATATATCACTATCATGATTTAAACATTTAAATACACGCTCAATAAAATATTGAGCTTGCCAATTCAATTTGAAATACGCCACTTACAGATACTTATTCTTGTCGCCAAAGGAAGCCACTATGAAAACAATGAGACTTACCGCACGTTCATTTAAATTACAACTAAATTTACGGGAGACAACTTTTTCCTCGTTTAATCGAAAACCCGCATTCCGGCTGTAACTGGTCCACCGATTGAGCATCCTGCCAAAGGGGGCGACCATTTTAGCCTCTTCTACTGCAATAAGGGGACGTTACCGCAACATTTGCTCAGCAGAAAACTACCGCTGTGGTTTTGCCCGTACATTTTGTTCCAATGGGGAGAAACTATGTGTGTAGCAGGAAGGGTTTTGTCGTGTTTTAATCAGATCTTCGTAATTAGAAACAGTCAAGCGTATATAGTAAATTATGTTGACATTTATTTTAGACTTAACGAGAACAATCACACTAAATTACATTTACATATGAGTTGGAGAAAATTCTTCATTCGATCTCTATGCGCTGTAGTTAAACGATGTATTTTATTCAATTCTAATGTCAATTTGTTTGACTTTATATGTTACATAAATCATTGTGCTGGTTTTTATTTTAGAGTGTAAATTTTGTGGGCCGGCTCCTTGACATGGATGTTTTTTGTTTGTTTTTTTTTCAAAGATAAATAAAAAGGATATATTTAAATAATCCGAAACTCTTCTCTTTCGCGTTTTTTTACTTAAAAATTGAATTGGTGATTTCAATGGTTTTCATATGTAAATAAACCGACAATTTTTTATTCATATTATAATTGAAGTTCAATGCTATTGTTATTAGTATAATATCTCTGTACGCTGTAAATTTGATAAGTTTTATTCATCTTATTATTGAAGTTCAATGCTTTTGTTATTAGTATAATATCTCTATACGGTGTAAATTTGATAAGTTTTATTCATCTTATTATTGAAGTTCAATGCTATTGTTATTAGTATAATATCTCTATACGCTGTAAATTTGATAAGTTTTATTCATCTTATTATTGAAGTTCAATGCTTTTGTTATTAGTATAATATCTCTATACGGTGTAAATTTGATAAGTTTTATTCATCTTATTATTGAAGTTCAATGCTATTGTTATTAGTATAATATCTCTATACGCTGTAAATTTGATAAGTTTTATTCATCTTATTATTGAAGTTCAATGCTATTGTTATTAGTATAATATCTCTATACGGTGTAAATTTGATAAGTTTTATTCATCTTATTATTGAAGTTCAATGCTATTGTTATTAGTATAATATCTCTATACGCTGTAAATTTGATAAGTTTTATTTTAAAAGGTGTAAAGATTAAACACAATTTTAGAGTATATAAGCTTAAAATATTATTAATTACTGCTTAATTTAAGCGATTGGATTTGAATTGGGTCAAAGCTAATGAGGTTAATTAACATTCTCTGAGACTCTGTAAATGTGTATTTTCTTAAGATTTTAACTTTTTTATCCATCTATGTAATCGTTTCCCCTCTTATAATTTTTTTTTCATAAAATTGTGCTTCGTTACATCATTAACATTTTTGCTACAGCAACTCCATTAAATTTGTTCAAAAAATTTATAAGTAATTGAATAATTTAACCAACACACAGTTTTTGCCTGTTTAAAAAGTTTTGATAAAAATTACTTCTCCTTTTTAAGTAACACCTGTGGTCATTCCCGACCAAATATTTTATGAATCTTATTTCTGCGTGGCTATTTGCTCGGTTGCAGTGATGTATTTGAGCTGACTGACACTTAAATATTAGAATTCTATAATATAATTTATAAAATAGATTTGTCATCAATTACAAGTTGGCATATCTCTTGAATTTTTCGGGTATTTTATACATGACTTATTTCAACACGCTCATATGTGGCCATTGTACAGTTTTGGTATGAAATATGGAAGCTATACAGCATCGTCGAGAGATCAACTTTAGATTCTACATTAATGTTTGCATCGTTAGAATAGCAAATGATACTTACCCTCCTATTTTGTAACCCAAATCAAGTGATGCGATTTCTTCAATATCAACTCGGGTGCTCAAAAATATAAGCATAAAAATATACTTGCCATAATGTTTTTTTAAATTAAAACGCGTGAATAACCAATGGGGACTATGTAGGAATGCTTTTTAAAAGTAGTATCATTAATAAGTTATACAGTGTTTTCAGACTAATATAGTTTTAAAAGCTTTATATGAAGCGTATATAACGTATGCACATACCTTATGTCAACCAAAACAATATACAGTTATAAAAGCTAACGTAGTTGTTAGTTTCTCAGTTACCTGCCATGTTGTCAAAGTCAAATATTAGTCTTCAGCACGGATATTACGTTTTGTCAAGTGTGTGCTTTGAATCTCATCCAGAAGTTCAGTTTTCAAAAGGATATTAACCCAGTTCCACTGTTTTATTGACACTTAATGTCAACACATAAATGTTTTAAAACCTAAATTTACAAAAAAACTTTATTTTTCCCGTTTCATTTGAATGTACAATTGATAAAATATAAACAACTTATAAAATATTAAATTTAAAACAAATTTTACCCTATTACGGAATACGGAAAAGCTATTTTAAACTCTCCAGCAACATATATTGTACAATAATGCGACACCAACAGTAAACCTTCATCAAAGTACAGATAAATTCCCAATAAGCAAGAGAGTACTACGAGTATCTCACCAAAACTATTCAACGCTACCCTGGAAGATATGTCCAAGAAGCTCGAATGGGAAACTAAAGAAATCTGTATAAATGGTTCATATCTGAGCCATCTAAGATTTGCAGATGATAGTATTATCTTCGCAACACGTCCTGAGGAACTACAAAGTCAAATATTGGAACTGGCAGAGACAAGCAAACTGGCGGGTTTGAAAATGAATATCGAAAAGACAAAATACATGTCGAACCACTTTACCAATGTCACATGGGTCCAGGTGAATGAAACGCAGCTAGAACAAGTCTAACAATATAATATATTATCTACTAGATATTATCTTATAAGTATTTCATTTGATTATTTCATTTGAGGATTGCATTCTTAATTAAATAAATCTTCTTCTTCTGTGTCATGTCAGCTCCCCCTAACGTTGAATATCACTTTAGAGTAGATATGTTTGTCCCCAGCAGCTCGAAAAAGATCTCCAACGCCCCTTATGCCAATCCAATCACGTATATTGAGAAGCCAGGAGATTTACCTCCTGCCAACACCTCTTCGGCCTTCTATTTTGCCTTGATGAATGAAATAAATTAAAGAGCAAGTTGGAGTTCCTTTGGACGACTGAACATCGTTTTCAAGAGCAATCTCCTAACTTGTCTCAAACGGAAGGTATTTAATCATTGCATCTAAGTAGTACAAACATATGGATGTGAATTATAAACGCTTTCTGTGCAAATAAAACAAAAGCTCCAGACAACAACGCAGCATGGATAAGTGTATACTAGGTTATAACATAATAGAAGAGACCGCAAACGCAATGAGTGGAGACGCGCCCAAACAAAAGGTGAGATGTTATAGAGGTCGCAAAAAGACTGAAGTGGAAGTGGGCTGGGCACGTCACCCGAAAAATGGACGTATGATGCAATCCAGCGATATCCAATAGGAATAACTAAGCCTGTAAGAAGACCGGAGGCATGCTGGGTGGACGAAATACTTAAGCATGCAACGATTACGTGGCAGCAATGCGAAAGGACAGGATTTCTTGGAAACAACTTGGAGATGCCTTTATCCTGCAGTGGATGAATGTAGGTTGATGATAATATCAAATAAAATGCAAAATGGAAGAAAAACATGAAATTTCAAAAAAATAATATCTATCGGAACAGTGCTTATATGGTAAAAGCTTTATTGTGGGTGGCAAAGTAACAAAGTTTATTGATGTCTACAAAGTTCATTGATGATCTTAGTCCTCAATTTGTACACTGAAGTATGGAAAATATTACTGTCGGAAAAATCTTCAATACGGACATTCCGTGTGCGAGCTGTGACGCTCTTAAAAGCTCAGTTTATAAAAAAGTCACCAAAATAATCTTAATTCCTGATGGAGTATTTAATTGGTATGTACGTTTAAAAAAAGTTTATGAAATCGACAAAGGGTTCACTGTTTTTCCTATTAGTAATTTTAATATATATAAATAGGCCCTTGAATGTTTTCAAACGCTTCATGAGCCCAGTACCCATTAAAGATTATGGGTTAAAGCCGTGAATCAAGTACATATCCCTCGAATGAAAAAAATACAGAAATCTGTTTTAAACTCATTCAATTACGAGTATAATGGAGTTCTGGATGGTTCTTGGGTTCCATACACATATGATTGAACCGCACTTTTCAATATATTGCAAACTTATGAATCAAAAAGAGATCTTCAATCTATTTAGTGGATTGTAAAGTTCAATGGATTCAAATATTTATTTTCTTGTATGGTCGACCTTACCAACGAGAATATGATTCTACTCAGCAAAACTGTTATCTTTTTAATAATATAACCATCAACTGAGATAAAGGTACATTAACCCTGAGAGCGCTACGAGAAAAAAAATATAATTGTCTATCTAGCGCTGAGATATATTTACGATTCGGACGTTCGTGATAAATATTTATTTTAAACAACAAAAAAACAAAAAACAAATATTTTTACAACATAAATATATTTTAGAATATGTACCCTTGTATTCTAAATGAATGATATTCATTTAGAATACAAGGGTAGAACAAATTTCATCCACTGCTATAGCAGTGCGCCGATCTCTCAGGGTTAAAACAAAGAATTGTAAAATGCATTAAGTAAAGGGAAATATTGTAGTTCAGTGAAAGTCTATTATTACATTTTAAGTGTCGACTAGCATTTTCACTCATACAAGTGTGGGTGGGTTTTCTTTTAAACAGACAATAGTGTTTAAATTTGGAAAAAATGTACAAAAGAATTCCCATGACATACGTTCTTTTCTTAGGAATGTGTTAACCTGTGTTATTTGTTAAAATGAGCAAAAGTAAGCTTGCGCTACACTCGACCGAAGATGTGCCACCGATTATAGACTACGTTGCTTTTTCGATACACGTACAGTAGCCCCCTTTTTTCCGCAAAGAGTACATTTCCATAACCCTGCCTGAAAACTTAAAAAATCCAATAAACACTAATTTTTTTTATTTTACCCAGATAAATCACATAAATTAGGCAAAGTAATGGTTTAGCGATATAAAAGTTAAAGAAAATAAAATAATTATATCAAAATACTGACATATAAGTTGATGGAAATGATCTCTCACTCTATCTCTGTCTCAAAATACCTTCTTTGATTGTACTCTCCCTTCTTATGGTGATGATAATGATGTTGTGATATATGAAATGAGGTGAATGATGAAGGCATTGTGACATAGAGTTACGCTACTATTGACCTTCTGACGATATGTTGGAATTTTTAATTTCATATTTTTGAACCGTGACTGATATCGAGTAACTGAAATCACGAATAAGGGGGAACTACTGTGTTTTCATGTCAAATTTGATATCACATCATATTAAGCCAATCGTGCGTACTTTGACGTATATTTCTTCTATATCGCATACTTCGAGGTACATGACATTGGCCTTTGTTTAGTTCCAAAATTGCGTATGTCATAAATACTCTGCAGAACATTATTTTCCAGACACTAAATTACCTAACCATATAATTTGAATTATACAAAATTTTCCATATTGCAAGTATATATAAATGATTTATATATGTATGTATACACCAACCATCTAACTGGGTTCATTGCATTTTGTGAGATAGTTGACTTAAAACCGTAAAATTCACGTATTCGTATAAACACAAATAAACAAACCAATAAATCTGAGCTGCAGCCGAATATAAAATTTGATATCTCTTAGCAAAAGAAATGTATTAGCACAATTTTACATTGGAACACAGAAAAATAGAGTAATTTATTTAAATATATATTTCATTGTTCTGTTGCGGGATTCTATTAAAATTAACAGAAATGTATAAATATTTTACAGTAGGTTCCAGGTTAAAAGCAAGCCTTTTAATGGAATCATGAAAATTTCTATTATTTATCTAAAAAAAACTCATTTTTGGAAGTTATTCTAAGAAATAATGATTTGTTTTGTTAAATAAAATTAAAATTGTATTCATTCCCGTAATTTCTTTAAAACATCGCAGTATTTACGCTCTGTATAGATTTTTCTGAAAAACCTTTTTTGTATTTATATTTTATTTTCCATGAAATTTAAATGAAAGAATATTGAAAAAAAAACTTTCTAACGTTTTTCTTATAATTATAACTTACTGCTGAAGAGAAAAATGAATACAAATGAAAATTTCAGCATTGGTTGGCTTTTAAAATAATATGTTATAGATCCTTTCATGTGATCAATTGTCTAACTGCTTGATTTCGTATATGTAATACATGAAAACATATTTACCAGTAAATACATTTTTATCTGATCACATTTGAAATAAATACACCTGAACAAATTTTATAACCTTTAACAAAAATCACAAATTACCATAAAGAAAATGTTTTGCCTGATATTTATGTTATTTTTCGACAACTTTTTAGATTATAAACAAAATTTTACATTTTCACATAATTCATGCTTATTAAAATAAATTGTTGGACTGTCGACCATTAAAAATAAGTTAACAATCTATTTCTAATTTGTTTTTCGTACTCACGTTGGTTTGTTTCTTATGGGGGGGTATTCTCATTTCATGGGCCAAAAAATCGACGACTTTTTTTCAGTGAACGAATTATTTTTTTAAATTGTTGTTTTTTAAACATATTTATTTATCTTTTAAGAACATTTTCATTAAATTTAATGATAAAAAAAATATATGTTTTTGTTGTTATTAAGCCGGAAATAAGGCCGCCCGTACATGGAGGGGGTCCATTATGCCCATGATTGTGGCTGTTGTACAAATCTGAAAATTAAAAAAAAAATCCATTTTATTCAGAAAGCATGTGGCTATAACTGGTACTAGAATGATTAAACAATAATAATTAGAAAAAAGATGGCGGCTTGTTGAAATTAAAAATTAATTTTTTTATGTCTTTAGAGGAGGGAAAAAAATCTAAAAAATGAATCGATTGAAATAATTCTAGTACCGGCTATAGAAAGAGGTGTAACAAAGAGAATAAGTACTTACTCATTAAAATTGATTATTTAGTTTTGGACTTATTACGGGGAATAGTTTAAAAAAGTGATTTTTCGGGAAACGCGTTTAAAATTTCAAATGCGATTTTTTCACGAATTAAAGTAAATATTTTCAACTTACCGTTAATCAGCAATTCCTGGGCCATATAAACTTGTTAAAAAATCCCAACAAATTAAATATCAATTCATCAAAATAAGGCTGCTGCCATAACAATAGACGACCCGAAAGCTGCAAAGCTCAGATCATTTTTCGACCGGCGCGCTCGACTATAAACCCTCATAACTTAGCTAGAGGCAGGAATATTTATTTTTTAAATGCTTTAAGCATGTTTAAGTTTCCTTTTTTTTTCAATATAGTTGTAACCACCCATCAAGTGATAAACACTTATCTACGTAACTATTGTCTGGTTAGTTGATGGAAATTTATGTTTGGTAATAAATTCAGTATTTGAATATTTTATAATCAAGTATCTAAATAAACTAAAAGACAAAGCACAATTATTCAATATTTTTTATTTAATAAGCCTTCTTAGAAAAAGTTAATAATAATTTATTTATTTTTTGTTTTGTCCCCAGTTACACAGCTGCACTTGGCGTCACTGTTGGTATAGGTTGCTTTCTTCTATTGCTGAACATGGTGTTATTCCTTGGGATCTACTACCAGCACGGGAGGAGGCAGGCGAGGGAGGGAGATACACAGCCGGTGGAGGGTGGATCGACCGACAGGAGTGGGGACACGAGTAGACGGGATTCATCCGCCCACTCCAACACTTCAGACAGTAAGTGATACTTTTACACTACGAAGGCTCCAATTTATATAACGAAGAGGTGTTTACCCTTGCGGGCAGAACGCTACTTTTATAATCAAAACGTCCATGGTTTGCATTTGACAAAGCTATGTCCCTACAAATTGTAAAAAAAAACATGTGTGCTTAGTTTTTTAACACAACAAATTTATTTTTTCTAAAGATATTTTGTTCTTCAGGTTGTTGGGCAAACTTTAACTACACTCGTTCATACATATGAATGGGTGAAGTTAAAATAAATTAACCAATCCGAATCGGTGAAAATAGACAATATTGTCTTTGTCCTGATTAATTGAATCTTCGAATTAGCAGTCACTGGAGTAGGCGATTAACTCGTCCGTAATCGCAAGTGTTACGTGTACTACTGCATGTGAAGAGATAATAACATTCGCACGTTCTAGGGCTTGTGAGTATCATAACTTGATGAACTCTTTAACCAGATCGAGTGCTATCGAAAATGGAAGCTTAAATGGAAAATGGGCACTTGACTTTTACCCTGGTTCTTCTTCAGTGTGGAAATCAAGTGTCTATCAAATAGACCACGGAGATTGTCTGGAAAAATACTGAGGTAAATGTAAGAGTGTGAAAAATAGATAAATTGGTACTTTTCAAAAAAATATTAACGGTTCACCACAACCTCAATTTTTAAGATAATGGAAAAAAATGACCCTCTAGGGTGGGTTTTCGCTTTGGCGTTTAAAATAACAAATGTGAAGACTAAGTATTTTAAGTATATCGGAGTATTTCAAGATGGCCATATAGATATGCGAACAACTGGTCCTAAGAAACATTACCAATTATTTCAACTGGTCTTCTCAAACTGGTGCGAACCGGTTGAATATATTTTAAGTTTGCTTTATTATTTTGTAGTATGAAAATACTTATCTGTTTTGTATTTCACTGTAAACAACACGTCTTAGTAGATTTATTTCCATGTGACAATCTCTTTCAACCGACAAGAAAATCTTTAAACGAGCCTAAGGTGAAACCTAGATTGAAATACTTTTATAAAAAAATGGATATCGACGAGAGTCGATCCCACAACCTTCTAGATGGAAGAAGGCGTCTTACCAATTAGACTATAAAGGTCCTTTAGTTTTTCTTAAATTAGTTATTTATACTTGAAAACTGTTGAACTATCAGTGTAAATGCTTGGAAGCTTTGCACGTTTCCCTATTAGACGTTAAAAAATCTTATTTATAAAACAATTCGTAGAAGTACTTTTATTGACAGGCGGTTCTCCAAATTAAATTGATTTTATTGAAAATAGTCTTTCCAAGAATTCTTATTTCATTTTACTTTTGTGTATAAATAAACATATTTTTTAACCACATTTAATCAATGGCCGTGATTTGACCTTTTAATAGTACTGTGTACTGAGACACGAAAAAAATTGCTGATCCTTTGGCTTTTTTTTAAAAAATTCTCTACGTACTAAAGAACATTAAAAAACTAACATTGTTTGTAGCATTAAGGTAGCAAAACGTGCTTATAATAATAGTAAAAAGTGGAGTTGTCGGTAAAGAAAGTGGAAGATATCTAATAAATATTTTTCTGACGAATATTCGTTATCAAAATGAATAATCAAAATAAATCGCAAAACATAAAACGAAATTCACCAGAAATCGAAACTAAAGGATTCACTTGCTTAGCATGAATGCTAACCGCTGGACTGCGGCATCCGACTTGTTAAGTGACCTGCTCTGCAAAGGTTTTTATTTTTTAATGTTGCTACGCTATTTTTTTATTTATTTGCAATGAACTTCCTAGATGAAACCTGTATTATTTCAGTTCTATTCTTTCAAACGTTGATCTGTCGTATGTACTTACTTTTTCATTATCATTTTCCCATAATATTTACCCCTTCCTTTTTTTATTGTTTTTTTTTTCGATGATATCGTATTTTAGTAAAAAATAGGGAAATTTAAAAATATTTATCGTTCTAGCATGCCATAGAAGCTGATTATAAAAGTATATTGTAGATTGGGATACCTACAATACGTTTTATAATAGTAATAAATACAAATTAATATATTGCCTTGATCAATATCTCGCAATCAATAAAAACAAATGTTCATTGCTGAAGCTAAATGTAATAATAAGTATGTTAACCATATAGGTATAGAAGCTAGAGAAAAATGCTGTTGAGGCACGTTAACTGGATGCTGTAAAAGGAGAACTTTGGTACGAATTTGCCATCTCAGTTAGATCATTTGCCAACTAAGTCAATTCATAAATCAACATCTTTATCACCATAATGTCATGTCCCCATTGTGGTAGGCAGATATAATAAATCTGCCTTTATGTACTGTATGTAAAGAAAGTGTTAAATATTGTACGATACAATGTTGACACTAGACCACTTATGTATGTGTATATCTACGAGTATATGACATTGCTCGTTAAGCGTATAAGACTTTTACTGCCCCGTTTACTCTGTTTGCTTTCACAAATTGCCGTTAAATATTTCTTTCCACTTTTCTGCTCTGTTAAAACGTACGAGTACTTTCCAAACTATTTTTCTATATACTCAAATTTTTTTTTATCAAACATACTCGTACATTGATTTGAATTTAACGTACATACTTTGAAAGTAAAATAACTTGGCACTTTACAGTTCATGTTATTTAATCGGAATAATTTCACAATAGGAGAATCGCGAAATCCTTAATTACGATAGCACCACAGTAAAATGCACATGGTAAACTTGATGTAAGAAATATCAGGAATATAAGAATTATTGAATAATATTTTATATTTAAATTAATTTCATTGTATATTATTGCGCCATATCGTACATTTCAATAATTAATTACGTACGGAATTAACGAATCACGGGATAATTAGTTTTTAAAGACGTATGTTATTTTTTATCAGGTGTGGTATTATTAAACATTTCCTAACTGATGGATCCGACTTATTGAAGAGCGTAGCCTGGAGATAATTTTGAAATAAGTTTTATTGATCGGAAGATGTTTAGAGTCGGAAGATGTTCTGGAGTGTACATGCAACTCGCGGTTTGTTATAGTACGTGTTTGTAATACTTGTGTACCACACGTGAAGAGGCAAACTTGCTGAAGTCATGCCTGTGAACTTTTTTACGATACGAACCCGAAGTCCTCGGGCAAATGTCAAGCGTCTTACCAACGAGGCCACGAACGTCGTCATTCAACAAAAAAATCTTAGATGAATGTTATTAGTGAAATAAATTAAATAATCTTAAGATAACAGAACAAACTGAGAGGTAAGACAAATATAAGATATTGTAACTTGTTTAGTTAAGCACTGTTTATTACAGTTTATGTAACGGTTTAACCCTACCGGTTTCAAGGTTTTAACCTATTCATCAGGGCAGCACAAACAATACTGGTTTGTGCTTCCCTGACTATGAGATGAAAACCTTGAAACCGGTAGGTTATACCGTTATATAAAGTGGAATAAACAGTGTTTGACTGAATAAATTACAATGTATTTAAACCTCCACAGTGTTAACGCCTTAACGATAAATAATGTACAAATAGAAGAGCTTGTATGATAAAGTGAATAGATTACGACAAAACAAAGGCTACGTGTGTTTATATGAAAGCGTAAAAGTTCTTCTGAATGTGTACCACAAAAGGAAAAATGGTGTGATGTTGTGTGTGAATGTATGAAAAAATAATGATTACTTTAAAGAGTTTCACATTACCAAATATTTACTTGACATATTTCTAAGAAACAGTCTTATAAATGCGATGGAATATCTGTTTGATACGTTGAAATTGGATTTCAGTGAAATTCTTCTTAAAACAATATATTCAATGCTGGATTGGCGTTAATGAAATTTCGAACAGTTCAACGCCTACGTATGTTATACGAGGCATATCTAGAAAATAAGTGTACTGAATTTTTGTAGGTTACAATTTTTTTTATTTCAACAAAAAAATTACGTGGTTACCGTAGTACATATGTAAGCTATTTTTCGACATAGTCGCCATTCCTCTCAATGCAGGTGGTGAAGCGGGGTATCAACTTTTTGATGCCTTCCTCGAAGTAGTTTCCCGCCAACCCCTCCGTCCACTTCTCCTCCTCCTCGTCGGTTGTAAAACCTTTTTCCACCATGTGCAGCTTCAGGGAGGTAAAGAGATAGTAATCTGAAGGTGCTAGGTCAGGGGAATGCGCGGGATGGTTCAGGACATCCCATTTAAACGAGGCGAGCAGTTCAATTCAATTTTTTTAGGGTCTCACAGTATCTTGCAGAGTTGATGGTCTCCCCTTGAGGCATATATTCAATTAAAATGATGCCTTGACAGTCCCAAAACACGGATGCCATGATTTTCTTGGCTGAAATTGTGGTTTTGAACTTTTTGGCGGAGGGTGAAGAGATGTGACGCCACTGTTGAGACTGCCTTTTGGTTTCAGGCGTGTAGTGTGCAACCCAAGTTTAATCTCCAGTAACGATGGAGCGGAGAAATTCATCTCCATGGAGTTTGCAGCGCCTCAAAAACTCTTGCTTTTTTACAAAATTTCGCACTTGCGGGAGATTGGGTTGATATTTTTCACGAAACGTGTTGTCGCGTCGACACTTCTCAACGTACTGCCCTCGAACCAGTCTCGTTGCGGAGGGGAAGGGTCAGGTTACACGGAAGTGTAGCCTGCTCTCTCTTACTCTAAGTGTGAGCTGTTTTGTCAGTTGTTTAACATAACGTCAAGTAAAATATAAACATAAGACGTTGTTTGGCACAGTTTTATTTTAACTTAATAAGAAAGCAATATAAAGATTTTCTGTAAATGAAAATAATTTATTTATAGTAACTTTTTTTAAATTTTGGACTTCAGCGGTACATACGAGTATTAAATTATTACATACGAGTATTAAATTATTACATACGAGTATTAAATTATTACATACGAGTATTAAATTATTTTTACTCTCTCTTAATTAGGAACCATAGTTATAACTTCAGATTGAGAGATTTTAGTAAGGCTAAGGCCACACCAAAGTGCTTAGCACAAATTCATTTGACATTTGGGAGCGGTTGAGTCAACAAACGATGCCAATTTCATTACAACTTACCATCTTTATTTACTTCCTGTGCAACTTCATTCCAAAGTGATTTTATTACAGGTACATTTTTGTATAATTTGCTCGATGAGTTTCACAAAGGCTCCCTTTTATACACAGCTATTAAAACTTCCGTCATCTTGTAATATCACTTGGTGGCACAATGAAATTAACCAACACGTCTGTTCGCTAGGATATTCACTAGGTGACTAATCGTCATGTAACGTGGCGCGAAGCATGCAGTGTGGCCATTGCGATAGTATGCGGTGCGTTGGTTCGCTAGGATAAGTCACCTAGCTCGCAGCGTAGTTATAAGCACTAAGTGAGGCTCCTATCTGTGTGGCAGAAGCCTAAGTGGTTATATAATATAAACTCGTGTACACAAATTACAAAGAACGCTTTTTATGACCAAAATAAAAAAAAGGTTTTTTGACAACAGTAACATATATTGTAACATACGGTTCCATTTTCAATTTTTTTTACTGTTTGTACATTATGAGAAGTTATATCGCCAATGTTTCAAAACCCTTTTTTTATACATGTTATTCATACATTACGGTGAATTTCGTCGTCACCATTCAAGGGAGATAATATTATAAATGAAATTATAAAACAGGCAACATAATTCAATGGAATTATAATGGACGCAATATAATAAATGAAGTTTATGTGAAACAGTAAATTTTTAAACAAAATATAGCTTTAAATCGTAAATTATTATACAGATTACAAATTTCAATCACGAGATTTATTAGATATTATGTTGGAGTTGAAATATAAAAATTACGATTATAGCTTTAATTGGAAATCTCAATAAATCTGAATAGTCGATTTAAAATAACATGACCAACTAAAATCCTCCGAAAATATTTCAAATTATAAAACCGAAAGAAAAACTAAGCTTTATAATAAGTTCAAATGAAAATTCACCCAAAATATTATTGGTTACATTAAAAAGTTTCAAAAGTTATTAATCTCTGATTAACGAAAAAAAAACTTTTAGAAGCCCATTAATATTACTTTGAGCTTTTGAAGTCCAAATAATATATAAGGCCCCTAGAAAATCCATTTTCATTGATATTCACGAATGAATTATAGATATTCCATTTCAGTAGTAAAATCACGGAGCTCTGTGTTAAATTTATATTCAGATATCTGAAAGTTTGTCTGATTTCGATAACTATTAAATTTTTGATGGAGCATTTGCTAAGTAAGAAATTAGCATGATCCATATATTATAAGTTTTCATTTTGATAATAACACATTACGGAAATGTTGAAAAACTTTTTATTAAAAAAAAAACATTATATCTAAGGTAACCGCTCCCTATTTAATGACTGAAATAGTTGTATATCGAAAGTAGGTCATTAGGTATTTTTTTCAAAAGCTTACATTTTTTACAGCCAGCATTCAAATAAGGGAAGGTCCCACGGAGTGTACAAACCTACCAATAGAACCCCCTCAAGAGCCTCCGCCGTTATACAGAGCGAAGGTGCCCCACCATCAAAATCAGGTAAAATAAAGCTTTTCTGTTTGTTTTAATAACACACGTGTTTTTTTATGATTTCTATTATTTAATATTGCTTTGCAGCAATATTTAAATTCAGAGTGAATGTGTATTTTATCAATTATTTCATCAAATTTAAATGTTAGATTCAGATTTGATTGTTAGTATTTAAATTTTTATTTTAAAACGAAATAATTGATTTATCAATCTGGTAATTTTTTTAAAGTTTTTCTATTTTTGTAAATAAACGGTGAAAAACATTTTTTTGGCACTTCATATATATTTCAAATAATTACCTACAAAGTTTTTCATACGACTGATTTAACTGTCATTCATCGTTTATTTAACGTTTAAAATAACATATGATCGTCATCACCATCCCACCATGTCCCTATTAGGATAGGCAAAGAGAAAATATCTCCATCTTATTCTTTCCTATAAATGTTTAGCTTCTTCTACGTCCACACGTCTCATGAATGCATATAATCGCTTAATTTTTTTATTTTTTTTTATTTATTTATTATTACACATGACAAGAAATATACATAATTTGCGAAAAAACAACAGATAATTTAATTTAGACATACATTATTTTAATGGATCTGAGTTTGTCGTCTTTCATTTGTCGTATCCCCAGTAAACTAGGTTTTTGCCTGTATCTCACTGAGGATAATAATACAAAGTCTTTTTACTCTTCTTTCATTCAAAATTTGATTTTTGTGCTGTACTACGTTTTTTCAGGTATTCCTAAATTTTTTGTACCTTCTGTATATATTTCTATTTGTATAGATTTTTTTTATACATTTTTCATCAATCAATATTTTTGACGTGGTGGTACCATTTTATTGGTATTTTCCTCATCTTCAGCACTTCATCTCTTTTCAATCCATATTCTTTCCAGACGTTCTCATTCCTTATTCTGCTACACATAGTTATCTCGAAAGTATTCTGATTTACTTTTAGATGAAACACAAATAAGTGCCTTAATAACTAGGCAATACGCCAGTTCTTTTAACACATGCATCTAACCAATTAGGCCACGACTTTCGTAATGTTATCGGTTGAACCTCCCATTATAAGTATGGTGTGGTCATGTGACAGAAACCGAAATAATCCTATACGTAGCATCACACGAGATTCCTGCGGGACATTTCAAGCCAGGAAGGCCACCTAAAAAGTGGAGCAGCAGGGGTTGATCTACTTCCCAGGAATGAGTTTCACTACAAAGAGATCAAATATCTACATCAAAAAGTCGTTTATAAAGGGTTATGTAACTTATTTCCTGTGTATAGCTCTGAGATATGCCAGCAGTAGGTTTTTGGTTTAAAGCATTACACATTGCGATATTAAGATGATGATAAGTCTCGATTTCCGTGACTTGGTAAGTAACCAGTCTTAAATTTGGGGGTTGTGGGTTCGATTCTCGTTGGTACACGTTTTTTTAAAAAAAAGGTTTTAGTGTTGATTTCAATTCAAAAGTTGTTTCAGCTATTTCTGGATTGTCGGAAAAGATTGCCACATAGCAATTAACCCATCATTTTTTTTATTTATAAGACAACTACTACTACACTTTTCATTAGAATATTGAATTAAAATTGCTTCATTTATGTAAGGATAAACATTGAACATTTTGAAAGTTATATTCAGTAGAAGAATATTACTAAGGGAGACATTCTCTCTGGGAATTGTTAAACTTAAATGTATCTAAACTTACACAAAATAAAAAAAATCCTGCTTTTTCCTGTTTGCATTTCTCGATTCCATGCAATTCTCGCTCTGAACATCCTGATTGGCGTTTCAAGGATATAGAAGTAATCCAATTTGTGCACGCCGTATTTTTATCAGGAAAAATGCCGATAACGGCAGCAATTTCGAAAATCCGGTGAAAAGAAGAACGGAAAATGATAAACATAAAAATACGCTGAGTAAATGAAAATATAAGATTATTAGAAATACAATTCTATATATCTGATAAAAAAAATTGGAAAACTCTGTATCTCGTTTTATAAATGACTCATACGAAACCTTAATTTTAAGATCACTTAATTAAATATCGCTTATTTTGATGCCTGGCTAAAATTAAACAATTATGGAATATCATAATTAATATTGAAGCTTATGAATATAGTTGTAAATGGGAGGACTCTTACAATAATATTACGAGTTCAGTAATGATCGTCCAAAGAATTACAATTAAAGTCATAATTAAAAAAGGTGTTTTGATATACATATTGTGGTAAAATAGTATTTACTTTTTCATATATAATTTAAAATTGAAATACCTTTTAATGCACTTGAAAATATATATTTAACCCAACTAGTTTCAATCATACGCGACTTCCAATTTATTATTCCGAACTAACAGTTAGTTCGGCATAACTCTGTAAATGAATCGCATATTACTTGGAACAATTGTAGTTAGACTGAATATATATTTTTAAGTTGATTGAACAGGGTTTCGATTTTTTATTTATATTTGAATACACATGATTATTCACAGTGTTAACGCTAAAACTCTTGAAAAGTTTTCTTTCTTTTATTATGTAGACAAATATTTTTATTCGCTTGTGTTTGCTCTGCTGTTTTTTCATACCATCCAGATAACGTACGTCCGCATTGTTATTAATTGATAACGAGAGAGTAAAATGATGGTTTACGTAGACAAACATCTGCAACAATTTAAGGGAGTAGATTTAGTCCTACAGTATCTCTAAGTACTAACAATATTTCTACCGCGAAAGAGTAGTTTTAGTTGACACAATATAAAATTATATATTATTTATATATTTCATTCAGAAAATCAACTCACAAAGTGTTTAACTTGCAGTTAATTTATTTTACATTTGAAAGATTTTAATCTCGACAGATTTATAGTATAAATTTTATCCGTATCGGAGTTTTCTTCTCAGAAAATTGGCGAGGAGTCGTATTCCCTATACTTGATAACGATTCACCGACTGCTTTAACGATTCCTTGCTTGCTATTTCTATGACCATTAAATTGATTCTTATGTGGAAACTAAAAATATTTAATGGCACCTCGACTTACTGATCGGCGGATGCAAGTAGTAAAACGTATCGTATCAAAAGGTATATTGGAAAATTTATCGAAATTTTACGATTCTACAAGACAATATGCAGTTTGCACCTAAGTCACTTAAATTGATTTTGTTAGATAATTCATAAAAAAAAATACTTTTATTACAATATTATTTTTAGACTATTTGTAAATATGCTGTCAAGTGAGTTGGATGCCTACCAAGAGCTTTTTAAACATATTAATTAATAAGTCTTATCCCTTCTCCCAACATTCACCAATTCATGACTTCTCAATGCTGTAGACAGCCTGTTTGAACATACTGACTCCATTACAACTAGTTTTTTTAACTTAAATTTATTTATTCAAGACGACTCAACAATCCATTATACTACAGTAGTAAACGAAGATCAGAGCACTCTCTGTATATCTCTATTAAAACGTATCTTAGACAAAGCTTCTCGATATAATATAGGGCGTGCCAAAAGACTTTTTAAACCCTTACCATCATATCCTGTACTTAACTTTTAAAGAACCTTTTTTTTTTCAAACAAAATGTTACGTAACTCATAAATTCCGCTAGACATTTTCTTCTGTAAGTTAATATGGCATAGATGATGATTGCCAATCTTTTAGGCATCCCATATTCCATTCTTAGCAGTTTTAGATCATGCTTCATATTTTTATCAAGATTTATTTGACCTAATTTTTCGTATAGTATAAATGAAACGCTATTTTGTTATCATTTTTATACCAACAACGCTCTTAAGGATATATTTTAAAACCATTTGAACACAAAAACTATAGATTAAAATGAATAAAATGAACAGCCTGAACAAAGAACTGATGCCGAATACCGAAACGCAAATAAAATATGTTTAAACTGGTTAAAATTAAAAAGTGATCTTAAGTAACATAAGAGGTAGCTAATTAGCGCTATTATAACAATAAATTCTTCGAAAATCGAACCCTGTGCGCTCAAAACGTAAACTCACCACTAGGCTACGATATCGATATTTTAATTAACGTCTACAATGATGCAAGTAAAAGAACACCTTTAATGAAAAATCTTTATCAAAAAGTTGGACACGTTCTAACAATACATTAGCTTCCTTATTTGCTTGTCTCTCGAGTTATTTGTGAATCACTCCTAATGAAATTGTTGTCACATAGTTGTATTCCAAAAAGTAATAGAAACTTTTCAGGAATGTTCAAAGCACATTTGTAACAAAGTTTGGTGGATATTTTGGTATGTAGTGTTGTGATGTCGCATTGCTTTTGTTTGCTTCAAATATCAAAAACAAAACAAGCATTTCAGAAAAATTTCAGACAGTCGATTTACCGAGACTGGAAAATTTGTTCAGTGTTGAAAAATTTTCCTCTACAAAATAACTTGTTTGGAAAATGAAGGTTGTATTTAAATAATCTTTTTTAAAATGAAAATAAAAAAACCATGTTTCTCATTATGTTTGTAGAAAGTTTAAATATTTCCGTTAAAATATGAATTTTTCTCTATTTTTTTTTTCAAACAAGGTCTTACTTTTTTTTTAACTAAATATCAATTACTTATGCTAAAAAAATCGTCACATGTTTAATGTATATTTTCATTAAAAAAATGATCTTTATGTTTTTCCAAAGTAATATTTAACATTGCCAAATTCTATTTCTACTATTAAATCGATATATCAAAGACAATACAGACAGTTTCTTTCTTAAGTAGATATTTTTGTCATTATTTTAATGAATCTATAGTATTACTGATAAGAATATATACGACCATTTTCTGATTTTTTTAAATAAAAGATTTACCACATCAAATTTTGAGTAAATTTAATCATTGTATTTAATTTTCGTTCAAATTCGGTAAAAACGAAGGTTATTTCAAATGGTTTATGTTTTAAACATTTCAAGTTATAAAACCCTCATCAAACTTATCTGAGTTTTTTTTTGTCAATACTCGAGTATAAACTTTTTTTCATCATACTTGCTAGTTTATTAGTTGAATTTACCGTTGTCACGTATCTTAAACAACGATCCTACTTTCATTTTAACTGCTCCCACTGGATTCATAAACCAGTTAACCATTTCGAAAAACTATATCAAAGTGGAACTAAACCAATTAAAGTTATTTTTTACAGTATACCAAAGTGCACTTCAAGAGAAGAGTTTTTAATTTAAAACTTTATCAAACAGTTTTCAGCAAATCGGTTTTTTTTTCAACAAGTTCAACAACAACCAAGAAACGATTTCTTCCGATCAACCATATAATTGTTTTATAAAAAAAATTGTGTGAGGAATTCACATAATTAATATTGAAAAAAAAAATGCAGTACCAGAATAAAAACTAAAAAAAAATACCAAAAAAACGTGTTTAACAAGGTCTTCGATGGCCAGGCTTTTCCTGGGAGGCGAGAGAGATTGAATTTTTTGAGGAGAAAGGAAAATCGGGAAAAACAATCCATGTCGCTGAATGGAGATATCTATGATGAGATATATTTGATCACAGTAGTAGAATATGTTTTAAGACATTTTAATGAACTTCAAATCAAAATTTAGAAGAGATTACTTGACGTTTCAGGTTGATCACACAGCACACACTTTCTATAATAGTAACGCTTTTCATGCTTATTGAAAAAATATATAATAATTTACTCATTGCGTCATACAAAAAACAAGTTATGTTGCCGAATACCACTTAAAATAATCGAGCTTCCTTAATTTGTACCGATTTATTTTTATATCTGGAATTTATTTTGTAACAGCCTTATCAAATTTATTTCATGTGTTTATATGACACATTTTATTTATACAGAAAGTTTTGAATAAAAAGGGTTGATTTAATTAGTTTCAATGTGAGTTTGTCTTAATAATGATTTTAAAAAAAATATTTTGCAAACAAGAACCTACCTCAGTTTTTCAGCAATTTTTTTTTTAAAATAAATAATATTTTTGTGCAAAAAATAAACACCGACTTAATAGAAATTAACATAATTCAAATAAAAATTAAAGAAAATTGAAATGCATGTCCCAAATCCATATAAATTTAATAACACCGATAAATGGATAATCATAAAGAGTTTATCATAAAACACACTTTTAAGAATATTCAACTAATTGGCTTATTTCTTTACTTAATGTTTTAAGATTTTTTTTAAATTTAAATACATGACAAGAAATATACACAATTTGGGAATAAAATAACAGGTAATTTAATTTGGTTACAATTTTAATGGATCTGAGTTAGTTGCCTTTCATTTGTTGTGTCCCCAGTAAACTAGGCTTTTGCCTGTATCTAACTGAGGACAAATTTAAGAAGATAATATTTAACAAGTTTGATTATTTCTCAACTGAACTCTTGTATTCATACATTAATGAGTGCGTCATGTTAATATTTCATGTATTAAACGTTCTAAAAATAACCCCTTTCAGTGCTGTCTTGTCGTTATATTTTATTTAACTTATAATTGGCAATAATTTATTTATCTTATAAAAACAAAATGTTTTCTTTTTTCAGAGCAACAATTAAAAAATATTATTTGGTTGCAAAACTTGTGTCGACGACACAAAACATTCATAAAATTCGTACATTTTTAGAAGGAAACGTACGAAAGTTTTTAAATAATCCCTCTATAAAAAGCGCCAACATGAAAAATTTTATGTTTAGGATTTTCCCGCTCACTAGGTAAGCTTTTCGAGTTTTTCGGTAATAAAACTTTTTACTCGTTAATGAAAGTTTGTAAGAGTTATGACGCGCAGTCGTTAGCGAAGTTTCGAAACATTTGTAGAATTATGAAACATATGCGATATGGATAGTCCTCAATTTTCCCACAATTTGCTACTGAAAATCAACATTATGAATTTTGTATACCTCTTTTTTAGAGGATTTGATTTCCATGTGACATCATTTTGCCTTCAAGTACCAAAAAAAGTATTTAATAAAAATTTCGTGTGTACATATTTATCTATCGTTATTTAATATATATTTTTTAATTAACATATATGGTACATTTAACATATTCGAACTGTTTCGAATATGTTAAATGTATTGTACCATATGACGTTCTGAGATATTAAACAGCGTGATCAAAAAATAAACATTTACTTTGGGATTCATTAATTTAACATTTGAATTTAGAAGCACTAGAGTAACCAGAACTCACTTGAACTAGTCATCACATGTGCTGGCTTTACTTCTCCACACGTAAAAAAGCAACAACATTCGCGAACGTTTATATCATGTGAGTATTGTTACCATGTAATTTTCGTTATCAGACTGGAACCTTTTTTTCTTTCTTGTACCATCGAAAATTGAACTTGGAACCCCTGTGTAGAAGTCAAGCATCTCGCCAACTAGGTCACGGTAGTCAGTAATTGTAGCGTAGACATACCCGAATGATCTTTCGTAAAAAAAGTATTTCTAGACATGAAAAAGTGATATTTTTATTTTCATTTGATTTTTTCAACTAATCGACGATAAGTCTTTTCATTCTTTTGACATATTACCCACAGTGGAGTAACAATTGGGAAATGTTTATAATATCTGGAAGTGTGGAAAGATAGCACACAAAAGGAAGACCAAGTTGGAAAAAACAGAACTTCCCTTAATCGCTACTCTCCCTTCCCCAGATAGATGGGACGAGTTATGTTTTTTGGTATTTTTTAACATTTACGACTGTGTTAGACTTTTTTTTGACATACTATATTTGAACTTTATTGACGATTTACAACAAACTGATGTATTTGACATATTTTAGATTCTTTCAAATATGGCCCATATTTCGAGGTGTTTTTCAGTATTTGAGGACTTTTATATACGAGTACTCAGGAACTTTTAATTTATTTTTTATTGTGATGGACGTATTTGATTTTTTAAACATTGGGATATAAGGGGTTTTGTTATTGTATATAAGAGGATGTTTTGAACATTTTTTGAGAATTTTCATACATCGACCATTTTAGAGATTTTTTTGACACCATTTTCAGATGGTATCCAAAATGTTGATACTTTTTTAACATCGTAAGACAAAAGTTAGGGCTAAAAAGCGTTAATGAAGTTGAATTTTTTTTTTTCATAGTTATATATCACTCATTTTCAAGTTAATGAAGAATTAATTTAGTATAAGGTGTGAAATATATGTAGTATTCACCTATTAACCCATTAACGCCCAAAAGAAAACTACATGTGAAAATTATTTTTTATTGTTATTTATTACAACATTGTGAACACTTAATACTATTAGAAAAGAAAAATTTAAATAAACACTTATATTTTAGAAAATAAAGGGCTGTACACGGCTGTGTACAGTGGGCGGTTTAAGAGTGAAATTGTCCAAAACACGGTCGCTCAACACACAACGTTTTCTTACAGAGTCCGCATCGCCAGCGACCTCGGTTGTGGCAAATAACACAACGCAATGGGTTTTCTATGCGTTCGGGGTTGTGACCATTATTTTTTTGCTCCAATCCAAGTATTTTTGACGATGTCGGATGACTTTTCGTTTTTATGTGTCGTATGTACCCTCGGGCAATCGTCCGTCTGAACAATAATTGGTCCATACATGTCACCTGTCCAGTCTTGCTGAGTAACACATGTAGTCGCCAAGCATTAGAAATAGCCATATCTAGTAAGTAGGTAAAGATTACCCACCACCATTTTTTTCCTCTTATGGACACTCGGTAAAGACTGATGGACTGATCCATTTGGTCGACGCCACCCATTCCTCTGTTGTAATTTATAAACAGTCTTGGGACATTGACTTCCACTTTTTGCTTTTGAACCTTGCACCATCTTCTCACTTTTCCCAGAGGCTCTATACTGTCAAAATTGGATCCCATTGTAACAACATTATTATCTTTCCAGCGTACAATTGTAATTTCATTTTTTGTGTCAAATCGATAGTCATACTCTGCTCTAGGTCGCTTTTTCATTACCTTCACAGTGGTAAGTGGACAATTCTTAGTTCTATTCTCTCGCATTGTGCCTGTGGCCCTGTAGCCTAAGAGTCGCAAATCATGCAACAGCTGATAATTTGTAAAAAAGTTATCGAAGTACACAATATGTTCATTTGGTACAATTGGCATCTTTGCCAGCAGAGATTTTACGACTCTCGCGCCGAGAGGATCAGCAGAAACTTCTGTAGATGACTTGCCGCAATAAATGTCAAATGTGTAGCAGTAGCCATCAGAACTTGTTGCTGCCCAATTCCGATAGCCAAACCTCACAGGTTTTCCCATTATGAATTGTTTGGCTGAATGACGGCCAAAATATTTAATCATGGACTCATCTACAGACAAATTTTTATGAAAAACTCCCCACTGGCACGAGTTTCTCTGAATGAGATTACACAATGGTCTCACTTTGAACATTTTATCATTCGAATTTTCAACTAGAGAATTGTCTGCAAAGTGTAGGTTTCTTTTTATTTCCAAAAACCTATTACGTGACATGCAATTTGCAACCAATGGAATGCCAAGATCTTCATCCAAACTCCAATAAGCACGTTCGGTAGGTAATTCGTAATATCCAGTCAATATCAATATGCCCAAAAAAGATTTCAAGTCCTCACAATTAATTTCAAAATTATGTCGATTATTTTGACCAGCGTACAAAACACTATTTTGTGTTATCAAGTTCATAACCTCTTCATCAAAGAATTTTTCAAACAACATTGTAGGGTTGTGGTCTTTTATGGATTCTACAACAGTCTTTTGTCTGCTCTGAATGGCATCGGTAATGTTATGTGTTGTACTATATATAGGTGAAGTTTTTCTCCACTTAGGTGCGTCTTGACTTTTAACTCGTTTTGAAGATCTTATATAATTAGAAAGCGGCTCATCATCACTGTCCGAAATATCATGGCCAGGACGACGTGGAATTACTTGCACTGTACCTGGCACATCTTTTGGAAGATTAGAGGACGTCAAATCATCGTCATTCCCTTCTTCTTCGTCACTCAGGACATCAGGATTTGGTGGAATCAATACTATATCGTATTCGACTTCATCGTTTTCATCGGACATTATTGATTCAAGGGCTTCTTCGAGTCTTGTATAGGTATTATGGCTTGTGAAAACACGACGGGCCGCCATTTTAAAAATTTTAAGGATTTCAGGATTCGACAATTATAGTTATCGGGTTATCAAATATATGTGTTATCGAATTATGCCTTTAGCACACTGCAGGGTATGAACTGAGCAAGAAACAAAAGCGAACTGAATATGATCTGCTTCCACGAGTCATTAACATTTTTACAGTCAGATGCCCATTGTACACGCTTGTGTACAGGGCAATAAAATATAACCCAGCACACCATAAACAATTTTTTTCGTTGCAGTAATAAAATCACGCGTTATAATAGAGTCTAACTATACCTAATAATAAAAAAACAAGAGAAAATATTTTATTATTTATAATAAAAACGTTAAAAACATCTTACGAAAAAAATCTTATTTCATATCCATATTGCGATGATAAACCAATGATATTTATTTACGCATTATTGCCAAATTTTATTTTTTTATAGTTAACTACTATTTTATAGTTTCGAAATAAGTAATTACTTCCATAATAATCATATAAAGAAAACACCAATTCGCGCTTTGAACAGGTGTACACAAGCGTGTACGGCGGGCGTTAATGGGTTAATGAGATATCCCTCGTCATCATTCAAATAACAGGTAATTAAGACGTACTCATTTAAAAAAAAACAACAAGTATTTCAAAAACAATTTGACGATATTTTGAAAAACTTCACAAATGAATAGAGTTTTTCATGACAAAAAAGTCTTTATGCCATGAGTAAATAATGAATTCATGGAACTTAATAGGTGGACTATGAGGCATTTTTTTAATTGGTCTGAAGTAGAACTTAGACTCTTTAGTGTCTAAGTATTACAGCACAGAAAAAATATTTTAATACTTTGAAAGGTCAATTTTGAAGACATTTTTATGTACTATGGGCTTATTAAAAAGCGAGACTTAAAATCCCCGTTAGGTAGAACGTTGGCTTAAATTTGTACATTAATGAAATGTTAAAGCAATATAATGGTAATCCTCTATGTAATTCTCTTTTCGTTGTTGGAAAGATAAACAGTAGAGCAAGAACTGTATTTATCGTTAAAAAAAAATATTAAATTTTTATAAAATTTATTTTGAAACAAACTCGTTAAGTAGAGATTTGATGGGATATTGACGTTTATTCTACACGTGAAAAGCAATACTAGTGAGGCAGGTTCCATGTTGACATTGTGTAGAATTTCAATGGAGTTGATTATCTAAGGGATATCTTATTAGAACAATAGTTCTACAGCTAATATACTCCATTGTGTGGTCACCCTACTACAGTGTTCAATGTATGGACTGGAGGGAATGCAGCTTTGATTTCTAAGGTTTACGAGTATAAATTATAAAGAACATACCATATACTCGTACTTCCCAAGTAATTGAACTATGAACTATTGTTCATGATCGAGTTCTTGAAATTACCAACACAGTCCGTCAAAAGGAAATAAAAAAGGCTTATTGGTGCTATACAAAATTGTCAATTCTAATCGTGGTTGCCTTTACTTGTTCAATAAATATATTTGCGAACTATCATAGTTAATTCCCGTATTCTTCAATATGCATAAATTGTCGTTGTGTGATAAATGTTTTGTATTTTATTTTGGCGTGTAGCCATAGAAAACAAACTCTGCCGGACAATGTAACATATAAACTTAAATCGGATGAAATCAAAATCTGCTAAGATGATACACCACAACAGCATTCAAGTACCAACTTTGATGTATGGAAATGAAATACGAGTATATAAGTGCAAATAGAATGAAAAAAAAAATGGTCTAGAAATGAGTGCACTGAGTAAAAAACATGGGGTGAAAATATATGATAGATTGAGGAATGGAGTGATTAGGAATGAATGTGAAATTGATGCTGATATATTAAGTAAGATCAAGATGAACATTCTCAGATGGTTTGGGTATGTAGAACGAATGAGTGAAGAAAGACTAACAAAACGAATAAAAAAATGCAAATGTGAGTGTAATGCGTGGTAAAGCAAAACCAAGATTAGTATGGCTGGACCAAGTGGATCATTTGAAACAAGGACATGTTAACAGAGAAATCGTAGGAGTTGTATGAAAAGATGTATGGATGTAAAAAGGGCAAGTTAAGCGTCACTTTTTTCTCACCGTCTTTCTGGACGGGGAAGAGGCATGATGGTATATCTATATTTTTTGTGCTGTTTCTTATATTATGGTTATGTTAAACTAAATATTTCGCAATAATTTATTTGAATAAAATTATATCTTGGGCATTAAATAAATCAATCAATCACTTAATTGCTGAAAAGTTATAGCAAAATAAAAATTAATTAGCTTTTATGTGATTCTTCTGCAGCTTGATGATAAAGATTACTTCTAAGTAAAAATATTAGTGAAAATGGATTCAAGCATTACGGTTTAAAACTTTACTTAAAATATTTATCCCGTCGGGCTGGAAAGATTTAAAATGCATATATATGAATCGAATGGTTTACTATATTCAATATTTTCCTGATAACTATTAACAAGTAATTTTTAATTATTCAGAATTTACAGAAAATTACTTTTACAACCAATACATTGATATTTTTTTCAATTTTATCTAAAAATAAGTTAGGTTAATTATGGTTTCTTTAGATTAATGATTAATTTCAAATCGTTTTTCATGATTGATAGTGATATATCTTTAGAGACGGTTGTCCCGCAATGGGGAGATGATGAGGATGATTGATAGTGATATATCTTTAGAGACGGTTGTCCCGCAATGGGGAGATGATGAGGATGATTGATAGTGATATATCTTTAGAGACGGTTGTCCCGCAATGGGGAGATGATGAGGATGATTGATAGTGATATATCTTTAGAGACGGTTGTCCCGCAATGGGGAGATGATGAGGATGATTGATAGTGATATATCTTTAGAGACGGTTGTCCCGCAATGGGGAGATGATGAGGATGATTGATAGTGATATATCTTTAGAGACGGTTGTCCCGCAATGGGGAGATGATGAGGATGATTGATAGTGATATATCTTTAGAGACGGTTGTCCCGCAATGGGGAGATGATGAGGATGATTGATAGTGATATATCTTTAGAGACGGTTGTCCCGCAATGGGGAGATGATGAGGATGATTGATAGTGATATATCTTTAGAGACGGTTGTCCCGCAATGGGGAGATGATGAGGATGATTGATAGTGATATATCTTTAGAGACGGTTGTCCCGCAATGGGGAGATGATGAGGATGATTGATAGTGATATATCTTTAGAGACGGTTGTCCCGCAATGGGGAGATGATGAGGATGATTGATAGTGATATATCTTTAGAGACGGTTGTCCCGCAATGGGGAGATGATGAGGATGATTGATAGTGATATATCTTTAGAGACGGTTGTCCCGCAATGGGGAGATGATGAGGATGATTGATAGTGATATATCTTTAGAGACGGTTGTCCCGCAATGGGGAGATGATGAGGATGATTGATAGTGATATATCTTTAGAGACGGTTGTCCCGCAATGGGGAGATGATGAGGATGATTGATAGTGATATATCTTTAGAGACGGTTGTCCCGCAATGGGGAGATGATGAGGATGATTGATAGTGATATATCTTTAGAGACGGTTGTCCCGCAATGGGGAGATGATGAGGATGATTGATAGTGATATATCTTTAGAGACGGTTGTCCCGCAATGGGGAGATGATGAGGATGATTGATAGTGATATATCTTTAGAGACGGTTGTCCCGCAATGGGGAGATGATGAGGATGATTGATAGTGATATATCTTTAGAGACGGTTGTCCCGCAATGGGGAGATGATGAGGATGATTGATAGTGATATATCTTTAGAGACGGTTGTCCCGCAATGGGGAGATGATGAGGATGATTGATAGTGATATATCTTTAGAGACGGTTGTCCCGCAATGGGGAGATGATGAGGATGATTGATAGTGATATATCTTTAGAGACGGTTGTCCCGCAATGGGGAGATGATGAGGATGATTGATAGTGATATATCTTTAGAGACGGTTGTCCCGCAATGGGGAGATGATGAGGATGATTGATAGTGATATATCTTTAGAGACGGTTGTCCCGCAATGGGGAGATGATGAGGATGATTGATAGTGATATATCTTTAGAGACGGTTGTCCCGCAATGGGGAGATGATGAGGATGATTGATAGTGATATATCTTTAGAGACGGTTGTCCCGCAATGGGGAGATGATGAGGATGATTGATAGTGATATATCTTTAGAGACGGTTGTCCCGCAATGGGGAGATGATGAGGATGATTGATAGTGATATATCTTTAGAGACGGTTGTCCCGCAATGGGGAGATGATGAGGATGATTGATAGTGATATATCTTTAGAGACGGTTGTCCCGCAATGGGGAGATGATGAGGATGATTGATAGTGATATATCTTTAGAGACGGTTGTCCCGCAATGGGGAGATGATGAGGATGATTGATAGTGATATATCTTTAGAGACGGTTGTCCCGCAATGGGGAGATGATGAGGATGATTGATAGTGATATATCTTTAGAGACGGTTGTCCCGCAATGGGGAGATGATGAGGATGATTGATAGTGATATATCTTTAGAGACGGTTGTCCCGCAATGGGGAGATGATGAGGATGATTGATAGTGATATATCTTTAGAGACGGTTGTCCCGCAATGGGGAGATGATGAGGATGAGCCTTGTTTAAATAAAACTCATAGTTTGTAATCAGAATATGGAATGAAATATTTATTGTCACACGTCTCGTATTTATATATTATTGAATGTGTATAGAAAGGCGCAGAAGATATGTCGCTGTCTCGTTCTCGCTAAACAATAACAAGCGGCTCGCGTTATGATCACAGGGAGTAAGGATCGCTACAGTGCTCCACTCTTAGTGAAGCGTACGGGCCTCTTGTAGGCTTCTCGTAGTGTAGATGCGTAAATCATGGATGCATGGAGTGCATCGGAGGTCTTGTAGCGATGCGTGCGTCTCTACGTAAAACGTGCAGGTCCTTTCACTTTTCTACCCCCCCCCCCCGTGTAGTATTGTAGGGGATGGGAGCTGGTTGAGAATTTCTGTCTGCAGTTTTCGGTGCATCTTCGGCGGTAGCAATGTATGCGGGCTTGAGGCGGTCTATTGAGATGTTGACCACTCGTCCAGGTAACTGCAACGGAAAAACTTTGCCTTTTCTCTTAAGTACGGCGTAGGGTCCGTCGTATGGTGGTTGGAGCGTGTTTTTTACAGCATCGATATGCAAGAATACGTGGCTGCAGGTTTGGCGGTCCTTGGGTACAAAGGTTCTGCTTCCGCTGCCGCGGGCT
The DNA here is from genome assembly GCA_949825065.1 of Odontocerum albicorne. Lineage (NCBI taxonomy): Eukaryota > Metazoa > Arthropoda > Insecta > Trichoptera > Odontoceridae > Odontocerum > Odontocerum albicorne. The sequence continues at coordinate 40,552,190 of OX463841.1, forward strand.
TCTGTTGGTGCAGGGCGGAGGCTGCGGATAGTGTCGCGCAGGTGCTCGACGTAGGTGCTATCCATGGTGTCTTCGTGCGTCGTTACTTCTGTAAAGAAATCGCCAGGAAGTCGCAAGTTTTTTCCATATGTTAGTTCGGCGGCGCTGACATCCGTGTCGGATCTGATTGCAGCGCGGAGTCCAAGGAGGATGATAGGCAGCTCGTTTATCCACTTTTTATTGTTTACTAGACGAGCTGTAAGTGCAGTGCCATCGTTCGATGATGCCGTTGCTTTGTGGGTGGTATGGTGTTGTTCTGTTTTTTTCGATTCCGAGCAGTTTCATGAGGGCAGAAAACAGATGACTCTCAAATTGCCTTCCCTGGTCGCTGGTGAGAGTTGTAGGGCATCCGAAGCGAATATCCAACCTTCTAGTACGGCGCGAGCAACAGATTCTGCCGTGATGTCCACGAGTGGGATGGCTTCGGGCCAGCGCGTCGCTCGGTCGATCATTGTGAGTAGGTATTTCTCGCCGTTTCGAGATGTAGGTAAAGGTCCGACGATATCGATGTAAATGTTCTCGAATCGTTTTGCGGGGGGATACGAAGATATGACGCTGTTTGTGTGGCAGTGAATCTTCTATCGTTGACATTGTATGCATTGCTTTGTCTATTTTCCAATATCCGCATTCATCGATGGCCAAAAGTAGCGTTCTTTCAGCATTTTTCTTGTACTCCGTATGCCGGGGTGACTCAAATCGTGTAAAGCGTGGTACGCCTGTAGTCGAAATTTATCCGGTAGGTATGGTCGCGCGTTTGCGGTAGATACTTCGCAGTATATTTGTTTGTTTGAAGTAGGTAGGGCAATTTTTTTAAATTTTAGATTCGGTCGCAGCAATAGTATCGGGATATCTGTGTCTCTTTCCTGCGCGCCGGCTAATTGCTTGTAGTCTAACGCGGCGGGGCCGGTCACCGTTTCGATGCGTGAGAAAGCATCTGCAACGATGTTTTCTTTTCCTTCAATGTGCCGTATGTCACTTGTAAATTCGCTTATGTATGTTATGTAGCGAGTTCTTTGTGGTGTTTTGCTGTCCGGTGATTTTTTTTTGAAAAATGCGTAAATGAGCGGTTTGTGGTCGGTGAAAATAATCATTTGTCTTCCTTCGTGAAATTTTCGAAAATATTTTACTGCCATGTATATGGCCGTTAGCTCTCTGTCGTGAGTACTGTAGTTTTTCCGAGCTGCGTTGAATTTTCTTGAAAAATATCTGAGTGGCTGCCAGATATTATTTACCCTTTGCTGCAAAACTGCGCCTATCCCTATGTCCGATGCGTCGGTTAAAAGAGATAATGGGGCGTCGGTCTGAGGGTGATTCAGTAGAACTGCGTCGCGTCTAGTTTGTTTGCATTTTTCAAATGCAATTGTCGATTCTTCAGTCGAATTTATTTCAGTCTTATCTCGTTTTTTAGAGTTGCGTAAATATGCATGTAGCGGTGCTTGAATGGACGCGACGTGCGGAATACAGTCTCGGTAGTAATTGAACATTCCAAGAAATCTGCGTAAAGCTTCGATAGTTTTGGGTTTGGAGTATTCGTCAATTGCTTGAATTTTCTCTGATGGCGGCTTAATCCCGTTTCCGTTAACGTTGTATCCAAGGAAAATTACGTCGTTTTTCCCTAGTACACATTTCGTGGGATTTATTGTGATCCCGTATTCGTTAAAACGGTGTAGTATTTTGCGTATATCGACATCAATAAATGGGAATGCGAAGTCTAGGCTAGAGAGTACTTGATGTATGAAGCGTTGAAAGGTTTGACCTGTATTTTTCAGTCCAGGGCACATTCGAGGAAATTCGAATAAGCCAAAAGGTGTGATGATGGCTGTCTTCTCGATGTGGTTTTTCAAAACTGGTAGTTGCTGGTAAGCTCGGTTGAGGTCGAGCGTGCTGAAGATTTTCTTTCCCGCGAGTTGGTACGTGAAATCTTTCAGGTGAGGTACCGGGTATCTGTCAGGTTTGGTGACGGAATTGAGTCGTCTGTAATCGCCGCAGACTCGTAGTTCCCCATTCTTCTTGGGTACAATAATGAATGGGCTCGCCCACGGGCTCTTGCTGGGGCGGCATATTCCTTGATGTATCATGTTTTCAAATTCTTTCTTGACGGCTTGATACCGGTGGGGTAGGGTTGGTCTGGATGAAACTTAATATTCGACAACTTTTACTTGAATAAGCCAACCTGTTACGTTTTCTATTGGATTATTTTTCAAAAAAGTCAATTCATAAAAATAATAGTTCGTGAATCACAAACTTTATTCATTTTCACTAAGGAAATATAAAACATCATAAAAAATAAAAGTATTTTGGGGAATTCATGGGTAGGCACTAAACGTGTGGGTAGGTATGGTACTAGGACGCTAAATAATATCGGGGCAAGGTGATAGAGATCGCATCTCTCCAAGGTTTTGTCTTTGGAGAACTTTGTTTCTGCTTGAAAACATCCATAAGTACACCTAGACATCACTGGATGAATAGATGACTTGATAGACCACTTACTCATTAAGGCGTCGAGTGTTGAAGGGACTTGAAGGGTGTGTGGACCTGCCTTACAGCAAATATACATACAGACTATAAGCTTCTCATTGGTTCTACAAACTTCTGAGTTTAAAAAGTTTCAAAAACATTAGTTTAACGTAAGATTGATGTCCGCAATTTGAAACTAATTCCAGTTTGCGGATAGTTTGATACTTCTATAGCCTACATTAAAGATGTTTAGCTGGTTCACCGCAAATACATTGTAGAGTCTACGGCCTCATCTTTGAGATACCAAAAACCCAACAGACCTCTCTGGATGTTGCAGGAAAGTCAAAGAGCAGCTATTAAAGATCGCGAAAAATAAGGTTTGTAGTTGTGAGATGGACCCTGTGTCCCTACAGAGGTTGAGAAATAAATATCAGGATGCGGACCGTTATTTTTTGCTCAGCATGTTTTTAGCGTTGAATGAGTTACCAGTATAAATAAATTATTTAACGACTTTTTTTCAGATTTTGCACCAGCTTTGTAGGGGAGAGTAGTCTAAAGTGAGCATTTCTGCACGAAATTGGAATGAAAAGATTACTTTTTACCCCATATTAGTGAAAAAAAAATGCATGGCGTACTTTAAGAACATTTTGAATAGTCCTCTCGTTTCTCCTCATGATATTTGGGTAGGGTCTGGGGATCACGGAGCTCACGGAGGCGAGGTTTTTAGCGAGAGGTAACCACGAAGATAAACTTAGAACAGAGTTGAAACCGAAGCCCCCGGGGCAAGAAAAGGGTCTTTATATATATTTCACGTCCCCGTAATAAGTGGCTTCTTTTTGTTAAAAAAATTACATAACCTTTTTTTGTATTAATTGTTCATCAATATATTTACTAATATTTATTATTTTTTTCTTTTTTCACAGATTACCAACTGCACTGATGCTTGCGGAACACTGCGAGCACCGAAAAAAAGGGTTCAGATACAAGAGATATCCGTATAGGATTCGTGTGATATATATATCAAATTTATTTGCATCACGATTATCTGTTAAAAACATGTTACTCTGTGTTACATTATCGTACAGAATGTAAAAAACATGTTACTCTGTGTTAAATTATCGTACAGTATGTAAATAATATTTCTTACTACTTCATATTCATAACCTATTCTTAACAAATAGAATTTATCTTACAAGGATATTTATCTGCGAATATTATTCTCATAGTTTAACAATAACATCATTTGATTTTGATTTTGGTTTTCAAATTTAAGAAATATGAAAATTTATGAATTAAACCAAATTTAATACGAAAAATGTGTGTTTTTTAAGTTTGGGCATGTGGAATGAATGAAAGAAGAAAGACTAACAGAACAGATATATAGTGCAAATGTGAATAAGGCGTGAGAGAGGAAGATCAAAGAATCAAATGAATGATATTCTGAAAGAAGGAAACATAGAAATTCAGAGGATTTGTAAAAGTTATATGGATGTAGGAGGGACTAAGGATATGTTTCGAGAGAGAAAATTATGGTAATATATCCTCATTGCTTACCCCGACAGGGACATGGCGTGATGGAATCGATGTATGTTTGTATTTTAATTTTACTTCAGTCGCCGATTTTGAATTACACATTTTTATATTTACATGATATTTTCCTTAAATGCTGTTTTTTCATAAAAAAATATTCAAACATATTAAGTTACTAAGACAACACATTTGTGTGAAAAAAATATTTTTGAATTGTGTTCAAAAGTAAGTATCCTGTATGATATACGTTATCTTTTTATTTTGAAATATTTCTTGTGATATTTTTTTTATACGTTCATCTAACTTTTACCAACAATACGTAAAAATAGATAAAAATAAAATATTAAGAATAATATTGTTTTAACAAAAACATGTTAAAGAATTGACAAATCAAAGTCCTTATAATTTTATGAGAAATATAAGTAAATATTCTAGTTATTTTAAGGATACATTTATGCAGAGCATGGATGGAAACGTTAAACCGATTTCAGATGATACGGGATTTAAAAAATTCTATTCCTTGTAAAAAATCATGAAGCACGATACAAGGTATTATGACAAAACATCCCTTCTTAAGACAACTAGAATATGCAAGTATTTAATGATTAGAAAATCTGTGATGGGGTGGTTAGTTTTATTAAATTGTTTTGATTTTTTATTTATTTTAATAAATATATATATTATTTTTATATAAAACATTGTATGTTTATTTTAATGTGTATCTTAAATATTGATATTGAAATACTTAAATAATGTTATTTGAGTCAGAAATCATGACAATCTTGTCATCCTTATAATCGTATAAGAATTCCAAATTAAAGTAAATTTTTATCTTAGTAAAAGAAAAATAAGCATACACCAACAACCTGAAGTAACATTAAAAAACATTAATAGTTTTTATTATTTTGTATCAATTACTCTTGTTCTCAATCAATATAATTTGCATAATTTTATTTATATCAAGGTTAAAAAAACATAAAAAGGTTTTTTAGTAATCATTATAATTCTGTATAAATGTACCTTATAATAAATTTTGTAATTAAGATAAATAAACGATTTTTTAAAAATAAACAATTTTTTTATTACACACCTTTAAACTCTTTTACAAATTTCTGAGTTATTATATTCATATATATAATCACAGCATGCCCCTTTCGGAGTATACGGAAAAGGCGGATCTCGAAGTTTTGTCTCTATGCACACAGCTCTCTCCTCATCCACATCCCTCCATCTCGTCTTCAATTTTTTACAGTTAAAAATCATCTCTATAACTCTGAGTAATTATTCTTAAATAATTGTTGTTAAGCTTGTTAAATAGTTTGGGATTAGTAACGAGAAAAAAAACATTAGTAAAGACTAAATTTTTTTTTTCTTGAACGGTTTTTATTGACTCATTGGCATAGTTGGGAAGACGAATTTATTTCAACCCTAAGATTAAGGACTTGATTACAGTTGGCATGCGATTTTCTAAAAAAGGGGTACCTGTCAGATCTTTCGCTTTACCACTCTTTATTTACTTTATGTTGGTTAAACTGCCAGGCTGTACTTTGTCCGACAAAAGTATGATAGAATAAAAAAATCTTCCTCATTTCAACAATCAACATTTCACAACGCAACATCCCTTTTAGGGAAGGCAGAGATGAAAAGCTCTACACATTAAATTTACGCCCATAACTTTTGACATTAAAACCTTTAAAAAAACCTCCTGTTAAATGTTCATATGAAGAAATAAGGTTTTTGAGATTTGCACAATAACACAAAAAGATACACGTAGTATATCCCAAAATAACCCTTAAAATCATAAATGTACTCATAAACTTACTAGTTAAATATCCTACAACATAATTTCTAAATTATCAGGTCCTAAGCGTAAAAAACCTACATTTAAATCAAGATACAAATAAAACACAAACTTACATCATTCAAAACTTCGTCATTCAAAAAGTAACATATTTTGATTACACTTTTGTTGTATGCAGTTCAACTAAGTGAGCGTATTGCTAACATATATATTAGGTCCTTACATATGAAATTGGCGTTTTGCCGTACTGGCAACTTTGATCTCAAATATCTTCTCTTTGGTTAGGAATTCAAAATTAAAATTTATACAGCTATTTACTCAAGTATTTGTGTTTCGAAAATTATAATTCATTTGTTTTTTCCTCAATTGTTTTTTTTCTTTGCGTCACTCAGTTTACAAAATGGAAAACTTGAAATATCGCGTTATTTACGAGTACGAGTTCCACCGTGGCACCAGTGCTGCAGAAACGGCTCGAAGGATTAATGATGTGTATGGCGACGGTGCCGCAAAAGAAAACACAGTGCGTTTTTGGTTCCAACGTTTTCGTTCTGGAAATTTCGACCTGCAGAAAAAGCCCCGTGGACGGCCGGAGACCAAAGTTGATAATGAAGAATTGAAGGCTATTGTGGAAGCGGATCCATCGCAAACCACGTCCGAGTTAGCTGCAGGCTGCGGTGTTAGTGATAAAACTGTTTTAATCCACTTGAAGCAAATTGGGAAGGTGAAAAAGCTTGAAAGGTGGGTACCTCACGAATTGAGTGAAGCAAATCAACAAACGCGCGTTGACTGCTGAGTTGCATTACTCAACCGGCACAATAATGAAGGGATTTTGAATCGAATCATTACCTGTGATGAAAAGTGGATCCTGTATGATAATCGGAAGCGCTCATCGCAATGGCTGAACCCTGCCGAACCAGCCAAACCATGCCCCAAGCGAAAATTGACTCCAAAAAAGTTACTTGTGAGCGTTTGGTGGACTAGTGCTGGTGTCGTTCACTACAGCTTTCTTAAATCTGGCCAGACGATTACGGCAGATGTCTATTGTCAGCAACTGCAAACCATGATGGAAAAGCTAGCTGCTAAACAACCGAGGCTGGTTAATCGCTCTAGGCCACTGCTGCTTCATGATAACGCTAGACCACACACTGCACAACAGACGGCTACCAAATTAGAAGAGCTTCAATTGGAATGTCTAAGACATCCACCGTACTCTCCGGACCTTGCCCCAACAGATTACTATTTTTTTCGAAATTTGGATAACTTCTTGCAAGGGAAAAAATTCAACTCCGATGGGGCAGTCCAAACCGACTTCAAAGATTTTATTGATTCCCGTCCGAATGGTTTTTTTAGTAAAGGGATCGATGAACTACCTATGAGATGGCAAAAGTGCATAGATAGCAATGGTACATACTTTGATTAAATAAATATATTATATTAAAAAAAAATCAACTTTATGTTCCTCCCAAATAAAACGCCAATTTCATATGTAAGGACCTAATATATATATATATATATATATATATATATATATATATATATATATATATATATATATATATATATATATATATATATATATATATATATATATATATATATATATATATATATATATATATATATATATATATATATCTATTCCACTCAATCAGAAAATATTTAAAAGGTATTTAGTGAAAAAATATCGGAACCCCTTTTTTAATAAAATTAGGTAGCAATGGGAGTTGAATCCACAACTTCCGATTTGAAAGACAGGCGTCTTACTAAATAGATTACAGAGGTTGAGGGCGAACCATTTGTCTCAGCAGGATATAAATATTATAGCAGGAGGTTTATTCAGGGATGACAAAATAAGAATTTAATAGATTTACAGGGAGCATTAGATCTTTTTTCAAATATGTTTATAAAAATCTTCAGCATTAACATTTTTTTAACGTAATAATTTTTTTAACGTAATAAAATTTAGGTTGATGCATAAGTAACGTCGTATTTTTACGTAGACTGTGGTATATTTTTTTCACCAACTGTGTTAACAGATGTTCTTAATGGTGTCTTTCTATCATACTCGTATAAAGGAGGGTTTCTTCTAACATTTTTTTCAGTTTACCGTTAGCGGTTGAGCTATACAGAGCCCTTGTGAATTTTTAAAATGTCAGAGAAAAGAGTGCATATTCGACACTGTTTACTTTTTGAATTCGATAAAGGCCACAATGCAACTGAGGTAACCAAAAACATACGTGATGTGTACGGCAGAGGTGCTATCGATGTTCGAAGCAGTCAACGATGGTTTGCTAAATTCAGATGTGGGAATTTATCAACAGCTGATGAAGAAAGATCGGGGAGCCCTTCAACCACCGATGATGATGCCATACTTGCCTGAAAGCCATACTTGAAGCTGATCCCCGTCAAAATACCAGGAACATCGCATTGACGATGGGTATCGATCAATCTACGGTGGTGAGGCATCTGCATCGCATTGGAATGGTTTCCAAGTACGACGTGTGGGTCCCGCACGAATTGTCACCCGCAAATCTGTTAGACCGAGTTACGACATGTGTTTCCTTGTCTGCGAGACAAAAGCATGAGCCCTTTTTGCATCGGCTAGTGACGGGAGATGAAAAATGGGTTGTGTATAGTAATAAAACAAGGAAGCGACACTGGACCAAGCCAGGACAAGTCCCATTAACCACTCCCAAAGCAGAACTTCATAAAAAAAATATTCTGCTTTGTGTTTGGTGGGATATGAAGGGCATTATTTATTACGAATTATTGCCACCTAACCAAACAATAAATGCTGAAAGATACTGTGAACAGATTCAAAAATTAAAGTCGGCACTCGTAATAAAACCACCCGAACTTATCAATCGCAAGGGTGTCGTGTTTCACCATGACAATGCGCGGCCACATTCTGCGATGATAACACAACATAAATTAAAGGAGCTAAATTGGGATGTTTTAAAGCATCCACCTTACTCTCCAGATTAAGCTCCTTCTGATTTTCACCTATTTTTATCTTTACAAAATTATTTAAATGGAAAAAAATTTAAAACAACGGAGGAGGTGAAAACAACACTAGACACGTTCTTTGCATCGAAACCCGAAAGTTTCTATTCAAATGGGATTAAAAAGTTGACAGAAAGATGGGAGAAAGTCATTAGAAATAATGAAAATTATGTAATTAACTAAATTAATAAAGTAAATGCGAAAAAAATAATTTTTGTTTTCTTGAAAAAATACGACGTTACTTATGCATCAACCTAAGAATAATTTTATACATTTTGTATGTTCAACATTAGCTGATTTTTTTTTATTTGATGTGATAGAAGATTTTTACAGCTGTATTCCACTGGTTTAAAATGTTTTTTGATGTTATTACCATGCTGCACATACTCGTTGCATATCACGCCATCTCGACGCATATCTTTTGCCACTTTTACATTAATAAACCTTCTCGCAGAATTCCTACGATTTCTCTGACAACGTTTCCTTTTTTTCAAAACATCATTCACTTAATCTAACCATACTTTTCTTGATCTTCCTGTACCACGTCTTTCACTCACATTTGCCTTCTAAATTGTTAACGTGTTGAGTTATCATTAAAGATGTTGCAGACTTCATCTTCAGGACGATGTCAAAAAAATTACTTAATATATGTAGTATTGTATTATATAGCAAGTTGTACCTATAATCATAACGTTAATTCGTGTTAATTCAATTTTATTTTTTCAATAATGTGTCCTCAGTAACTAACACATGGAGTTACTTCGTTTATTGAAGGCCCAAAACATTTCATCGTAGACCTTATAATTTTTTTAACAATAATATTTACTAAAGTTTTTCTCAGTATTATAATTAACGATACATTTTATTGAAATTTTCAATGAAAGGTTATTTTTAAAAAATTATTTGTAAAATACTTTTCATTTTTTACAATAAAATAAATAAAGCATTCCCCTGCCTTACTAGGCGTATGCCCGTTCTAAGGCAAGTTAGGTTTAAAAAAAATTATGTACAGAGCTGTCATATGTACAAAAATCTCTCGATAATATATCGCTACTTTAAATGATCATTTATACAAATACATAAAAATCATAGAAAGGGGTGCTTCGTCTGACATAACTTGTCCATTGTCTGGTTTTGGTTCAACATGTTCACATTTCAAAATTTCAAGCATTATAAAAATAAATTTTAAAAAATTATTTGCTACAAAATGTGAGAACACTTTAAAATTTTGCTCACAAATATGTTTTAAAAAACGAGATAATCAGTTTTAAAGTCGATAGTAGTCGTGAAGAGAAATTGAATTGATTTTACGCGTGTTCGCGTCATACATAAATTTTACAGAAAACTTGTCTGTAAAACCATCATCAGCCCTACCATCCAGGATGGGCATTGGCTACCTTCAGTATTTTCAACCACCTTCCTCTCTCAGCAGTTTACCTTCTCTTATTGGTTATACACAGTTTTCAGTAATTTTCTGTCACCATATTTTATGTCACCAATTTCAGTAATTTTCTGTCACGACTGTGCACAGTTACAATAGGACCTAGACTCCCTAGTCTCCTGGAGTGAGCAAAAGCATCTTCTGTTCAACATTAATAAATGTGTCTGTGTATCTTATAGTCGATCGTTTTCACCAATCTACCATCAGTATACTATACAGGGAGTGGCACTAAACAGAGTTTCTGAATTCAAAGATTTTGATGTCGGACTCACGTTCGTTAACCATGTCTCACGTTTGATATCGGACTGTTACAAACTACTCGGTTTTATAATGAGAATATCAAGAGAGTTTAAAAGCACCGATATCCTCCGAAACTTATATAATTATCTAATTAGAACCAAATTAGAATATGCGTCTATGGTTTGGGCTCCTCATCAGCTCAAATATAAAAACAATATAGAACAAATACAAAAAAAAATCCTCAGATATCTATGGTACAGAACAAAGGGCGATTACCCAAAATATGCTCACCATGCCGAACTTCTCACGGTGTGGAACTATAGAAGCCTCGAAACAAGAAGGCAAGAATCATTGCGATATTCCTAATAAAGGTTTTCCAGGGTTCCTTTAACTGTCCCGCGATTCTAGAAGCACTAAGTTTATATGTACCCAATAAATATAGCCGTGCAAGGAATCACCCTCTGTTCTACATACCAACTTACAGGACGAATATCATGGCTAAACACTCAGTCACGCGTAGTATAGAGATATTGAACCAACTGAATGACACGGTTGATATATTCTCGGTACCGACTAGTAGTATGAGAAGAATCTTGGCTGATATTACTCCTAACGAATAAGCTAACGCTAGAAGCAGACCCTCTTTGTGTAACAGGAGAAATCCGTGCAAATTGGAGAAAAAAAAAATCCAACCATCTTAGATTTGGTCATCCCACGCCTCATCGGATGGTTGAACAAAGTCTTCCTTAAAGAGTTCATGTCCTGTATTTGGTGTAAGTGAAGCTAGCAAAATCCAGCAATTTATGTATTTTTTACTTTGCCAGCTCCACATTATTCCTGTCTTTACGCATCATTGTCATAAATTGGACCATACATTCTGCGAAAAATCTTTCTCTCAAAGGAATCGAAAGAAATAAACTATAATAAAATTATTAAGTGAAACCAATACTAAAGCTTTGTATCTTATGCTTCCTTTGTATAAAGTATATGAAAGGAAACTGATTAATTATATTGGAATAAAGTCAAATTTACTTTGAAATACGAATAAATGGTAGTATAACCTTTTGGTTCTGAACTCAGTATATAAATATTATATAGACAGGTAATTATTTAAATTAATTAGCTATTTCAAATTAGCGTGGGTGAGCACCCACTAATTGAATGTATCAATAATAGCAGCATATTTTAAATTCTACAACAAATAATTGATACCTCATAAATCCCGTATTATTTGGTACACAAAGCAATCAATCGATTGAATAAAAATAATAAAAACGAGTATGTGTAGCGCTTACAAGTCAACAGACTCTAAATATGAATCGAAAAATTATTGACATGATGCCAGGTCAAGTAGAAATTTACAATAGTGCTGACAGTAGATCACATCAATTCCACTCTTGGCGCACAAATCAACCAATTGATCAAGAACCATTAAAACGATTTCTTATTGTGCTTTCAAGTAAGTAGATTCTTCATATGAATTTAAGGAAATTTGTTCTAACACTGACTATCACCTCCAATAATTTCAGCAATGCGCTAAACTACCCTATTTAGCTCGTAAACAATCAAACTCCATCAGGCATATCATCGCACAGTATGTTACTGAAAAAAAGGTAATAATTTTGCTACTTCGCAATCTGAATCCAAAAAAAGGAATATACAATAGAATCCGGCTGATTTTGAGAAACTTTAATTGAAACTTCATCCCAGTGCAAGTATTTCAAAGTGCAATTAATTGCTGTGACATTTTTTATTCGTCCAATAGATTTGGACTGATATGATATAACCATTGTTACTAAAACGAAGACCCGCCATTCCTGCATTTGCTATCCCTATCTTCAAGTGAAAAGGACAAACATTCGAGCACGTCGGCATTGACGTGACAATCGCGGTTTTTTCAAGTGGCCAACATAATGTTGGGTTATCATTTGGTTGGGAACCAATATCAGTGGCAGCATCTGGGAAACATACGAGTACGTCAATTTACAAGGAACGTGGTATTCAATAAGTTGTTTGAAATGTAAATCTAAATTAATTTACGAAGTAAAATTTTAAAACTAGGTATACTCGTATATACACGTGTATAAATTTTTATTTGTAACATCTATTTTCACATCGTTTTTAAACACACATTCCAGGAACAGGTTAACAATTATATTATACAATAGAAAAACGAATTAATTTCATTATAAATAAATAAATAAAGGTTTATTGATAGCAACATAGTATGTAACATATATATATTTAAATACATTCCAAAGCACATCTACTCACATAGTTCAAGATAAATAGCAGAACATACATTTTAGAGAGAAGCTATCAAAAGGTCTGGGCTCATCTCATAATACCCCCACCCACATGGTCTTGATACACCCCATTAATATGTGGCTAGCCTAGCCGCGAGGACACCAAATGTTTTAACCCACACCCTTGCACATCTAGATTAAGTAAAGGAAAAGCAGAAAACTAATTAATTAAGATGAAAAAAATAAGTAAAACCACATATCTCAAAATAAACTGCAGAAGTTACATTTAAGAGAGAATGTGTTAAAAGGTCCGGGCTCACATCTAAGGATGGGCTAACTTTTAAACATACACATCCATAAAAGATATATGATACACATCTAAGGTTGGGCTAACTTCTAGTATAAAATAATAAACATTGCCCTACCTTATTAAGTTGGTGTCCCGAACTCTTACTAAATAATTGAATTGGTATTCCAAAAAACAGTGTTTTACATTTGATAGCATCTTTTTTGAAAGGGGAAACGCATGGTCTCGTTTTAACTTGTGACAGATGGGAGAGAGATTACATAAAATATTTATTTCAATGTAACCAATTTAACACTAATATCAAATTCAAACTCATTCTTTATATTCCCAATAGATTTTTTTACTATCTTAAATTATTTTACTCTCGTAAATAAACCGAATAATGACATTCTTCAAGAGTAAATAAAAAAGTAAAAAAATCGTAAAAATGTAAGTGATCACAAGATTTCATTTAAATTTCACGTGCTTCTTTCGCTGTTAGAAGACGAATAAAAAAGAAGTAAATTTCCGTTTTTCTCAGGATATATAGGGAATTCTTTCATCAAATGCGTACCAAAGGAAATTTCAATTTATTCTTCAAAGAAATGAGAAGATTTTAATAATGTCTAACTCTATATGCTTGAAATTTAAATAGTGAAAAAGTCAAGGTATTTTTCTAAGAAGGTTTTTTTCCTTGTGGAGAGGTAGATGAGAACATGAGCATAGACATTACGAGTACAAAGGTGATTTTTTCAATTACAAAAAATCACCTTGATATGGAACACAGTTGAATGAATTTGTTTGTTATATTTTAGATTGCTCCGAAAGGATTTTTCGATGGAAGTTTTTTTAGCCATAACTGAAATATAATCATAAATCTGTAAGAGTTTGAAATTGTCTTTTATTCTTCTTTATGACGTGCTCAATGCTGAGTGGTCCTCTGCTATATATCTAGCCTGGTGTATCACCTGTCTCCATCCCTCCCACTCCTGGACCAAGTTGAATGAAGTACCTGAAGAGAATTTTGTGGACCCCTTTTTTGTTTTTTTTTTCCATCTCATAGAACACCTTTTTCTTACTTGCCTTCCATAAGCTGTCGTGATCACCTTCCAGAATTTAATTAATCTTTTTAACAACAGAATAAACAAACTTATCTAGATAAATATCTAGTGTTCTCTAAAGCACTGTACCATACGGAGTAGATACATGAAGAAAGAAATACAGAAATTTAATGAATGTCTTTGATATGTGGTATTGTAGACAGATGCTTTGTATCATATGCACTGCAAGACGCATCAACGTCTCTTTGGTCCAAACATTGTATTTTGCAAGCGGGTAACGTGGCGTAAAAGAAGTTCGTTAAATTCAATTTGTTTAATTTTTTATAAGCTTGTACAACTTGTTTTAATCAATCAAATGGGTACTATAATAAAGAAAACACGTAAACTGAAAGATTTTCAATCTAATAATCACCAAGGCTACTTGAGCACTGATATGACACTACGAGAACTAATATGAAACATCGGAATCGCATTCATGTAGAGAGTAAGATTTAGTCTAGAATTTGTTTGAACATGTATTTTGAGTCATAATGAGATTTCGATACTTTGGTGCTTTGATACGAGACGAGACTTATTGGATTAAAGAAACCAAGACGTTGGAATCTGCTAGAAATTTTGACAGTTCATCTCCAGGCGGATACTTAAAGGAATTGATAAACAGGATATGGCAGAAAACTTATTTATAGGCTTTATTACTAAAGATAAAAAAAGTCTTTGACAATTTAATGGGTAAGAAAATTATTCTCAATCTTGTGCACTCCAAAGGAATTTTGAATTCAATCTTGAATCGACAAAAAGTCTAACAATGTCAACTAACTCAGCCAATTTTAGTTAAAAGGCAGTTTTTATTTGAAATGTAATGTTAAATAGTTTTCTCAAAATAATGTATAACACAATAAAATATAAAGACATTTGATATGAATGCGGATGGAAAGAATATGAATTTGATATGAATGCGGATGAAAAGAATATGAATTTGATATGAATGCGGATGGTAAGAATATGAATTTGATATGAATACGGATGGAAAGAATATGAATTTGATATGAATGCGGATGGAAAGAATATGAATTTGATATGAATGCGGATGGAAAGAATATGAATTTGATATGAATGCGGATGGAAAGAATATGAATTTGATATGAATGCGGATGGAAATAATATGAATTTGATATGAATGCGGATGGAAAGAATATGAATTTGATATGAATGCGGATGGAAAGAATGTGAATTTGATATGAATGCGGATGGAAAGAATATGAATTTGATATGAATGCGGATGGAAAGAATATGAATTTGATATGGATGCGGATGGAAAGAATATGAATTTGATATGAATGCGGATGGAAAGAATATGAATTTGATATGAATGCGGATGGAAAGAATATGAATTTGATATGAATGCGGATGGAAAGAATATGAATTACTTAAGATGACGAAAGGATCGTTGAGATGGTTCGCTCACGTAAAAACAATAAATGATTTCCAAAAATAATCTAACAACTAGTGTATAAAATACGAGAAGATTGGAAAAATTAAAAAAAAAACGGGACATGACCAATAAAAGCCAATTCCAAGAGAGGAAAAGTGAAAACTTCTGTAATAGACAAGTATGCATTGAGGTGTATGGGATTGCAGAAGCAAAAGATGTGTGTCAGGATAGAATAAGGAGGAGATATTACATACTTTACTTTTTATACTTTAAGAATGACGGAGCGTGATAGTAATAATAATAAAGTAAAACAGTAAAAATACACTCCACTGACATCTCACACTACTGTTCCATTATTCCACATCCCCACCATTGCATTATAATTGAAAACTTTTGAACATGTTTATAAGAAACATCTGTTCAAAATATGATTTATTCTGAGTTCTTAGCAAGTGTGTTAAAGGGGTCTTTCGAATTGAGCGGTTTTTTTTATTCAATTTTTTTAAATTCTTGAATAAAACACACAATTGGCTTTGATTTCAAAAATTTTTTTATTGGTCATTAAAGTATAATGTACGAGATTTGAACACTAAAAACAATATTCGCCAAATGTCCACCTCTTGCAGCTCCACATACGAGTATGTCCACTCTTTTGCCAAAATTTTCAATGACATTTTGGCATAATTGCGGTTCTAACTTACCAATAACGCGAATAATTTCGTCCTTCAGCTCAGCAATTGATAGGGGGTCATTCTTATAAACCTGATTTTTCACGTAACCCCAGAGAAAATAGTCCAACGGTGTCAGATCACATATCTTGGTGACCAATTAACATCACCGTTTCCGGTGATTATAATACATAAAATAATTCAACAAATTGAACGCGTTGTTGTATTGTATACGACTCCATTTTTATAAATGTCGTACATTACACTTCTCAAATGTCACAAGACCCAGGCAAGATCGTGACGCCATCTGTGTTTTATCTAAGACTTAGAAAAAAAAACCGCTGAATTTGAAAGACCCTTATATGCAGAGTAGTTCGTAGATAAGGTTGAAAAGTTTTTTATTTATAATAATCCTAATACAAGATAACACAAACCGACATATTTGACAATTGTTATTATTAAACTTCACTCCCAATAGATTTTACTTCTCTCTAAATTTTATCTACATTAATTTTTTGTCGTTATTATATTCAAATAGAAGAAAACTTGGGCTTTCGTTTCAGGAAAAATAAAAAATAAATATTTAATAATTTATTGAATATCAAAGTTTTATAAAGTTTAATGTTCAAAATTGTGATTTTTATAAAGTTAGAATAAAGATTTTAATAAAACAAATAATTTCAATAATAAAGTACAAATGTAACGCCACTGATTTCAAAATTTTCAAAGGATTTCACGCGACTAATCTCGTTTGCAATAAATTAAAAGAGGTTTATAGCACGTTAAAAATATTTTGGAAGACTTATCTGAGATGCAATAAATAATATGATTCGGTCGTCCTTCCTGCTTCCATCGTGCTTGCGAGGGAGACAGACATTGGGTTGTCCTTATCTCATCACGTACTCGAGAGTGAGAAATAAAAACAACTGCTCCTGTCGGATAGTTTCGTGATTTGAATCCAGAGTTTTTACTAATTATTCGTAAATTTTTTATAATTTCTTTGTTTTTATATTTTTATATCCTTCAAACCAGCTTCAACTTCAAAAGCGTCAGAATTAAAAGTTTAAAGTATATAAATAGCGAAAGGTATGTGAATTTAATTTTTTAATTGTAAAAAGTATGGAAATTCATTAATGTTTTATTTTTTTTCATATAATGTTGATTGAATTATTTACGACTCATAGATTGTACATTGAATGAGTTTCTTACTCATATTTAAATGTCATGAAGAAAAAATGTAAGAAAAAAATGTGACATGTCTTAAATTACATCCCTTGCTTAGTTGATAAGGCTCGTTGAAGAAGATACATTGATAATTATTGTTTTCGAAGCATTTCAGTTTGATTGTCACTCAAAGCTTGTAAAACTTTTCTGGTTGGTTAGACGAGATTATCACAAGGAAATGAACAAATCTAAAAGAAAATTAATAAAACACAATACAACACATAAAGAATAAAAATATTAAGTTATTGGAACGAGATTTAATGCGTCAATATTTGAATCAAGTCAATATATAGTAAGTGCAAATCTAAAGGTTACTGTGAATTAGTTACTTAATTTGGCGACATATACAGTAAGGTATGGCGGGAAAAGGGAGAGCGTTAACTGGAAATTTAAGAACATAATCTCTGCGAGTAACGCAAAACTGTTTATTTATCTTTATTTTCATTCATTCATATACAATACATGATTATTCATGGTTCATCTGGTGGTCTTATTGCTATACATTAATTTCAAAACAACGAGAGATATTTAACACTTTTAACGAGATGGAAAAAGTGGCAAAGAGTTGTTATACGATTTTTGAACGAATTTTTAACGCATAACATTGATAAAAATGCAATATTAAAGAAACTCGCTACTACTTTGGAGATAAAATGGATGTATAGACCTCTTATAATCGCCCTCCAAGCAAAGACTATCGGCAATCTCAACACCCTTCACAAATTAGCTATGGCTAGGTTGGGTCTAGCATACCCACTCTCCACACAACGATGGCCTAAGTGTAATCTGTTTGGCTTAGAAGTAAGTATTGTACCTACGCATAATTTATAGATATCCGGCTCAATGAGGCAATGCGAATATCCAGTAGTACTTTGTAATACTTTGGCATGTCTTCCGCTCGTTTAGAAGCACTCTGTAATCTTTAGCATCCTTGCAAATCAGCTGATTCCTAATCTACTTATTGACGGAGTACCTAAAGGTGTATCTAAATGAAATGCTATAGTCTTACATCCTGAAGATCTTCCTGGATCGGCGAACAACTTTTAGCTGAGGAAATTATGATCTCACCTGATGGAATTTGTGGAAGCAATAGAATAGGTCCTCCATCGGAAATATCTACCTTATGTATGATAATAAGTGCTTCTCTAATTGATCTGTTTCGAGGATTATGGCTTACCCTGAATCGTCTAAAGTGTGACCACGGTTACAGAACACACACCTTGGATAAGGGAATTTTCATTGATTTCCCGTTATGTTCATGAAGAATGGTCATCATAAGGAGTAACCAACATATTACTTCACGAAATTACCGGAGGAAATACATTGGGCTATTCTTGAGGCTGTAGCATAGATAATAAACCTGAACATCGGACTGTCAGAGATAATACGCGAGAAGAAGAAACCTTAAAAATGCTTTGCAGCAGAATCAGTAGTTATTGAAATTGATAATTTCTCGAGAACATACTTCCCACATGGCAAAATTCATCAATAGGCTCTATTGCTAAGATGCTACACCATAACAGTATATAAAAACTATCCTCAATGTATGGAAGTGAAAAAAAAAACAGAGAAAACTTAAAAGATCTGAATAAAAGCTGTTACTTTTTGGTATTATTCATGCATGATACTTGTTTACAACCCGAGAGTTGCGGGTTTGATTGTTGCGGGGATTGCGGGGGTGCACTTAGAAGAATGCATGGTATGATAATGCACGTCAAAATGCAGAATGAAGTGGTTAGGGATAAATGTGAACTCTGGGCTGTTGTGTTGAGTAAGAGGAAGAAGATCACTCTTAGACGGTCACGTGGAACACATGAATGAAGAAATACTAAAAAAAAAACAAGTTTCAGAACCAATGTGAATGGGAGGCGTGGAAGTAGGAGACCAAAAGAAGTATGATTAGATCAAGTGAATGATATTTTCAAAGAACGAAAAATAAGAAATTAGAAAAATCGTAGGAGCTGCATGAGGTGTATTGGTGTAATGTGGAAGATACGAAATACTCGTATATGTGTGTCGAGATGGAAAATTCTGGCGATCTTTGCTTATTTCAGCCGAGAAATGGTATGTTGGTATGTATGCTCTATATTCCACTCATGTGATACCCTTTACTTTTTATTTCTTTACATTTCTTCTTTAATCCTTTCTCAAACATTTATTTTATGAATTTTCAACCAAAAATGCTTAATATTTTTTATTTTCTTCAACGACTACCATAATATGTGTGTGCAATAAACCATTCATAACTAAATCTGACATTTAAAAGCCTTTTGTTTCTCTTTTCATCTCGTTTAAACAGGAATCAATACATGATCCATACGAGTACATCCCTCTCCGGACTGTGTCAGTGCCTGCGGCTGTTATTCCATCGCAGTCAAGCGATAACCAACTCTGAGAATAGTAACTCCTCGATAGTGCGTATGTATCCATTGGGGAATAATAAATTCCTAGACTGTCCGTATGTATCGATTGGGGAACAATAAATTCTTCGATAGTGCGTATGTATCGATTGGGGAACAATAAATTCTTAGATAATGCGTATGTATTGATTGGGGAACAATAAATTCCTTGATAATGCGTATGCATCGATCGGAGAACAATGAATTATATTGATGAAATGGATATAATATAATATATACATTTATTTTATTGTAGATCCGGAGGTTGCGGGTTCGATCCCCGCTGGAACCCAGATTTTTTAAAATAGGATTCCAGTCTGGTTAACACTTAGGGCCTATAAAAACATCTTTCTGGTTGGTTGGAAGCGATTGCTACATGACAATTAACTAGCCAGGTTAAAAAAAACTTTAGATGAATTTGTTATATTATTAAGTTACAATTTGAACCATAGTATCAGGAAATGTTTATATTTTATTACAAATTATGCTCTATGTTGCCTAGTTGGTAAAACGCCTGCCTTCCTGTCCGGGGTTTTCGGAGTTGATTCCAATTGATCATATATATTTTTTAAATGGTCGTTGGTTTTTAATGTAATGCCTCGATTTTTTTTGTTGGTTGAAAGAGATTGACACATAGCAATACACCACCAGGTTACACTGTATATAATTAAAAAAATTATGTAACGTAAAAAATCTACGGGCGTATATATCAAATAAAAATTTATTGAACAGCCATGGTAACATCACACACCCTTGTTTCAGACCTTTCTTAATGCAAAATAATTCATGCATATTTTCGTCTACTCTGTCACCTGCCACACGTTCATAAATCATAAGATGAATTAACAGATGAGTTGATCGCATCGAATACGAACATGTCTGTAATATTAACTCTGATTTGCTTTTGAGGCTTAAAAATTATGGCGATGCTTTTGTTTACTTTGTTTGGTAGGAACCATTTTCATAAAAATGAAAACTGAAAAGCAAATAACTTACTCTTTTTAAAAGAAAAAACGTTAACGACTGCAAAAACGAAAAGAGAGGGAAATTTACTTGTACACTCACTCTATCAAAAAATTATATCATAAAGTGGAAAAAATATACCCCTTAAGTAGCTTTTGTTTTTTTTTTCTAGGTCTTTTAATTTATTGATGGCGTCATATGAGTTTGACAGGTCAACAGTATCCACGCGGGTGAAATTTTAGGGTTGAATGAATAAACTTTTTGATCCGGTCACATAAATAAAACGAACTATTTTGTTTTGATGTTTTTTTGTAATTTGCAGCTGAATTTGAAAGGTTTTTTTTAAATACGCGGGCATTTACGAAAACAATCACGTTGGACAATTTTTATGATACGTGAATGAAATGCGAGAACATTTTTATGAAAACAATAGTTTTCTTTGTTTTTTTAAAACGTATTTTTTTTACTCCTCTTTGAATGTGTTTTCACAACAAAACCTTTGTATTCTATCCTGAAATTTAAGGTTGTATTTCTGGCTCTGTGAAAGGAAATAATATTTAAAGAATATCTTGAACTGTGAACATTAATTTAGTTATTCACATCTAACAATAAAATGAAATATTATTCCATAAATTAACTAGTAGAATATTTTTATAAATTTATTTTACAATTTTCTACGAGTATGTACATACTCGTAGTTAAAGGCCTTTATAAGCAACTTAGTTATCTTGTGATAACAAGCGCATCAGATATACAAACTCGTAGTTAAAGACCTTTATAAGCAACATAGTTATCTTGTGATAACAAGCGCATCAGATATACAAACTCGTAGTTAAAGACCTTTATAAGCAACTTAGTTATCTTGTGATAACAAGCGCATCAGATATACAAACTCGTAGTTAAAGACCTTTATAAGCAACTTAGTTATCTTGTGATAACAAGCGCATCAGATATACAAACTCGTAGTTAAAGACCTTTATAAGCAACTTAGTTATCTTGTGATAACAAGCGCATCATATATAATAGTGTTTTATTGTATGAAATTATATATGGTACAAGAGAACTATAGATTAGGTATATATTGTATGTTACACTTTTTTTGTATATTATTAACTTGTGGAAATCTATTCCAGCCAACCAGAAAAGTGTAAAACAAGTATCAAGTGTAAACTGGATTTGAACTCTTTTTAAAATGTTATTATCTGGGTACCAACGGGAATCAAGCCCACAACTTTCGAGTTGCAAACAAGTGTCATGTATGGAGAATGTCAAAAAGTAACAGCATATTTTTTTTCTATCGGTACTAGTTTGTTTGAATGTAACATTGTCTGTATACATTTATTACTTTATTTCCCTTCATGATTTTCCGCAACACGATAAAGACTTTCCTTTATATACAACTAATCTGCTATGCTTGCCTTTTGAATTCAGTTTCAAGCGAGTATCTTAAAAATGACACTATAATCCCAATATTCTAATGGGTCAACCTCCGGGTCAGAAGACAGATGTATCACTAACTAGGCCATGAAGGTCGTCGAGTGGAAAAGTAGACGGACAGATGCAGACTTAAAAGATGTTTGTGTTTTTTTTATTATCATTTAACTTGTGATCATTGGCGTGTAAGCACAAAGTGACACAGACAAAGTTTTCATTCTTTTTGACGGATAAGTTAAATTGTAAAACAAAAGAAAAAAGTAAACTCAACTTTGTTTATCTTTATATACGAGTGCGTTGTTTGAGTATCTGGAGATTTTTTTTATTACCGTTTGTTTATCTTTTTGTCGTATTTTTCTTTCAAACTCAATCAACCGTTACCTTTTGTCTTAATCGCTTGTGAACATTCTTCTCAGATATATCACACATTAATTAAAATTACTTCAATTACATATGTTTATACATACGAGTACATACCATCACGTCATGTGCCTTTTGGGTTAAGCAAAAAATACAGATATTCACATCTTCCTTTCAATACACAAAGTCTTTGCTTTAGTGCTCTTCTGTTTAATGTAACAAAGTTCTAAATTTCTATTTAGCAAAAAAAATTGGCCATCTTTATCCACCCACCCTTTCCTTAGAATGAATTTTACTGAAACCGTTATCAAATATAATAAAAAATTGAAACGTTGTTTAATCAACTTGAAAATATATATTTAACCTAACTATTTTCAAGTTCTATACGATTCGCGTTCAGGGGTATTCCGAACAAAATTTTATTATTCCGAATTATCAGTTAGTTAAGAATACGCCTGAAGATGATTCGCATATAACTTGAAACTAGTTAAATATATTTTCAAGTGGATTAAACAGTGTTTCAATTTTTAATTACATTTGAATAAACATTAATTTCTACAGTATCAACGCTAAAACTCGAGAAATATTAAACTATAATTATAATAGAGAAATAAAATTTTACCAAGTTTGTTATACATCTTTCGTTTATGTCGCATTTTTTAAAGATTTTTCCAAATTGTATACATATATTTCTTTAATTCCCTTCAACACATCCGAATCAGCAATCAAGAAATATTGCATAGCGTGATCGGTACAAAACATTTTATTCGACCCCATTCGTCGAGCATAAACCATTACAGTAGGTACGGAATTCGGGGCCCATCATCGCACATGCTGGCAATTCTAACCCACATATAAAGAGGCAACAATATTAGCAGACCTCTAGTATTTGTGAGTATTGTCACTAGACGAACTTTTTTTACCTGACTGGAACCTTTTTCATATTTTTATCGGATACAATTGGAAAGGGAACCCAAAATCTCCGAAGAGAAATCAAATATCTTAACAATTAGATCACGGAGGTGGTCAAATTTATCCATATATGTTGATTCGTTTCTTTCATCGATACACTTTATTCATGTTTATAAACACATTTACTTTTGGAACTAGAAGGTTTTAAAAATAGTCAGATAAGTACGATTTCTTCTTCTCAGTGTCATGTCAGGTCTCTCCAACGTTGAATATCACTTGAGAGTAGATATATTTATCCCCGGCAGCCCGAAAAAGATCTCCAACGCCTCTTATGCCAGTCCAATCACGCATATTGCGGAGCCAGGAGATTTGCCTCCTGTCAACACCTCTTCGGCCTTCTATTTTGCCTTGGATGATCAGGTGCAGTAATTTGTACTTTGCTCCTCTAAGTACATGACCCAAGTAGGACACCTTTCGGATTTTAATATTAGTCAGCAACTCTCTATCAACTTTGGCTCTTTGAAGAACCCTTGTGTTGCTAACCATGTCCGTCCAGGGTATCCGTAGCATTCTCCGGTGCATATACATTTCGAATGCTTCCAGTCGGTTCATACTACTTACTTTGAGGGTCCATGATTCTATTCCATGCAATAACATTTTGCATTTGACTAACCGTTGTCGAAGTTTCAAGATTAGATTATCATCGCAGAATACGCTTCTCATTTTATTAAAAAACGCACGATATAATTCAATTCTGCACTTGACTTCAGTTTCTGGGTCGAAGTCTTTCACTAGGATACTTCCGAGGTATTTAAATTTTTTCACTCTCTCTATATCAGCACCGTTCAATGTAAGACGTGCTCCTGCATGATCCTGCCGGCCAAACACCATAAACTTAGTTTTACTCACGTTCATGTTCAGCCCCAGCCTTACACCGGCTTTATTTATTCTATCTATAAACGTTTGAAGGTCGTCAATACTGTCTGCCAGAACAACTGTATCATCTGCGTATCTGATGTTATTGACGCATACACCATTCACTTTGACCCCCAGATTCAAGTTATATAGTGCTTCCTTGAAAACTATATCAGATTACAGATTGAATAACATAGGTGATAAAATACAACCTTGATGGACTCTTTGTTGAATTGGTATGCCTTTCGATTTGTTATTTTCCAATTTAATGACAGCTTTTTGGTTCCAGTAAAGGTTTTTAATAATATTTATATCCTTATCATCTATACCTTGTTCCTAAATCATCTTAACAAGTCTGCGTGTTTCACTCTATCGATACATTCAAGAATAAGGCTGAAGTGCGAGCGTGACCTGAATATTTCTCAATTTGGCTTCAGGAATGGCTTTGGAACACGAGAAGCGTTATTAGCAATAAACGTGCTACTGCAGAAATGCCGAGACCAACGGAAATACATTTTTGCCTGTTTCATCGATTACAAGTATGACTAAATTTATGAAAATACGCGTAGAAAGGATAAAAACAATGCAACAAGAATGAAGTTATTTGTAATGGTGGTAGGAATGTGGTGGTTACAGCCACAAAACAGGAAGGTGGTGGCTACGATCTATAGATAAGTAATTTCCTGTAACATATGTACATACATTTAGGAAAACAAATGTACATAAAACTGCTAAGAAAACCGCAGAAACCTTATCAAGAGAAGATGAACTACAACAAACCTTTGAAGATATTCTGAAGTGTGATACTATCACATTTTGTTTTAGGTGTGTTAGTGTAAGTGAGTAGTATTAACATATCGTATATAGATGAATTTTGAGAAGATCTCTCAAAAAGGGTGGGGTTCCAATGCTTCCTAAAGCTGAACAAGCTACCCATATATCTAACACTAAGAGGCAGACCATTCCATGCAGGACCAGCAATGACAAAAGCTCATCATAACCCCATCCTATTGAGTCGATTCGTAACATTTAATTTATTCGATGAAAACGAAATGAATTCAAAGTTCTACTGCTCTCCGAAGGAACATTGGGGCAATAAACTCAACAGGCCATATTGTTAAAAACGAAAGTGTTGTTTAATAAACAGCAAATGAAAACAACTGAATTTTAGAAATACAGTAAAACCAGTCCATTAACAAAACCTACTTGGAATCGATCACGGGGCGCCATCTTGCTCAGCAAAGATGTTTTCAGTTAAATCCCTGGCGTCAACATGAAAACATTTATTTTTCCACTCGTAGTTTAAAAAAAAAAGCTTCACATAACACGTATATGTAAACAAATAAAATAAATGGCTTTTCAATGTGAGCCCCAACGTTGTATCCTTTATTGCGAAGGTTCGGTTTACGCACTAGACACAATTTATTGTGCACCCCCGCGACATAGACCACCCACTAGCCTTCACAGCACGTGTGTTGAGGCGGCAAAAAGGCCTGATCAAATAAGTAATAAAACACATAACATTCCATTCAAATTAAGTTGAAAGTTTTAAATTGACGACGTGTTATGTAATGCAAAATATGATGTACATAAGTAATATGCGTCAAATGTGTGCAACAAATTTTACAATACATACTATGATTGTCTATTATTTTAATGGAACTTTTTCGCAGTTTGTAAAAATTTTTTTTTTTTGAAGTGAAACTTTTATAGGCGCGGTAGGAAAACTTGGCCTGAACGTCAAACGGTGTATTATATTATTATTTAATTTTTATTAAATAATTATTTCTTTTTTTTAAATATTTTATTTATTAATAAATTATTATTAATTATTTTAATATTTACAATTATTAATTATTAATAATAGTTAATATTAAAGTAAAATTATTAAGTATATCATATTATTATTTTAATAATTATTTTTTATTAAAAATAAAAATAAATATTTTTTTTTGTTTTGTATTATTTTTATATTAATATATTTAATAGTTATTAATTTTATTTTATATCACTTTTTTTTTATGTAATACTAGGTAAGTCCAGAAAGTAAGTGTACTGAATTTTTGTAGGTTACAATTTTTTTTATTTAAACAAAAAAATTACGTGGTTACCGTAGTACATATGTAAGCTATTTTTCGACATAGTCGCCATTCCTCTCAATGCAGGTGGTGAAGCGGGGTATCAACTTTTTGATGCCTTCCTCGAAGTAGTTTCCCGCCAACCCCTCCGTACACTTCTCCACCTCCTCCTTTACCTCCTCGTCGGTTGAAAACCTTTTTCCACCCATGTGCAGCTTCAGGGAGGTAAAAAGATAGTAATCTGAAGGTGCTAGGTCAGGGGAATGCGCGGGATGGTTCAGGACATCTCATTTAAACGAGGCGAGCAGTTCCTTCGTGGCGTTGGCCGTGTGTGGTCTGGCATTGTCGTGCAGTAGGCAGACTCCCTTTGTCAGCATGCCTCTCCTCTTGTTCTGAATCGCCCTCCGCAATTTTTTAAGGGTCTCACAGTATCTTGCACAGTTGATGGTCTCGCCTTGAGGCATATATTCAATTAAAATTATGCCTTGATAGTCCCAAAACAATTTCGTCAGTCACAATTGAAGGTCTTCCGCTCCTCTGATCATCATGCACAAACGTACGACCGTTTTTAAACTCGCGACACCACTTGTACACACTCGTACGATTCATAGCTTTATCACCATATGCAGTTTTCACCTCATTATAAACCTCAACCGGAGGTTTTCCCTTCCAAACGAGATAACGGATGACGCCGGGTATTTCGAACTTGGCGGGAGATTTCACGAAACGTGTTGTCGCGTCGACACTTCTCAACGTACTGACCTCGAACCGGTCTCGTTGCGGAGGGGAAGGGTCAGGCTACACGAAAGTGTAGCCAACATGTCGAAAATAAAATCCATCCGGTCGTGAGAGCCTCAGTACACTTACTTTCTGGATACGCCTCGTATATAATTTATATTTAACATATAATTATAATAATATACATATGTTACTATAATATTAATAATAATATTTTTATTATATTATAATTCATTATAATATAATTGATTAATAATATTATTAATTAATAATATTATTAATAATATAAAAAAAATATAAGAAAAAATTAATTATTATTCAAAAAATTTTTTTTTTGTAAATTAAAAATAACATAAAAATATTAATATATTTAATATTATAAAATATAAATTTAATATTATTAAGTGTACGAGTATTATATTATTATTAAAATTATTATTATTTATTTTTAAAAATAAATAATTTTTTTATTTAATTAAGAGATATTTTCGTGAATTAAATTCCACAAAACCATTTTTTATTAAATTAAGAGAGATTTTCTTAAATTTAATTCTACGTAACCATTTCCTAATCTTATATATCAATTTTCAGAACAAAGTAGGAGTGCAAAAAATATATATCAATTTTTAGAACAAAGTACGAGTGCAGCCAGCTTGCGTGTTATTTAAAATTCGGATTTGGTGTTACAACTCAGGTTTCTTGTTGTACGTCAAAAGTTACATTTTGCATTAGCAATTTCAGTATGATTTATTCTTAACTCAACGATGTATCGTTGGAATAAAAAAAGGTAACAAAAAACTTAAAAGTTGAAAAAATCGTTTAAGCTTAATGTATGCGTATTTATAATGCTGGGAGGCTTTTTAAATATTATAAAACCTTTTACCTCTTGTTTTTTAATGAAAAGCTTTTAATAATCTTTCACAGATGGCAACGCGTATTTGTAAAGCTGCGAAAATACAGATAGAAATTCGTTCTATTCTGAATTGAAATTGTGATAATTTTGTTGTAAAATAATGCAAAAAAACAATCTTTAAGAATTTATTGAACAAATATATTTGTTGTTTTAATTTTAACATTTGAATAAATTTTAAAATGATAATTTCTTAGCATAACACTTACAATTATCACGTGTTTTTTTTTAAATCTTTAGCTAAACTTAGATTTTAATTTATCGATTTGAATTGCTTGATTCTGGATTAAGTAGATAATTGCTTCCGGTACCCTTGAGGTTTGCTTGCTTACTACAGTGGTAGATAAAACCGTTTATTTTTAAAATTGTTTAAAAATGATAAAACTTATTTATATTTTTTAAATACATTTTTTTATTATTTGACTACCTATGAAAATGTTTGTGTTATTTATTCTCATTTATTGTGTTATTTATTCTATTATTTTTTCTCAAAATAGTCATAAACGGACTAGCGATATTGTATTGGCAAAGGAAAATGTATTTAAATTTAAAACATTCGTATCGTACCCTTCAATTAATCCAAACTGGTGATTCCGATATATTGAAAATTGTGGCTGGTAGGCAACATTGTCTTGAGCCCCATAAATCGAATCTTCAGGCTTAGAACAGCCCAGAGTAAGCACGATTTTTTTAAAATCTTAATCACACATACTCGTATTGACAACAATACCCCACGTAAAGATGCAATAACATTCGCACACTCAAGCACATTTTGTCATTCGTCTTTTGTATTCATTTAACTTTTTAAAAAATATTTAAGATTTTGAGGTCTAGTTAAGGGATAAGATATTATAAATTCCTTGATATTTTGTTTGAATTATTTTATTAATTGTGCACTTTTATCAATGTTTTTTAAAAAGGAAATATATTTATCAATAAAAATATATTTTATAATTTGTTTAGACAAACCCTGTTTATTCCACTTAATATAAGCGTAAATATATTAAATATAATAAACTTTACATATTTAGTGGAATAAACAGTGTTTGATTAAACAAATTACAATGTTTTTAAACATCCACAGTGCCGTAATTATAAATAATGTATAAAATTATATTTCTTTTTTATTATTCTTAATAAATGTGAAGTAGTTTAAATAATGTATTTTTGGTAAAACTAATTTTACACAATTTATATTAAAATAAGGTTTTCCTTTCTGTTTAGTTATTAGCTTTAAAAAATCTATATGTTCTATCATACTAGTAATATGTGGCAAAAGCTGAAGAGACCATATTTCCTAGCATGGTGTACAGATTATCATGGGAGTTAGATGGCGTATATTGCAGAATAACAACTTCGTTTTATCTACGAGGATATAATATCGGAAGATATTATTATCCTGGAGAATGGGGTACACCACTTGGAGACAAAATTTAACCCCACCGACGATAGGATGTGTACGAAAAAAAGACACATAATCGCTCTTTACACATATTCTTGGAATTTTCCAACAAAAAAAGAAGACCCAATTTTGGGTTACAAAATACATAACTCAAGAATGTGTATCAGTATCCTTGGGTTATCGGAATAAAAAAAATCATTTTAATATTTATATCGATTAATACGCTTTTTATATATAACGTTTCGGGTGATTGGAAAATCCCACATCCTTAAATTTAAAGTCAAGCCAAAAAGTTTTTTATGATATAAAAAAAACGAGATGTGATTGCATTTAAAACTACATAGGACCAAAACCACCCTATTTGGATACATTGTTTGGATGAAATAAGGGTAGGGATTAATTTACAAAAAAAGGTAAATTCGTGTGTGAAATTAATTTCAAATGCCAAAATAAACAAGTAGGTTAACTTTTGGTAAACTTAAGATTGCGTATTAGGTAAACAGTAACATAAAAAAAGAGAACAGATGTCCAGGTGAGAATAGATGTATTAGGTAAACTGTAACAGAAAAATAAGATAATAGATGTCCAGGTGAGAATAGGCGTATTGGGTAAATAGTAACAAAAAAGAAGAGAATATATATCCAGGTGAGAATAGATGTATTAGGTAAACAGTAACAAAAAAAGAAAAGAATATATGTCCAGGGGATAATATATGTATTAGATAAACAGTAACAGAAAAATAAGAAAACAGATGTCGAGGGGAAAATAGACGAGAATAGACGTACGTGACAGAAAAAGAAGATAATATATATCCAGTTGAGAATAGATGTATTAAGTAAACAGAAAAAGAAGAGAATAGATGTCCAGGTGAGAATAGATGTATTAGGTAAACAGTAACAAAAAAAAAAGACAATAGATGTCCAGTTGGGAATAGATGTATAAGGTAAACAGTCAAAGAAAAAGAAGGGAATAGATGTATGAATATATTTATGTTCTGATTGCAACAAAAGTAAGTGTGATAAACTAATATTTAAAAGAAATGAAAAATATTTCTTATGTTTTTGTTCAATCAATATAACCATAATATAATGGCGATTTTAACTCCCTTAATAAATATGCAGAAATGTATTCAAGAGTAACTATATTTGCATAGGAAAAACTATAGTTTTGAATGAAAATAAATAATGTTTTCAAGTAATCCTATGAAATGGATACTTTCACATTATTTGGATGAAATGCCTTTACGATTTTGAAATCCTGAAATGTTACATTTTTCATCGATATTCAACCTTTATTGGCTCCGGACCATTAAATAGCAAATTACATCCCATCGGTACTCGGTTGGCGAGACGTATTCGTGTTTTGAATTTTGCCTCAAATTTATTTACGATAAAAATGTTTGCTCCCGTTGATTTCAAAGGGACGCTTCTTTGTTTATTTTCGTCATGTAACAACAACACGACAAAAATAAAATTTTCATTTTTGTCTCCTGACGCGAAGTTAAAAAGAAATTAACGTTGACATTTCAATGGTGACAGGCGATTTTTTGCGCAACCAGGAAATTAAGTTATCCACAAAGGTGCAATTATAACGCAAAAAAATATCTCATTGTGTGTGGGAGAATTTCAAAATATCTCGGATATACAAATACTCGTATGAAAAATGTTGGTTGTTTTTTTATTGAAAAACTTGGTTCAGAACCCAGGTGGTTGTATTGTATTGTATAATGAATCTGTAATAAAAAATATTTAAGCTAGCAACATCAATACCGATAAAATCATTCCTTAAATTTAAAAAAAATTACAATTTTTCAATCCCATATTTTTACGTACTTACAGAACTTAAATTTATTTCTTAGTATTTTTTTTTTAGTAAGCTTATAAACTTTCTGAGATAAAATTCCTTTTTACAAATACTATACAAAAATCATCAAATGAACAAGGCTAGTAATTATTTTTTGTTTGTATGGTATGATAAATGCTGGAGTTATTTTTTTTGCCTTCGAATCTTTTTAGGTCTCCATTTCTACGGCAGAAATCCTTAATAAAGAAAACAATAGGGAACCATTATATTGAGAGATGGAAATAAAATGATTCTAGAATTGAAGAAAATTAAATTTAGAGTTCAACTATTAGCATGGGGTGCTATTTAAAATTGTCTCATAACTAGAATACTTTTGTCCCACCCTTATAGCAAACGTGTAATACGAGTAGAATACAATACTTTAAAGGAAAATATCTCGAAATTGAGTGTTGATGATGACACGGATTGAAAATAAAAATGGCAATCTTTTTACATTATCGAACCGGATAAAATCAAAATCTTCTAAGATGGTAGTCCATAACAGTATTTTAATTCCAACTTTGATTTATAGGAATGAAACATGGACGTGGAAAAAGATTGAATTATCCGAATAAATGCAGTAGAAATATGTACACTGAGAAGAATATATGCGGTAAGAATCAATAACAGAATACGGACTGATCTGATGAGGGACGAATATGAACTTACAGCTGAAATTTTGAGTTCGATGAAGAAAGCACTCTAAGATGGTTTGAGCATGTAGAATGCTTGAATGAATAAATACATATAAACACACTGCAAATGTGAGTTGAAGGCGTGGTAGAGAAATACCAAAGAAGTGTGATTCTATCGAGTGAATGATATTTTAAAAGTGGAAAACGTATCAAGTCAGAGAAATCGTAGAAGTCGTATGAGAAGGTGTATGAATGTAGAAGAGGCGAATCAATCTGACGCTCTGTCTTCTCTACGTATCTTGATAGGGAAATTGCGTGGTGGATGGTGTGTATTATATGTATCTTTCTATTTTCTACTAACAAAACAATTTCTCTCATGTTTTTGAAATTATTTAAATAAAATATACATAAACTAGTTTATTTAAACAGGATATGACAAAATTATATAAAGTATTCCTATTCTGAATTATGAAACAAACAAGTAGAACAAAGAAAAATAGGAAAAAAATATGTATGCACATATTTTCTAAGATTCCTTATTCTGGTCCAAATAAAATCAAATTCAATTGAAACAATTCTGGTGTCTCCAATAAACCGGCCGTATAAGATTCTTGAGGTGGCGTGAGCCCCTGCCAACTAATACATTATTCAAGACGACATGTGTGAACACGCTTTGGTCACCTTGCAAGCCACTCACTTCTATTGCTCACCGGGTTTCCAAACGATCTGAAAACCAATATGAGACCTTCGTAAAAAGGTACCAAAGTTTCCAACTTAAGTTAATACAAAAGTAAATAAATACTTGAGACTTTTTTACTAGTTTCACATAAGAATCTGTGACATTTTCTGGTATTTCATCGATGAAGGAAGTGTTCAGAGGCCAGTAAGAGGCTTTCAATAAAGCCTTCTAGAAAGTTTTGGAAGGATTGTGCTAAGGTCATTGCACATCGCAGGGAAGTGGTCAGATATTGGACGTTTTTTGGAAAGCAATGAAAGTGTTTTTTTTTCTTTCTGTTGTATTTTTATTTTTTTTATTCCCATATTTGTAAACGTATTTTTTGTAAACTAAAATTAATAGAATTTTTACAAAATATATTATAATGTTTCCAAAACAATATCTTTTATTTGCCGGGATCGATGTTGGCGAATTTTTGAGAAACCTAGACCTCCAGAACAAACTGGATTGCAGCGCCAAAAATGATGATGAATTTATGGTAATCAATGTTCAGCATATCCCATTTCTATAGTAATACAAAATATATTTATATCTCAATACGTTGACCAAGTAGAACGCTTAGTTTTCATTGAAGAATTTTAATGTTCTAACTAGTAAACATTGCCACAAAAATTAAAAATATTGAAGTTTGACGTTAAAATATTTGAAATGTTCCAATATCTCAAAATTATAGCGTTGTAATACCTAATCAATATTCACCGAATTGATGGCTTTAGTGTAGTAAAAAGTTAGTGAAAATAAGTTTTATGATAGTGATTTTGAACTTTTAATTTATAAACATACGCAATTGATTACCGCCATAGCCTCATTTTTGGGTCAGAGTTTAAACTTGATCCTGTAAAACACTGGCTTGTCTGACTCCACGTGCCTTTATTAAGACCAAACGATATGAATTTGTAAGGCAAACGTTCTCTTCGTATTAACTATACGTTTTTCTTCGGTATTACTATTGATCTTCTTGTAATGAGTTTGACTCGAGGATTATCTTTGGTGATCCATGTCATTTTATGCATACGACAGATGATGACTCCCGAGGCCTAATCGGTCAGACGTTTATTTTCCACTCCGGTTTGACGAGTTCTATTTTTTATGATATCATTTTATGGGTTCTAGTCTGATGTTCACTTAAGATTTATTTACGATTTTTCTCCTGCTTAAAAAAGATTGCTACAAGACAATACACCCGCCAGGTTTTACTGCATAAAAATATTTTTTTTTTCAATTCAATACTTTTTTATTCCATCAACAAACCCTCTCGTATAAAAATAACTTAAATTCGTACAAATCATGTTATTTTATCCCTGCTAATATTGAATTCAAAACAACATTGTTTTGAGTTAAGGAATTTTCAAACCATGAAATAGTACTGCACTTTCTTATTTTATTCTGATTTTTAAAAACGTGTACCTATATTTTTTATTTAATTAAAATAGTACATATAAAATCATGAAGATTGGCTTTTTGAAAAAGGACTATTGTTATTATTTATTTCATTTAAAGTACTATTATTGTTCAATAGCACTTTAAATTAAACAAATAATATAACTTCAAATATTGAGATAAGATACATATCTCGCTAAAGATTATTATTGTCACGTTTAAAAAAGTCACAAACTTGAAAAATTTACTTATATTTGTTATACTTAAATCATCAAATGCTTCATATCTTCTAAACACAATCTATTTCAATGAATATATCAATATAACCCTACAAGTTTCAAGGTTTCTACGTCATTATCAGGGTAGTACAAACAAGACTCTTGTTAGTGCCACCCTAATGATGAGGTAAAAACATTGATACCGGTAGGGTTATACTGTTATATTAAGTGAAATAAACAGTATTTTAGTAAACAAATTATAACGTTTTTAAATATCCATAGTGCTAATGCATTGTTTTTATTGTATAAAGCTCAAATGTATACCCTACACCCAATACTGAACACAAAATTTTTCAACAAATTTTTCCGATTGGTTGAAAAATCAATAAATCTTTATCAATAAACCCGCTCAATTAGAGATTGTTTGTTTTAGTGTTTTAATAAATACATATTTTATTAGAATAGAAAATACCTTTTTATTTTCATTTCAAATGCATATAACATGATGTCTAAATATACCACAGAAGTACTAAAGTTGTTTTCAATCTACCATAAACAATATAAATTGAAAGTGACACTAGACAGTTGACAAGATTGGACCGTTGAAAATACTAAATAAATGATTACGATTTAAAACATATTGAGTCAGAAAACAATATTCTCAGCCAACAAATAGAGCCGAGTTAATAAAAAAACACTTTGATCAGTTTATGGAGTTACAAAAGTTTTTCCGAATTTCTTCGAAACTAACTGATATGACAGTGAGGTTTTCTTTGTCATGTTATTGACTCTGAAAATAAGCTTAATAAAAAAACTTTCAAAGGACTTTTCACGTTTGGTGTGTTTTTTTTCTTAAATATATAGTAAGCATACGAGTGTGATGATAAACAACTCCTTGTGATCGCGTATGATTGCCAGCCATTTCGTAGATGAAAGATTCCTGTGCGTGTATTGGTTTAATGTATGTAAGCTATTATACTTCAGAAAGATCATAATGTTGATGGATCAAATCCAAAGTCTCGATAGCAAGGAAATTAAATCTTCAAAACGATCTACAGGTTTGATTTGATGCAGTTTTTGTTTTAACAGATTTATGTAACGTAATTTGTGTTGGTTAGTGGCGTTATAATTATTTAATTATTAATAGCTTATGAATTACAAGAAAATATTAATTCTGTTCAGATATGGTCTAACAAACGAGGGTCCTGTCTGAAAGTGTATTCACCAGGAATCAAACCTAAGGCGATCGCTCGTTTAGCGTGAATGTTAACCGTTAGACAACCGACAACTGGTCGATTTATAAAAAAAGCACTTTAAGTTTGAACGAAACTTGAATTTTTTATACTTTGAATAAAAATCAATTTATCTAACAAAATTCTGTTTTATTTTATTTATATTGTAGTTAAGGCATTAAAAATGTGGAGGTTAAAAGACATTGTTATTTGTTTTATCAAACATTGTTTATTTCCCTTGGAATAAACAGTGTTTAATTTAATTGATAATTTACGATATTATTTACTTTAATTGTTTTGTTTTATTTCCATAGTTTCTAAATCTTTTTTTTTGTATAATAAAAGTATTATTTTTGTGTATATAAAAATATATGATTTTCGGTTGTAGAGTATTTTTATGTGTACCTAAAGAAACACAATTTAATTTTAGTTATGAAAAACACTATAATACGAAAATTGGAATATGAAGCATGTGCTTTTTTTAATAATAGATTTAGAATTCAATTCATCCTATTGATTGAAAATTAAATTCAATTAATCAGTTAAGTGAGAAAAATGGTTTGGGATTTTTCGCGCAAAGTTATTAAGAGCTTACAAAATAAATAGCAAGTCCTCTGGTCCACCTGAATAACCAATATTGAAAACTTTTTTGGTAAAAAAAAGTTAAAGAAAAAAATCCTTGTTCAAAAAAATCATGATTTTATCTGACAAAATAAAATATAGAAACATCATGAAAACATCAGCAAATATAATTTAAAAAATCACCCTGAGAATAAAAACGACAACACTTTTCAAACGTCGGCCATTATTGAAGCCCACTTAAGTTGGCCACAGCTTCAAAAAAAACCTTTTGAACTAGTCAAAAATGGTCGTTTAAATCTTCGAACATATCTATTTAACTGAAGTACGATAATTAAAGTTCACAAAGTTCAAATTTAAGACATCAAAGAGGGAATGACTTTTTAAATAAGAACTTTTCTTGAAAAACATTTTTTTTTGTAATTTATGACCATCCTTTTTTTATGTGACACCATAATTGAAACACTAGCACTTGTGGCTAACCAGGAGTCTTTCATCGCATCAATTGCCATATTTGATAATTCTTTGTAAAATAAATGTCATCGTATTATTTGCAAAGCAATGTCAAATAATGATTGTTAATATTTTCAGATTTTTAATTATTTTTCTTATCACCTGTCACTTTATATGGACATCTTATAATTGAAATGAATAATAAGCTACTTTTTTCCTTGGTACCAAAAAAACAAGTGTTAACAAAAATGACTTCTCAAACAACTCTATAATTTCTCTGACTTTCTACGTTTTCTTCTTTCAAAATACCTTTCACTCGAACCCTGCATAATTTCTTTGGTATTCCTCTCTCACGCTTTGCACTTACATTTATGTTATATATATATATATATATATATATATATATATATATATATATATATATATATATATATATATATATATATATATATATATATATATATATATATATATATGTGATTTTTTGTTTGGTTTTAGCGAAGGGTTATATATGTTTATTTTAGGTTTTCAGTTACTTCGCGAACTGTAAATATTGGATTCTGACATCAGATCTACCTGGAGATCCATCAGCAGCTTCCTTACAGCATTTTTTATTTATTTATTTAAATTAAAATAGATACCGTCTCAGCCTTCAAAGGTGGTCATAAGCCCACAAAATACCAATTAAAATAGATACCGTCTATTGTATATCCAAAACAGAGAACTATTGTATGTTACTAAAGAGTCATCCAGGCCAAAAAATAAAAAATGCTGTAAGGAAGCTGCTGATGGATCTCCAGGTAGATCTGATGTCAGAATCCAATATTTACAGTTCGCGAAGTAACTGAAAACCTAAAATAAACATATATATATATATATATATATATATATATATATATATATATATATATATATATATATATATATATATATATATATATATATATATATATATATATATATATATATATATATATATATATATATATATATATATATATATATATATATATATATATATATATATATATATATAAATATATATATATATATATATATATATATATATATATATATATATATATATATATATATATATATATATATATATATATATATATATATATATATATATATATATATATATATATATATATATATATATATATATATATATATATATATATATATATATATATATATATATATATATATATATATATATATATATATATATATATATATATATATATATATATATATATATATATATATATATATATATATATATATATATATATATATATATATATATATATATATATATATATATTTATATATATATATATATATATATATATATATATATATATATATATATATATATATATATATATATATATATATATATATATATATATATATATATATATATATATATATATATATATATATATATATATATATATATATATATATATATATATATATATATATATGATATATATATATATATATATATATATATATATATATATATATATATATATATATATATATATATATATATATATATATATATATATATATATATATATATATATATATATATATATATATATATATATATATATATATATATATATATATATATATATATATATTGTACCAGACAGGTACAAAGACTGTAGATAGGTTGGATGGTTGCTGCAGAGCGTGAAGAATCCAATTTGCGAAGTCAAGCGTAAATCACCAAAAATTAATTAATTAATTTTCGGTGAAATATTCTTGCGTCGAATGCGCCTCTGAACTTGTGTCCGGTGTATGCAGAGCGCTGTCCAACCAGTTGTCAGGGACGGACTCGACACGATGATTCCGGCGAAAATGTAGAAATACAGCGAAGTCAATTTGTAGAGTAGAGATTCCTCTGTAGATCTTGGAGAAGGGTCGGAGAAATAAAACGAAGTCAGACGATTGAAGAGAAGTATATTTTGGTCAAGTTGTGTGCCCTATATGACCGGTTTACCCGTCACAGTAAGCCCTCGCGTTCCGCACCTAGCGGGTTTTTCGGCCCGCTTAGGACGTCTGGTCAGGGAGTTACTGTGGCGGTCACCGCTCATATCGGGCAGTACATGGATGGTTTCATTACGGTCGCGAACGCAACCGGATCCAAACAGATAGAAATTTAAACATACAAATATGAGGATTTTACGTGTTTACATTTAACATTTCAAATACAGATACATTTGAATTACGGACATTTACATATACAAACATATTTGCATACAATTTACATGCAGAAATATTGCTAACAGAACGACATTTATGACATTTACATACAAATCTTGATAACAGAATAATTTACATGCAATTATATGGAACAAATACATATTTAATGGTACAGTAATTTTTAACGTTCCAACATATTAGCATTTTCACGTAGCTGAATCGAGTCTATAAGGGCAAGGGTTTCAGTTTATGTGCCCCTATAGCTCTACACATATTTCATTGTAGCAAAATGTCATTTTTCTCCTATTCCATACACAGCACATAAGTGTCTATCTCACAGACAGGTGTTTATTCATACACCGCGTGTATCATTTCCCTTGTACCACCTACACACGTACAAGGGAGACCGCATACGTCCGATACACTCCCCCCGATTTTCCGCAGTGTAGCGAAAAATCCCCAATCGGGGAGGACGTGTGCGTCACTGTTCGGGGGGAAACACGAGTATTTTTACACTGGGGCGCGTGTAGACTCCCGCTGCTGTCTGCACGCGTACTGCACGGACCTGTCCATCTTTCCCTGGCATCGTGTCCAGCACTCGCCCTAGAGGCCACTCGTTCCTCGGAAGTGCACTGTCCGCTACGACCACCACTTCCCCCTTTTGGATAGGGCGCGCCGACTCTCGCCATTTCTGCCGCTGAGCGATCGTGGGCAGATATTCGCGCAGCCACCGTCTCCAAAACATGTCGGCTAACTGCTGCGCGATTCTCCACTGCTTCCTCAGGCAGATTTCCTCCTCGTCCTTGCCATAGAGCGCCAGGTGCGGTCGCCCTCCGGCGGACCCGATGAGAAAATGGTTCGGAGTGAGAGGCGACTCATCCCTGGGGTCGATGGAGACGTGCGTGAGGGGGCGGCTGTTCACCACGTGCTCTGCTTCAGCCAGGGCCGTCAGAAGGGTCTCCTCACGGGGCGCTCGCTCCTTCAGTATGGCGTTCAGTGCTCCCTTCACTGAGCGCACCAATCGCTCCCATGCTCCCTCCATGTGCGGTGCCGTGGGGGGTATAAAGCGCCACTTCGTCTGCTGTGTCGCCATCTTGTCCCTGACTGCCGCGTCCTCCTGGAGGGCCATTATGGCCTCCTTCATTTCCCTGTCGGCCCCGCGGAAGTTGGTCCCGTTGTCCGAATACATGACGGCCGGGTGCCCTCTTCGTGCCGACATGCGACGAATGGCCATGATGGCCGCATCGCTGCTGAGGGATGTCGCCAGTTCCAGGTGCACGGCGCGTGTGGTCAAGCATGTGAACAATGCGCCGTACCTTTTCTCCCGCCGTCGGCCCACTGTCACTTGCATCGGGCCGAAGAAGTCCAGCCCGCAATTTGTGAAGGGGCGCACGTGGTGGTCCAGGCGCGCCTCCGGCAGCTGTCCCATGAGTGGAGGCTGCACACGCATCCTTCGAATGCGGCAGCCCTGGCATTGGTGTACTAGCCCTCTAAGGGTTGTGCGAAGCCGCAGGATGAAGAACGCGCTCTGGAGCTCTGCAGCGGTTTTCTCCGTGCTAGGATGGCCCGCCTTCTCATGATGGTGTCGCATCAGCAGCCTCGTGTATGGGTGAGCGCCGTCCAGTATTACTGGTGCACTCACACTCGTGGATGGGCCTTTCAGGGCCATCAGGCGGGTGCCCATCCGCAGCACTCCATCTTCGTCCAGCCAGGGCGTCAACCCTTGCAGCCTGCTTCCCGGGGCGAGGCTTTCGCCCCGCCGCAAGGCTTGTAGGTCGGCGCCGAAGGCTTCCTGCTGCGCCCGCTCCGTCCACTGGATTTCCGCCGCTCGCACCTCTTCCACCGTTAGCGTGCCGCTGGTTTCTCGTTCTCCAGGACGACGGCACCGTGACACGAACCTTCGCACCCACGCGGTGGTCCGTATCAATCGGTTCCAGTTGGAGAACCGTTCCAGCTGCGGCAACGCCTCGTCGGCGGTGCTGGTGACACCCACGCACTTCGCTCGCACCTCCAATGTATCGTGGTCCGGCTGCGGCCGCGACCTCTCTACGGGCCAACCGTCGTCTGGTCCTGCAATGAAGGCTGGACCCCGGAACCAGGTCCCCGCTGGTGACAGATCTGGCGCCTCTCCGTCTCGCGTTCCCAAGTCAGCTGGGTTCAGTTTCGAGGGCACCCACCTCCAGTCTCGTGCCGCCGACAGCTCGTCAATCTCCCCCAATCTGTTGGCGACGAAGGCTGAGTACGTGCGGGGGTCCGTCCGGATCCAGCACAGCACGGTCATCGAGTCCGTCCAAAACACGACCCGATCTATGGCTGCCGTGCACTCTTTCTTGATGGTGGCTGCCAGTCTTGCAGCTATCAGGGCGGCTTGTAGTTCTAGCCGCGGTATTGAGAGTGGCTTCAGCGGAGCCACCCTACACTTGCTAGCCAGGAACGACACGCGCTTGCCGTCGCCTTGGCTTTCCACTGTGTAGGCCACCGCGCAGCATGCCAGTTCTGACGCATCGCAAAACATATGCAGCGTCACCTGGCTGCTCTTATTCTGCAGGCAGCACCTCGGTATGCGGGCGTCCGCCATCTTGAGCAGCCGTAGGCCTTCCTGCCACTTCTCGTTGGTTTCCTCTGGAAGGGGGTCGTCCCACCCTACCGCTGAGCGCCACACCGTCTGGAGCAATATCTTCGCCCTGATCGTCAGGCAAGATATGAACCCCATCGGGTCAAAAATTCGCATCACCGTGCTCAGCAGCTGTCGTTTGGTAGGTCGAGAACCTCCTTCTTCCTTCAGGTCCGCCAACTTGAAGATAAACTGGTCTGCTCGCGGGTCCCATGTGACCCCCAGAATCCGCTCTGTCTGCGCGCCTCCACCGAGTAGCTCTACTGGTCCCCCGGCCCGTTTCTCTCGCGGTATTGCCGCGATTACTCGGGGCTCGTTTGACGCCCAGTTCGTCAGCTCGAACCCGCCTCTTTGCAGGACCGCGGTGACCTCCTTAACCAAGGTCACGGCGTCCGCGGGTCTGTCGACTGCGTCCAGGTAATCGTCCATGTAGAATTTCCGGGTGACGGCTTCGGCCGCGTCTGGAAACTCTTTCCTGCTGGCGTCGGCCACCCGGTTTCGGACGTACTGGGCGCTGCTGGGCGAGCACTTGGCACCGAACATCATGGAGGTGAGGACGTAGGCTTTGACGTCCCCTTGTTCCGAGGGCCGCCACAAAAACCATTGTGAGGTCTGGTCAGCCTTCCTGATCTTGATGCGGAGGAACATCTCCTTGATGTCCGCCGCAATCGCGATCTTCCCCTCCCGGAACCGGATGATGTTGCCCATCAGGGACGTCAGCAGATCAGGGCCGGTCAGCAAGTGGTCGTTCAATGCTGTGCCTCGGCAGCGGCTGGCTGCGTCAAAAACCACTCGCACCTTCCCTGGTTTGTGCGGGTTCACCACCGCAAAGTGTGGCAGGTACCATCGTCGTGCTGATGATGCTGCCATCTCGTCTCGGGCTACTTCGCGCGCGTACCCCTTCGTGATGAGGTCCCTCATCTTGGCGTGATAAGCCACTGAGAGTTTTGAGTCGCGTCTCAATTTCCTCTCTAGGCTTATCAGCCGGTTCTCGGCGCACTGCC
The DNA here is from genome assembly GCA_949825065.1 of Odontocerum albicorne. Taxonomy (NCBI): domain Eukaryota; kingdom Metazoa; phylum Arthropoda; class Insecta; order Trichoptera; family Odontoceridae; genus Odontocerum; species Odontocerum albicorne. Next base: position 40,594,651 of record OX463841.1, read on the forward strand.
TGTTATCGGGCAGCCACACGGGGTCCTCCTTCCACAGGAGGCCTGTCTCCCATTGTCCAGTGGGTAAAGGTCGAGTCGTCGCCGCCATAAGCTCTTCCGCTCGCTGCAGATCCTTGTTCACCCGGACAGTTGCGGTGACTCCCAGGGCATCGACAGCGAAGTGGATTCGGAGCATCGCACTCAGGCGCGAGTCCTCCTCAATGGCGTGGCTCACTGCCACCGTATTTGCTGCGGTGGGCGAAGCGTGTCCTCCATGGGTGATCCACCCTAGCGCGGTGCGTGAGGCGACGCGACCCTTACTTGCCTCGAGCACCTCCCGTGACACTATGAGGTGAACGTTGTCCTGCCCTATCAGTACCAAGGGTTTGACTTCCTCTAAGCGCCTTCCGCCGGCTTCCGAAGTTCTCACTAGTTGCGGAGGGAGGTCCAGTTTCCGCATGGTGTAACCCGACACGACGTACACCCCTCCCTTACCGCTCACTTGGACCCTGATATGGCGCGACGCCTTGTCTGCCGAGCACATCCGGTTTGCGCCTTGTATGCGTAGGCCGCAAACGGGACCCTCGGCTCCCACCTCGGTGGCAACGGTCGCGTCAATCAGGGTCACTGAAGATCCTTCATCCAGCAGCGCGTGCACGTTCACTTGCCCCTTTGGTCCGGACACAGTCACTGGCACTACCTTCATAAGCACTGGCGACTGGGTGACCATGCGCACGTGGGCCACTGTGGCTTTTGGAGTTGTGCTGGCTCCCGCGGCTTTGCGATGCAGCGTACGGTGGTGTGATTTCCTGCACCGGTCGACGCCGCATTTCCGCTGTCTGCAATCGGGGGCCCGATGCGTGGACTCCAGGCAGTTGAAGCAGAGTCCGGCGGTCCTCTTCAACCACTCCCAGCGTGCTTCAATACTCTTGCCCCGGTACACTGGACACGTCGTCAGCGTGTGACCATCTTCACACAGCGGGCACTTGTCGTCGAGCCTCTCTGCCGACTGTAGCATGACTTGGCCGTCCCGCCTCGGTGGTTTCTGCGTTCTCGAGGACAGCCGTGTGTCTATTGTTCCGGCATGGGTGGCCGCGTTGCCTAATTCCATCAGCCAGGTGGCCAGGTCGTCCACGGTGGCTTTCGGCTGTCTGATCCGCGACTGGACCCACATGGCTTGGATGGCCAAGGGCAACTTGGTCGCCATCTCCGTCAGGAGTTGCGGTGACGTGAGGTAGTCCCCTTCCACACCTTTGATCGTAGCGACGACGTTGCGTATCGCTATGGCGAACTCCACGAGGGCTTCCATGGAGTTGCTGTCGGTCAGGCGTGGTAGTCGCCGCACTCTGTCCAGCATTGTGGCTACGATCACCTCCGGGTGGCCAAAGCGCATCTCCAGTGTGCGGATGATTTCCCCCACACTCCTCGGGTCCACCAACAGTGCGGACACCAAATCTCGTGCGCGCCCCTTCAGGGCACGCTGCAGCCGGAGAAGGTTCTCGGCTTCGGCTAGTCCACACAACTCGGTGGACTGGTCATATTGTGCCTTGAATGCAGGCCACTCGAGGGGTTCCCCCGAGAAAACGGGCAGGTCCTTGGCTCCAGTCTGGCGTGCGATGAGAGCGGTCATCCTTGCACCATCTTCACTGGCTAGCGCCCTCGGGCTCCCACCACCCCGTGAGGATTGGATGAGCTCCTTCATCATAGCTGCCACCTGTGCCATGGGGTCCTGCTGTTTTTCCACCCACTCCTCGGTGAGTCGCCTGGGGTCAGCTACCGGAACGTCATCGGGGACGTGTTCCGCCGATGGTCCCGGAACGGCTTCAGCCGTTGCAGTTGCTCGCTGCAGCTTTCTCCTCAAGGATGCCGCTTTTCGCTTCCCAGCGCGAACCTCCTCCCGTAGCCTCCGGATCGTGTCCTCTGTGTCAGCGTGTGAACGTGAAGAGGTCACCGAGTCGGCATCTGAGGTATGGTCGCTCTCTGCTCTCGCTTCCTTAGCGGGAGCCTTTCCGGAACGCAGAGAAGGCATGATTGCGTCAGTGGCTGGAGACGACGATGCTCAACAGCTGGTGACGATGACGATAGTCCACAGCGGCTGATGATGACGACAGTCCACAGCGGCTGATGATGACGATAGTCCACAGCGGCTGATGATGACGATAGTCCACAGCGGCTGATGATGACGATAGTCCACAGCGGCTGATGATGACGATAGTCCACAGCGGCTGATGATGACGATAGTCCACAGCGGCTGATGATGACGATAGTCCACAGCGGCTGATGATGACGATAGTCCACAGCGGCTGATGATGACGATAGTCCACAGCGGCTGATGATGACGATAGTCCACAGCGGCTGATGATGACGATAGTCCACAGCGGCTGATGATGACGATAGTCCACAGCGGCTGATGATGACGATAGTCCACAGCGGCTGATGATGACGATAGTCCACAGCGGCTGATGATGACGATAGTCCACAGCGGCTGATGATGACGATAGTCCACAGCGGCTGATGATGACGATAGTCCACAGCGGCTGATGATGACGATAGTCCACAGCGGCTGATGATGACGATAGTCCACAGCGGCTGATGATGACGATAGTCCACAGCGGCTGATGATGACGATAGTCCACAGCGGCTGATGATGACGATAGTCCACAGCGGCTGATGATGACGATAGTCCACAGCGGCTGATGATGACGATAGTCCACAGCGGCTGATGATGACGATAGTCCACAGCGGCTGATGATGACGATAGTCCACAGCGGCTGATGATGACGATAGTCCACAGCGGCTGATGATGACGATAGTCCACAGCGGCTGATGATGATACACTTTGTAATCGATGACGATGCTCCACGTTGGTCGCTTCTCACGATGATGATTCTCGAGGATGCAGCAGATCCGGCTCCGAAGGACCACTTTGTACCAGACAGGTACAAAGACTGTAGATAGGTTGGATGGTTGCTGCAGAGCGTGAAGAATCCAATTTGCGAAGTCAAGCGTAAATCACCAAAAATTAATTAATTAATTTTCGGTGAAATATTCTTGCGTCGAATGCGCCTCTGAACTTGTGTCCGGTGTATGCAGAGCGCTGTCCAACCAGTTGTCAGGGACGGACTCGACACGATGATTCCGGCGAAAATGTAGAAATACAGCGAAGTCAATTTGTAGAGTAGAGATTCCTCTGTAGATCTTGGAGAAGGGTCGGAGAAATAAAACGAAGTCAGACGATTGAAGAGAAGTATATTTTGGTCAAGTTGTGTGCCCTATATGACCGGTTTACCCGTCACAGTAAGCCCTCGCGTTCCGCACCTAGCGGGTTTTTCGGCCCGCTTAGGACGTCTGGTCAGGGAGTTACTGTGGCGGTCACCGCTCATATCGGGCAGTACATGGATGGTTTCATTACGGTCGCGAACGCAACCGGATCCAAACAGATAGAAATTTAAACATACAAATATGAGGATTTTACGTGTTTACATTTAACATTTCAAATACAGATACATTTGAATTACGGACATTTACATATACAAACATATTTGCATACAATTTACATGCAGAAATATTGCTAACAGAACGACATTTATGACATTTACATACAAATCTTGATAACAGAATAATTTACATGCAATTATATGGAACAAATACATATTTAATGGTACAGTAATTTTTAACGTTCCAACATATTAGCATTTTCACGTAGCTGAATCGAGTCTATAAGGGCAAGGGTTTCAGTTTATGTGCCCCTATAGCTCTACACATATTTCATTGTAGCAAAATGTCATTTTTCTCCTATTCCATACACAGCACATAAGTGTCTATCTCACAGACAGGTGTTTATTCATACACCGCGTGTATCATTTCCCTTGTACCACCTACACACGTACAAGGGAGACCGCATACGTCCGATACATATATATATATATATATATATATATATATATATATATATATATATATATATATATATATATATATATATATATATATATATATATATATATATATATATATATATATATATATATATATATATATATATATATATATATATATATATATAATATATATATATATATATATATATATATATATATATATATATATATATATATATATATATATATATATATATATATATATATATATATATATATATATATATATATATATATATATATATATATATATATATATATATATATATATATATATATATATATATATATATATATATATATATATATATATATATATATATATATATATATATATATATATATATATATATATATATATATATATATATATATATATATATATATATATATATATATATATATATATATATATATATATATATATATATATATATATATATATATATATATATATATATATATATATATATATATATATATATATATATATATACATATATATATATATTTTTTTTTTGTAAAGCTTCTTTATTTTTTCATTCCATATGCCTTAAACACATCTGAGTGCTCATCATCATCTTACTCAACACAAAAGTCTCAGTTTTAATAAAGATATTAATATAGTAAACTTAAACATTATATTATTTGTCTTATCAAAAGAGTGGTTGACCTTATTGGAAATTGAATGTTATTCGGTGAAAGTGAGATAAATATTATTTTGCACAAAGTATAAGATTTTTTTTTATAAAAACTTACTATCAAAGTAAACATATACGAGTATCTTCATGGTAAACGAAGATTTGCGAGAAAACGTGGTTATCTTGGGTGCTTAACCTGAGATAAATGATCATTAGGGAATCCGTTGCACTGTAAATTCAAGACGTACGTAAAAAATACATCCATAAAATGAATACCCAAAAAGAGACAATCAAGAGTATTTAAATGAAGCAGCTCTAAAAAAATATTTTTGAGGGATTCAGGTCTTAAAGTTATGACAACCAAAAAATCCTCGGATGGTATCTGAAACGTCAGAATTATAAGCATGCATGCAATTAACATAATTACAAATACATGTTGTATTGTGTCGTATAAAATATGACCTGACGGGCTTATTACCATGTGACAATATGTTCCAGCCAACTACTATAAAAAAATAGATGCCAATGGAAAACAAACTTGAAACCCACGGGTTAAAGGATAATTGTCTTACCGATAAGGCTATATGGGTCATCTAGAAAACTACTTAAATATTACCACGGATATTTTAAACGGCTTTTCTCTAATCAACTTACTATAAATGATTATATGCTGCACATAAATTAACTTTAGTTATATAATAGCTGAGAAATTAAAGAATATTGAAATAAACTGTAGTTACGTATATATTTACTTAGAATAATTAGTAAACTTTTATAAAAAAAATCGTGTTCATAAGAAAATCAAACAGGTAATAGAAAATCAAAATAGTAGATATGAATTTTTACAAATGAACAAAGAAAATAACATTATTTCTGAAATTTATTTTATCTTGAATAAATAGAGTGAGTTTATTAATGGGCTTTCTGATGATATCAGTCCAATAAGATTTGATGAACCGGAAGAAGATAGCGGTCCTGAAATACTTAAGACAGAAGTGATCAATCCAGTAAGATTACCTTAGAGCGGGAAAACACCTTGGCCAGATGAAGTAATAATGAAAATTATCAAATTAATTGATAATAATGAAATCAATATTCTGGTCCACTGTTCAACCAGATCTAATCAATATTCTGGTCCACTGTTCAACAAGTCAAATCAGCTAACAGACCTAGCTTCACGTTCATCACATAGCTCAGGAAAAAACATGTCAAAAGACGCGATGAATGAAGAACGATAAGCATCATGATCTTATACATTCATTTATTTCTTAAAAGTAATCCATGATAGAAGTAACAATGTGAAAAATATATGAGTTTGATTTTCGAAATGGATATTTCAAAAGAAAAGCACTTTGTTGCATTTGAATACTCGGAGGAAAAGGTCAAAACATGAATGTGGAAGTGTACACTTGCTTTATCAATTTTAAAAAAGCGTTCGATATGAAACAATATGATAAACTTTAAAAATGTAGATTAACATGAATACAGATAAGAAAGTTCAAGGAAGTATCAATAATCTTTACTGATATAATAAATTTTTAGCCAAGATAGGTAACGAGTTGATATACAATATCGAAATACGCTGTGGAGTTTGATAAGGGTTTATGCGCTACCCTATTATTTTAAATGTTTGATCTGAAACCGGTTTTAAGAAAGCATTGAAAGAAGTAAATAATGAAATACTCATGAACGGTCAAAAAAGCAGTGATGATACTATTCTTCTTGCGAAAAGTTTATAGAGCCTGCAAGAGTAACTAAAGAGAGTAAATACTGCTTGCAATGCGATATACATAAAAGTTAACATTTGAATGACAAATTGTATGATTGCCAATAAAAAGAATGTTCAGTTAAGGGCCCTCTTGATAAAATTGTTGAGTGAGTTCAACAATATATAATAAATCTGAGATATTGACTGAATGGTCAATGGGAACACTCTCAATATATCAAAGCAAGAATGAATGTCATGCAAAGCTGCATCTTTAAAATACAGGACTTTTTCTCAAACAAGGATTTCTATCTTGACATACGTATTTTCCATACTTCTTTATAATATTGAAGCACGCTACTCATAGATTTACAAAGAAACTCAGATACTTTCGAAATATGGCGCTTTCAAAGATTGCTAATAATATCATGAGTTGGCAAAGTTTGTAATTAAAACATCCTAAAACGAGTGAATAAAAATAGATAAATATTATCCACCATCAAAATAAGAAATTTAAGATTGCTTTGGAAATATAATACAAGAAGAAAAATATAAGATGCTTCAACAGATATTGCGGGACAAATTTCAGACAAAAAAAAAGTGCGGAAAGAAGACACCTTTTGATTGGAGAACTTATAGGAGTGGTTTCATATTTTTGTTCAAAGCTGCTACCTTAAAGCTGCTACTTCAAATCTGCTGCCTCAAAGGTCAACATACTCGTAGCTCTGATGATCGACAATGTTCGAAAAGCATAAGAATCTAAATATGAAATAAATTTGAATAAACAATAATTATAACAGAGAATGCAAAGTACGTTTATTTCTACAGTAGTAATATAATAACCGATAGCTTCAAATAAATTTCAATCAATTGTTTAAAAGTAAGATAAAAACAATAATGTAAGGTTAATTTAAATTAACTGTAGATTTTTTTTTAAATAACCGAGATCAAAAAATCATATTTAAAAATTCATTTGAATTAACCCTATTTATATGATAACTGAGAACATAAAATACGTTTAAATGAACTGCAGTTACAAAATAACCTTAAATATGAAATTTATTGAAAAACTGTAGATATATATTTATTTATTAAGCACTGAAAAAGCCGTAAATTTTATACAATGATAATATTATGTAGCCTAAAACGATTTGCCGTAGAATAAATTAAGCATTACCAAAGTGATTTACTGTGCATTTAAAATATATTAAAATGCAATTTATTAATGCAGCTCTCGTACATACTTTATTTCTGAATTTTGATCTATATAATACTACGAATTTCTATTTTTTAGACTAAAAATTATCCCGTTAACGGATTGAGCATTTTGAATGACAATAACGCTGACTTAAATTTCACACCAACAACCTTAAAAGCGAGTAGGAAGAAATAAACATTATAATCACGTAGCTGAGATGCCCAAAGACAGACATGCCTGGAGCAGTACAGCCGCCCTAATTATGAAGATGAACCTTAAGAACAGACATCTTACAAGAACAGTTACGTATTTTGGATTAAACTTAAGGTAAGTTTTGATATTTCAGAAAAATATTTTTTTCTTCTATTAATGAATATTTATCTGGCATTCAAATAGTTTACAAATAATTTAATTTAATTAATTTTTTTGAGCTTTAAGGTTAATTGGGAATTACTATTTCGCATACAAGTCTACAAGGAATTTAATTCATTATTTATTTGAAAACATGAAATTTTTATTTTTCTTGAACTAAATAGTTGCGTTGAACATTAAATGAATACTCACCCTTTTTGATATCCCTCGTGTTTTCAGTCCATTAAACACACGACTCTACATCTTAAAGAAACATCCGCCTCACATCCGTAGTGCACGCCGGTGCTTTTGACGTTCCGAGGACAAAAGTTTTCAAACCCCTGGAAAGCCTTGTTCACTGAATGCTTTCATGTGTTTTTTGCCAGCAGAATTGAATGTAAATGTAATAAATATGACATTGCGATGATTTATGGGTTGCCTCGTCTTGAGTATATTTTGTGTTTCTTTTTGGAATACAATAGTACCCTTATCTTGGTTTAACTACATTCCTGTGACAACTTAAGTTTCTCAACTCAATTGTGTTTCATGTATGCCAAAAATGACGCACTTTGTAGTTCTTTTGTCAAAAATGTATTTTAGTTTACTTCCATACCAATCAAAATGTGTTAAAATTTTAAGAATAATTTCTTCTTCTTAAAGTCTTGAATGAGAGAAGCATATTTTTTCTAAATAAAATATTTGTTGTCAAAATTGTTAATGAATTAAGTACATTTTTGTAAAGGAAAAATTTCTTGTTAATGAGTCAATCACATTTTTTTCTTATAATATATTTCGGGAAAGGAGTTTTAAACGACATGTTCTAAAATCTTTGAAAAAATATATTCATAAACTAGGTACTTTAAAAAACATGAGTTTTTAAGGTATTATGACATTTCAACCACCAGACCATGTACTTAGCTCCAATTTACTAATTATTGTAAATTGTGATATGTAATTAAAATCGATTACGTTTTTTGGTAACATTTGAAACTTCGGCAAGAAATCTACAACACCACATCCTCGCTTGTACCGTGAAGTTCTATAAAAGCCAACAAAATCACAGAAATCCCTTAGTCGCTGCCCTGGGGGCTTACGAGAGTAAATCCGACCTACCCTTCCGTTATAAGCACAAGCTCCCGAAGCATTATCTGTTGCCTGACTAGTCCACCTACAGTATTAGCTGGGACGACCAAGGTCTGAGTGAATGTGATGGAATACAAGTAGCCTGAACAAGTGGACTTGTTTTTGCTGAATAATTAGTGTAAGAATTGTTATCTAGTTAAAAGTAGTATGTAGGTGTTAATTATTTCTAAGATCTCATATATTAAGATTGAATAAATAAAATAAAATGATATGTAGGAAAATAAGTTTAAATAAGTGCATAAATTATAACATGTAATTAAGATTACTTAAGTAATAAATTTGTATATAGGTATAGCCTTGACAAATGTTTGTATAGTAATTTACTTGTTTAAAAAAAAAAAAAAAGCATTTGTTTCATTTTTTGGTCAGCGATAGATAGACGTTAAATTGCATGGAAAAATTAATCCGTATTAACATTTAATTTCTTATCAAAAGTTAAAATACTCGTAAGATGAAATGGTTAAATATCTATTACAAATTAAGAGTTTCAACTTAAGATTATCTACTTAATGCTTTTCTGCGTCTTTCTATGCTTTTAAAGTCATCGCAGTTTTAATCAATATAAACATAACATTTATATTAAATATGTTAGGTTCTTGTATGTAACTAATCTCTCTCCATCTTAGTTACCTTCAGTCTTAACTTCCTTAAAACCAAGATTATGTTCTTTCAAACTAACTTGTACTCACTCAATAACCACTAAAATAACATATAATTAATTTTATAGTTGATATTTATATTTTACGTAAAAGTGTTATTATGTTTCCATTGAATAAATAAAGGCTTTCACGGTCTTAAGGTAAAATATTAATATTCTACAGAATGTTTTTCGAGGATTTATTAAAGAAGATTGTAGTTCAAAAATATATAACACAAATTATTTCCAAATACATATCGTTCAGATTTAAGGCATGCATAAAGGAATAAAAAGAAAGCATTAAAATTGTATTATTTTAGAATTAAAGGACTGATCGTTGATATCAGCGTTAATTATTGCTTGACTATTCTTAAACACCGTTCTCATAATAGTAACAAAAGTTAACAAAAATATCTTATTTTTCACATTACCACGAAAAATATTGACTTTAATGAAATCCGTGGCCCGATTCGTGAGACGCCTGACTTCTTATCCCGGGTTTTCGGGTTCGTTCTCGATGGTTCCAAAAAAAAATATTCTCGTGTAATAAAATAATTTGTCTGTTGACAATGTTCACTTATTTCATTAGGGTAGTATTACCAACTTGTGTGATAACAAACCGCGAGGTATTAACCCGAGACATGACTAATGGGGCCGAAGACAATATTGTGTCACGATCATGTTCTTCAATATATCCAAATCACCATTTCAGATATGTTGAAATTGCCTGCGAATAAAAAAACTATCCCCTTATTACCAAAGGGTACCAAAGAGCCTTGGCAACCCGACCTTCTCCAAGATAGATACAGCAGGCGGCCGAACGAGTCTGATGTAGAAAATTAGTGACTTCTGCGTACTTTATATTGAGGTGTAAGTGCTAGTAGTAGTAATTGAACCTCTTACCACTCATAATGAGCATCTACACTTCCATTACATCCCTTGACAATTGAATGGTTGAATTAAAATAGGCACTAAGTACCAAAAAAAAAAACAAAAAAATACTAAGTATGCAGTTTCGTTCTATATGCCATATATAATGAAACTGCATACTTAGTTTTTTTTTTTGGTACTTAGTGCCTATTTTAATTCAACCATTCAATTCATCTCCATCCATCACTGCACTTCGATGAGGAGTAGCCAAAGGTTGTCCTGTTACGTCCTTCACTTGATCTGACTCTTTTGCATCGTTTTTCTATGCCTCGAGTAATCATAACTCATTCCAAATCAACTAAAGATCTGTCAACAAATCTTGACTCTTCCGGGAAAGATACATGAGTGTGTCCTGTCTATGAAGTTTGTAAGATCCGTCTCCAGCATAAACTACGTTCTCTTGTTCCATCTTATCTTAAACCAAGGAGGGCTAATAGATAACACTCTCTCATGGCGAGATCAAATAAATGAGGTAAGTCGAAGAATCTTCTTCAGCCTTCATACCCTTAAAGTATTGCAAAGATTCCTACCTACTAAAACCAAAATTTTACTCCTGTCCCGCCGCCCCCTCTTATCTCACCGATTTTTTCAGCGTCTTTCCAATCATGGATTAGCGCTACGCTCAAACAGATATTGTCTATTAACCTTTCCAGTTCACCGCTCCTCTTTTTTTACTTCGTCATTTACTGTTCATGCAGTGAGACTCTGGAATCAGTTTCAAACCAATATAAGCCTCGCTCCGTCCTTGGCATGCTTTAAGAAGGGACTGAAAAAACTCTTAATTTCTAGTCAGTAAAATAACGTGTTTCATTCCTGATTTTTTTTTTCTTTTCCTTTTGATTGACGATATCTCACTTTATATGAAAAAAAATATTCGGGTGATTGTCCGTCTTTGTGGGGTTCGTGGGCATATGCTCACGTATTTGTTTATGAATTTCGTGGGGATGGATAGTCGTTTGAATGATTTATGCGACCACGTAACTTGATTAATTTATTTTTGTCTGGTTGGCTGGAAGAGATTGCCGCCTGACAATAAGCCCGCCAGATTGTATTTGCAATAAAAGTGTTAAATAAACAAATAAATATCGTATAATATTAATTAAGACTATTCATTTTGTCAATCAAGGGTCGCAAATCAGATACGCGTGGTGGCTATGTGAAATCCGCCAGATAAATACATGCATTCATACCATCACGCCGTTTTCCCGTTGGAATAGACAGAGAGGATAGAGCGAGATTTCTCTTTCACGACACATATATTTTGCCTCTCCAAAATATTAGTCAATTGATTCAATCATGCTTTCCTTGGTCTCAATCTACTTCAACGTCCATTCATATTTGCACTGTATATTTGTTTTGTTTGTATTTCTTTATTCATTCGTTTCCAAACCATCTTATACTGCCCACTTTATCTTACTTAATATATCAAGTTTACATTTATCCCTAATAACTTCATTTCTTATTCAGTCATACGTTGTCACCCCATGTATTTTTCAAAGTGAACGCATTTCTACAGCATTCATCCGGGTTTTTTGCAGTCCTTTTCCACGTTCACGTTTAATCCCATATATCAAGGATGCTACTTAAAAACAGCTATGGCATTATTGTGGATCTTTGCTGATTTTCATACAATCCAGTTCGTGTATATATGTTTAAGTAACCAATTCACTTCGTTTCCTTTCACTTCTCGCCTTTCGATATTCCTCGTATATCTTCCATCATCTGAAAAAATACTACCCAAATAGCAGAGTTCTTCGACTTGCTCTAATTTTTATACCTCACCCATATTATGTCAACTTTACATTTCCTTCCACACTTTTCTTTCATCATGATTTTGGATTTGGCAACAAATATTCTCAGGTTCTGTTTAAATCTCTTATACAACTTATTTATCAATCTCTTTTTATCATTTTATCAACTTTATCAATTTATCAAATTTATTCATGTTATCAGCATACGCCAATCCGTGCATGGTCCCATTGATCCCTTTATGTTAAACAATAATGGTGACATAACACATTCTTACTTTACCGTTTTTGAAATATCAATCCAGGCAGATAAATGATTCTATAAATATACAAAAAAAAATATTTTTTTTAAATAGACTAAAATCGTAAATTTTATTTTTCTAAAACTAAAATGAAAGACGCAGTTTGTTGTAGCTATAAATAATTTTTTTGACTTATCCTAGTTCCGAGTGCAAAACATTAATGGAGGGTTTTGTTTTTTAAATAAATCTTTTAGAGACTGGATGTGTTTAAATATTAGGTTGAATCAGATTTAATGTTAAAAAATATATGATTTTGATCTATTTTAATGCGTAAAGTAACAAGGAGATAATCTTACAACTTGCCAAAACTAAAATTTATTGTGAATGATTCCGGTGAATGGCGATTTAAGCCCCTGAATAAGCTTATGCCCATGAAAAAAATACGTTTTTTCTTTTGAGGTTATAAATCTAATTTTAACCAAGAAAAGAATTCAGAAACCGCAATCTGCCTCATAAATTACAATACCTAAAAACACGTATAATTCACCAAGCCAAGGTCTCCGTGAGCGAAAATGAGTTATGTACGTAGTGTGAATATCACAAATTTGTTCGTGAAGCTGTTAATATATTATATTATCAAAGCAAAGTTAAAATATAACTAAACGAGGAAAGAAAAAAACTTTTCTTTGCCGCATTGTTCTGGAAATAATGAATTGTTTCAAAAGTAGAAATGTAATTATGGTATTTGCAATTCCAGGGTTCTTCGTGGTTATTTATTTTGTTTAATTTTCATTCGATGTTTTATTCTCAATTATTTGAAATTAAAAAAAGATATATATTTTGGTTAATTTGAACCAAATTTTATTTTATTAAAAGTTAAAATGTGAAGAAATATTATTTTACTATAACAGATGAAAATGAGTAAATCGAACTTGACTTAGGTGTTAACACACCTTATTTCTGAAAATCACAGATTTTTTTATATATAATACAATTGAGATAAGTAGAAAATTGGATTGTTTTTTCTTAATATTCAATAATTAACTTAATATTTTCTTTTACTTTTACTTGTTCTGTATATCGTTTAAAATTCTATCAAAAGAAGTATCAACATTTAGAGGTTACTTTAATGATAGACCGTTCCATTACACCAACTTATTTTTTGTTACTAAATGGAAGTTTGAAATGTAAATTTTCAATGTTTGAATATATTTGTTGCTTTGTTTATATGTTTTTGCACAAGAACAAGCAATTTTGTTTGTTTGTATACTTTTTTCCTTTCAATTTGTTTTATCGTCAGAGAAAAAAGGATCATAAATTTGGAGCATTTTTAGTAGAAACATATCATACGAGTAGATAGACTTTGCTTTGCTCATCCATTAAAACTAAGAAATGAAGATATAAATATTTATTCGTTACTTTTCTTTTAAAATAAACAAATAAAAAAACAGGGATTCGTTATCTTAATTTCAGTAACGATGATTTCGTAATCTGTTTTTCTTCATTTGTATCCAACGGAAAGCTAAAGAATTTTTTTTTTTATAAATGATTTGTTATAATTTTGAAATTTTCATCAGTTAATTCACAAGGGTCTGAGACAGATGTTTTAAAATCGCAGTATTTTTTAGAACCCTTATTAAGGTTTCCACCCAAAGGTGGAACTAGAAGGCACAGGGAAACCAAGTATGGGTAGACCTAAAACAAGATGCTCGTATGGCATCAGAAAAATGATTTGGGGCAATTGCAAGCAATATATCATAAAAGGCTCGAGTTGAGAAGGATATAAGAGGCCTAGATCCAGCACTGGAGACAACGTGACTGAAGAAAAGGATAATGAATTAAAAAAATATTTCATTCCTTTTTAAAATCGCCGTTGGCATTATTAAATATATGTGTTTCTTATTTATAGAAAATAGCGTAAATGAAAAGTTTATCTTCTAAACAATTTAAATTAGATAAATATATGTAAGCCTCTTTCTTCTTTAAGATCATGCTCATATTTTTCTTTGAAAAGTTTATGGTAAATATATTCTTAAAAATAACGTGAAAATAATTTCTGCATGAACTTGATTCGTGCTACATCAAAACATAAAAGAAAATAATTTACCTTTAAGGCGTGCGGAGGCAATCATCATAATATAACGGTAATCCATCTCGTGATGGGAGCAATAAGGAGGGTCGCTGAAAGAAAATGATATATTGGTTACTTTACACCACGTGTCGTTCCTCTTTTGCATTATGGAAATGGAAAAATCCAGATTTATTGAAATAAAACCTTTTTTTCGGGAAATCTTTCGCATGAAAAACATCGTTTTCATTTTTGTGCGAGCCACATTATCAAACCTTCCCTTTGTCGGAACACTATCGGACAGGAAAAAAAACGAGTTAGAACATATATTTTTGTGGGACGAATATATTTTGATATGTTTTGTAAATGGTATATTTGATATGCTCTTTATGAGAAAAGGCGATTTCCGACATAATACAATAACAAATCTTTACCTTACGGTAGATTTTTGAGATATTATTGTTTTCGTTTTGATAAACAAAACATATTGGACGAAAAAGTCCTTCACTCTCCATGGCGTTAGACTCTGGAAACAGTTGCTAACTCATATAGGACTTGTTCCGTGTTTAGCGTATTTGAAAAAGCGACTCAAAAAACCTTACATTTTCAATCAGCGACGTAGCGTTTGTTCTGATTTGATAATTTTCTGATTGGTTGTAAAAATTTGCTTTTTGGCAACGCTCCCGTGAAATTGACATTGAAGTATTTACATAAAGAAATAAAGCAAGACAGAGATCTTTAAGTCCGGTAGTGATTTTTTTTAAACAATGGTGAAAACCATGAAAATAGTATTTATTAATAATAATTCATGTACAATTTATATAGCGCTTTTTAGGAAGCAGACTGTTCTCAAAGGCGCTCAATCTCTAGATTCAAACACATTATTATTGACTGATTAAAAATATTACAATAAAAACCAGCCAAGTAAATAGTAATGCAATAGTTCTGGTCATTTAATGATATTTTCCGTATCTTTATATCTTTAAAAAAACATATTTGGTAAGAAAATCGCAAAAAACTTCCTAAGGGAAGACGAACTTCAATGGAAGCTCTTGTAGATTTATGATATGTGATAGTAGCATATTCAGTTTTAGCTTACATTAAATAAAAAAATTATTTAAGACGGTGTTTTTTTTTTATTTATAGTTAAATATTAATAAGATGCCGAGGAGTGGATAAATAAGGGATGCTGAGTGTAGGCATCCATCCAAAAAAAATATAACAATCTTTGGTACTAAGTCAAAGCTGCAAAATCTTATAAAATCGCCCTAAAACTGCGACCATTTAGATTTAAGCGATGACAACAGATTCGATAACCAGATAAGCTAGAATGTGTATACATACTCGTAGGACAAACGGTGAAATAAATTGCCGAACACGAGAGAACCTGCAGACTCGCTTGTCCCGAAAAATCAGCTTTGACCGAATACCTTCGAGGTCACTATTTCTCATTTGTACCAAAAATGCTTGTCAAAATAAAAGAGCTAAATAAAGATAAGCTTTTTATTCAATGTAATTAAAAGGGTAAAGTTTGATTACCCCCGCTCAGAAAATTTTTCAGCTTGGTCGACGAGCTGAAGTAAACACTGAAATTGATCCTGAGCCTTATCAGAGAAAAGAACTGTGTGAATCCGATTCGATTTTTACCAAAAACGATGTATTGAAAAAAATCTTCTGCGTTTGAATATTTTTATTCCTGATTGTTGAATCATATATATGTTAAGTAATATACGAGTATAACAATAAATGAGTATTGATTGACAATCATTTAGTTATTGCTTTCGAAATATTGGGCAGACTTTCCAGCAGGTTAAATATAATATTCACGAACCAAGTTATAACATCAATTAAACTAACACAATATAGACATTGCAATGGCACAATAAACGCATAAATTGAGTCACATAAATGTATTAACTTTCAAATACTATCAATATGTTTTTACTTATAAAACTGTTTTGAAAATATTACATTTTATTTTTTCCCCAAAAAGTCACATATATTAATTGAATTGTTTAAGATCGAAAAACGATCGAAATGATAGACTTAAATATTTAAATTTAATAAACTAGTTAACTTATTTAGTTATTCACTCATTCGTCCTAACATTTAAATACTTTTAAAAATTCAAATCACAATTTTTAATATCACACAATTCTTGAGAAACACTTTATTAATCGCACTTTCCAGCATAGAGATTCTTTTAACGACCAACTATGCATGTTTTTGTTTTAAGATATGAAATAAAACTTAGTAAATTAGAAAACATCATCTCAAAGTATTCATATGAGCCATTTGTTTCTTCTGGAATAAGACACCTTATGGCTCCGACAGCGCTGCATGTCTCTTGTTCCCGTGTAATATATTCCAAAACCAATTTACATTTAGTGATAGAAAATTGTATATATTCATTGTATATACACTGTGTCGCATAAACGTTTATGTGTATTGATCACAGTTGATCTAATGCTTGTTCGAGATTATCCAAATAAAGTGTCTTTAAAGTCTACATTACCCCTACAATCTCCATGGCCTAGTTGATAAAACAGTTTTCTGGTCCGAAGATTGCGGATTCGATTCCCGCTGGAACCCAAGGTTTTCAGTCATGATTTCACTCATATCTCAAAAATGATAACTGCCATCTCCTGCAAACTAAATTCTGGTTTGTTTGCAGGAGATGGCAGTTATCCCACAAGGTTGTACCGTATTTAAAAAATGTGGACAATACATGATTCACTCGGGTGCTGCCATGGCTGCCAAAAATAGTATGTTTAATATTAGTGTTTCGATTCCCGAGTTAGATCACCCATGAGGAGAGTTTGTTATCTTGGCAGTGCTATATAAAATTGTTCATTGATTTTTTTCTCAATAATTTTGAATAAGAAAAGCTTAGACGTAATCTGTACAAAAACAGTTTTGAATCCCGTGTTTAAGAATCACAGTAAAATATTTACCTTGTTTCCGATTTCAAACAAGTAACAATAAGAGTTGGGGAGTTCAAAAGGGACTGTAAATAGTGGTACCCAAGGGCGAAACTTTTCTATCTTACACAGATCTTAAAACTTTTTTACATCCTGACTTCTTGGCATTTCAATGTCCTACCGAGAATAAAATTCTGGGTCCAAAACTAAACAACAAAAAGTTAAATCTTTATGAGTGTGTGAATAAAATTTAAAAAAATACTCTTGCATTTCTTTATTAACTCGATTTTTTTGACCCTTTAAAAATTGACAATGTTTCCGGAATTTTAACAAAACACAAATTTCCTCATTTATCTGATTTAAAGGCATGAACTTTTACAGCTTTTCCATTTTGTTAATAGATATTTCCCTACGTAATATTAAATACCTTCTGTCTACGTTACACCTATTCTTTTTTCTTTTAGTTATGGCGACAACGTGAAAAGAGTAAATATAATATTCTTTCTTTGTAAAAAGTCTTAAAAATTACAGTGATGGAGTCAATTTGTTCCCACCGTCGAGTAGGATATGGTGATCGAGTAGGATACGGTGGTCAAGGAGGATTCGGTAGTCGAGAAGGATGCGGTGGTCGAGTAGGATGCGGTTGTCGAGTTGTATGCGGTGGTCGAGTAGGATGCAGTGGTCGAGTAGGATGCGGGGGTCGATGAGAATACGGTGGTCGAGGAGAATGCGGTGGTCGATTAGGATGCGATGGTCGAGAAGGATGCGGTGGTCGAGTAGGATGTGATGGTGGAGTAACTTAAATTTAAAAAATATATATATTTATGTATATATTTATAGAAACCAATGACATATAAAGAAAACAAATTAAATTGCTTGACCTTATGTTTCAAAATAATTCTTAGGAATAAAACTAATAATTTGGATAAAAATCACATCAAATGAAACAGTCAATGCATGAAAATAAAATTTTATGAATTCTTTTGGAAACCAATCTAAACAAAATTTTCACATTAATTGTGATTGAAATATATGAAATTCAAATTGATTTTGGTTTATGGCCGTTAAACACGCATTAGTAAAAATGAAGATATTAAAAATATGAGCTTCTATTTCCTTGAAAATGTCAATTTCAATCAAATTCGAACGAGAATTTTATATTGACAAATACATAATTAAAATTTATACCAAATATGTTTATTTCGTTGATCCATTCGTATTGTTAAACATATTTCAATATCTTGTAAATGCTTAATGGATTTCTGAAATTTTTCTTACAATTTGTTGAGAATAGCGGATGTTTGATGGTTTTTCAAGTGGTGTTTGCAGCGAATACTCAGAATACTCGTGTGTCCATTATTAAGGAATTAGGTGTCCATGGGTGGATTGTCAACGATTTTTCTTCGACGAGTTCCTCAGTTTTTTGGACATATTGCATTACGAGATGGTGACAACGTGGAAACGCTTCTGAAGACTGGTAACATTTAATGTCAGAAAGGTACAGAATGATCTCCTTTTAGATATACGGACCAAGTGCTAAATACCGTGCACTACTAGGTTAAACAAAGTGTATCAACGGAACGAAGCGGAACGAACGAAGCAACAGAAATCCCCAACAAGTCTAAGAATTCCTTATTGAACGCAGAGTAAAATATATTGGTAAATTAATTCATTTAATAATTTGTAATCATGTGTATATAACACAGATTATTCGATCGCGTTGAAAGAGTAGGGTAACGGAAACATATCATTTCAAGTAAAACATTCGTAATTTTGAATTAAAAACAGATATCACTTATGGATATCCAAGAATTAAGAAAAATAAGTTAGAAGAGAATAAATTAGATATAAGAAAATAAATTAGATATATGGTAAGATAATAAAATAGATATATTGTAATAAAATAGATAAAATAATAAAAGAGAACTAGAAGTAAGATAATAAAATTTTAAAGCCACCTCTTTTTTATTATATTTATAGCATAACAGTATAATTTTTACTATTCAAAGAATACAAATCTTTATGAAAATCTTATTTAATAACAGTGCATGTTCATACCACCGATTATCTATGAGTATTTCATAAGATAACTTATCTTACGAGTATGGTTCACCTCTAAATATTGAAATTTCTCCTTTAATATATTCTGAAGTGAAGGGAAACGAAGCTCTCTATATCTATTCTACAATATATCCATTGTGTGCCTTGTGAGTTAGCTTGCCAGTCTGGTGGGGTTTTGCGGGCGAGTTTTGTAGCCCGTAGCTATGTTTTAATTGAGAGACGTCAGTTTGGGTCTTGCGCTCGCCTTTTTAGTTTTTAACAATGCCAACACATTATTGCGTAAAGAAATGCCTTTGAAAGCTCAGTTATTCGATACACAACCGTCCAATTTCTAAAAAAATACATTATTGTTTTATAAACGCTAATGGTTTTTTTAAAGATTTTATTCTTTTCATCAATTTTAATGATTAATGTTCGCCACTCTTATGAAAAAGTTTATTATTGTACTTGACACATATAAAGACATAAGTTGATAAAATCAAATAATTATTTTGAATACAGTTGTGTTATATACGTAAAAACACTGAATCAAGATATGTTACCTATTTGATCTGTTACCTAGTTGATAGGATGTATGTGGCCTAGCATGTCTTCCATTTCAAAGATACGGTTGTATTATATACTATACTTTATGTTATATACGTAAAAACATCGAACCAAGATAACATATGTTGCTTAGTTGATAGCATGTTTGTTGCCTAGCATGTTTTCCATTCTAAAGGTTCGGTTCTGTTATATACGTCATGTTATATACGTAACAACACCAAATCGTGACAAAACTTTTTGCCTAGTTGATAATATGTCTGTTGCTAAGCATGTCTTCCATTCTAATAGTACGGTTGCGTTATATGATATATGTAAAATAATGTTATATATGTAAAAAACACTTAATCAAGGTAAAATCTGTAGCTTAGTTAATAGCATGGCTGATGCCTAGCATGTCTTCCATTAAATAAGTACGGTTGCCTTATATATGTTAAATAATTTTATAGACGTGAAAACACCTCCTCAAGACAATCTCCGTGGCCTAGGTTATACAACGCGTGTCTTCTTCTTGTAAGGTACGGGTATATGATATACGTAAGAAACGATAATGACCTTCGTTTCTAGTTGATACAACACATACGTGTATCTTCTACTCTAAAAGTATGGGCATGTTATGTATATAAAACATCTTTTCAAGACAACCTCTGTTGCCTAGTTGATACAATGCATGTCTTCCCATTTAAAAGTCAGGGTACGTTATGTAAAAAATACCTATCAAGTCAACCTCCTTTGCCTAGTTGCTAAAACGCCTATCTTCCTCTTTAAAAGTATGGTTATATACAAAAATACGCAAAATAATGTAACTTTAATTTCTTAGTTGATACAACACGTGTTTTCTACTATAAAGGGACGGGAATGTCATTATCTCTGTTGCCTAGTTAACACAATGCATATCTTTCATACTGAAGGTTTGGATGTGGTGCCCAAAAATGAATTGCATTAATTTATTACTTGATAACAATTCTTACAACTAATTATTATTTCTTTTTATACACACTTATATGTCCACTTGTTCAGGCTGTTTGCATTTCATCACATTCACTGAGACTAGCCAATACTGCAGGTGGACTAGCCTGCTAATACTGCAGGTGGACTAGTCAGGCAACAAATAATGCTTCGGAAGACTGTGTTTATAGCAGAAAGGTAGGTCAGACTTACTCTTGTTAGCCCCATGGGCAGTAGTTAGATGATTGCTGTGGTCTGTTGACTTTTGAAAAACTTCACGGTCTAAACAAGGATGTGGTGTTGGAGGGCGTATTCGTGGTGTTTGGCGTGGAGTCGGGAGAGTTTTTTTTTCTGGGATGGGTGTTACAGAAGATATTAAATGCTTTGTTCTGTACTCATTAAAGCTTCAGGTGATTCGTGTTGCTCTCACTACCCCAAATGGGTACATTTGAGGGTTTTATAGAGGGGGAGCTTATTTTTGGTTGAAAGGAAGCTGCGTCGGTCGAATATCAAACTGATAGAGCCGACGCCCTTTTAGCATTTCTGTTTGGTGGTACTAACATGGTTTTGACACATCATCACTGCCAGCTGAGGTGCATGCTGAGGTATATGACTAAATTTTGCTACTCAATCCGACAACCATCGATGAATAAGGGCATCGATGACAATCCTTGACTTTGCGGGAAAACAAGACAGCTTTGAGTTTTGGCGTAATTGATTTTGATACTACAGTCCTCGTAGTATTTTTCAAGGATGTTGAGGGCAATTTGGAACTGGCGAACAGCTCAATCTATATCGAATAAGGACGCGTAGCATGCCACATAATCAGCAAATAGTACGAGTTTACAGTTGGGAATAGAAAGAATGTCATGGGTGTTAATGTTTTTTTCGACCATCTTGGAATAAAGACATTTTAATTATTTTTTTTATAAAGTTTTTTGTAATTACTTTTATAAAACGCCTGTTTGCCAACTCATGGGTTACGGATTCGATTCACGTTGGTATCCAAAGTTTTTAAATGAGGTTCTTGTTTGGTTTTCATAACAGGTTTATTACACCTTTATGGTTGTTGAAAACCATTGACATAGCAATAAACCCATAAGTTGTACTGTGTACAACAAAAGTGTAATACAATACTCATGTGGAGTAAGAAATGCTTAAGAAGAGGCCAAGAGAAATGTTTGACTTTTTCAAGATGTGGTGATGGAGCGAAACGTTCTGCATATTACGGATGACCAGATACATTAATGTATCAATCAATTGAAACCTAAAGGTTAAAGAAAAAGAGAAAACAACGAGAAGAAAAAATATAAGAATGCTTCGCTACAAACATGTCGCTAAAAGAGATAATGATAATCTGGGGAAGATGTTGATAAGTGTGAGGAGCGCTGACCAAAAGAATGGTCTTAGGGAGGATGGATGGATCTAATAATATAGATGAATGGTCCTCGCTTATTTTCACACTCAATACAACTAAGGAATTAATGTATAAAAACATGATCGATTTAAAATTTACAATACCCAGCAAATGTTTGTCAATTTTCACGTTTTTCAAAGAAATATCATATAAAACAATTATTAATTTTGCTTTAGATCTTATATGTGTATATATTTTTAGTCATTAGTTTTTTTTAATTTCTAGGGAATATGATTTGTATTCAGTCAACATTGTATTGTGTTTTATAATTGTAATTTATATTTTATTACGAGATAATTTAAGTGAATACATCCTTCATTAACACTTTTTTTTTTATTGTTTAAATATGCTTATCAAGTTTATCAAAAAAATCCAATTTTTTTGTTAGACAAATATAAGCGGTGAATAAAAGCAATTTTGTGCTTAATGTTTGTTCTCTTTTGGTTGCTTGTTGTTGAAACAAATTAAAAACAAAGGTAAATCATGAGTGACGGTTTAATTAAGAGTAAAACAGGAAATACGCAACGCAAGCAGGGAAACAATGAGAATGTAAAGCATGCGTTGAAAATTACAAAGGTGTACAAAAACATATGTTGCTGAAATACAGATTTCACGTTTGAAAAGTAATATAAGGTGTAACTATACCATTGTAGGGTTCAAAATAAGGCATTGTTCGCGAAATTTTTTAAACAATGCAACAACATTTTTAAATGATCTTAAATAAAAAGACTGGATAATATACAAAAAACTATATTTCTTGCAAATAATACTGTTACACAGCCTTATATCGAAAATAAAATATTGACGAAAGAATTATATGGAATATCAAACGACATTTTGATGAAGTGATGGAAATTGGAACTTTATTTTGATTTCAAGTTTAATGTTATTTATTATTTCTTGGAAAAATACGCAAGAAATCTATTTCCTCGATATGAATGTTTGAAGTGTTTAAAATTTGCGTAATTGATTATAATTTTTTGGCCTTTGACCCGATATGTATTTAATTTTTCTGTTTTTTTTTATCTTTAAAAATACGAATAAGCAAAAAGAGTATATTTAATAATTATCAAACTAACTAGAAAGTCCGTCCAATTACTTGTAGATTCTTTTATATTCAAACAAAGTGAATTTGCAAGAAAAAAATAATTGAAATGCAGACTCGGTAAAAATCGAATCGGATTCCTTGAGTATTTTTTCTTAAATGGACTCAGGATCATATAAAACATTTGAATAATTAATAAAGCCTTATTTGATTTGTCGTTCAAGTTTGTTTTGTTTTGAAGCTACTTTCTGCTCTCAGAGCAATTTCATCCATTCAGACATTTTGTTACTTGAAAGACTTTAACAAGCGACAATATCAATAACGAATATTTGGATGTAGGCAAATATTGACTATTGACAACTGATTCTTCAGCGTGTGTACCATGAATGTAAATAAATCCATTTTCATTTATTTTGTAACGTTTGGGGAAAATAAATTGTTTTAGTAATGTAAGAAGTACCTAATAGGCGCTTACCGAGTTGTAGCTTTGACAAAGTAATATTTCAAAATTAGAATATCTGCGCACGCGCAGGAAGTATTCTGGTTATGTTTGCTTTATTTTGGCATTATTACATAATAATTTACTGTGTATATTAGTTTGAAACAAATCACAATGACGGAAGTAAATATTTTCTTCCAATATATCACTTTGCTTGTCTTTGTACTGCTTCATGTAGTTGTCATGTTGCGGATTATTTAGTTCTTCTTTGTGATGGATGCAATCGTCTCTTCCTTTCAGCATCTGCAGCTTTTTTTGCAGCCATCTTATCATTTTATCCATAATAATGTCTGCAATAATTTGTTTTCAAAGACTAGTAAGCTTAATGTCACTAAATACTAAAAAAAATGTATATTTGGAGGTTTATTTTGACTAAATTATGAATTAAATTCATTTCAATCTTGAATATTGTAGAATTTGAATGAAATGAAACTCAGAATAAAATACATATCTTACTATAAATTATTGATGCCCAAAATCATTTATTTACATAGCAATAATATAAAGTAAATTAAAGGGATATGTGAATCAAACAATATAATGTTAATATTATAAACTAAACACGAATCAAGCATTTTCAAACAATTGAATGTTAATATTATAAATTAAAGACGAATTAAGCATTTTCAAACGATTGAATGTTAATAATATAAATTAAAGACGAAACAAGCATTTTCAACGGTTTTCCCAATTTAATATTTATATTTTAACGTTCAACAGTCAATTTATATTTCCATTAAGAACATTATTTGGCATCGTTATTTAATGTCTTCCAATCATATCAAAAAGTGATAGCGGCTAATTTATACTAGAAAAGACATAATTTAATTATAACTATCAAACCGTACCTTTTATGACAGCACATATTGTTACATATTGACGTAAGTATAACCGATGTTACATTGTTTAACTTTATTTTTGTTTTTGCAAATAAACGTGTGTATTTTTTGTTTTATCTTTCTGTTCTTCAAAATAGAAACCCTGATTTATTTTACATTAACAGCGAAAATTAATGCTGTGTTTGCAATCTTTTGCTAAATATTAGTTCTATTTTGGGACTGTCATTAATTTTGATAGACTACTTTTGTGTTTTATTTATTCTTGCCACTATGATATGAAGATGTCGACACTTGTATGGGTATTAGAGAGCTGTTTTTTTTAATTATTTTTATTATCATTTAAAATTCTGTCGTAATTAGTTTAATAAATAAATAAGTTTATGTAACCAATGAAGATTTATGATAAGTTAATACGTACTTAGAAGTTTCACCTATTTTATTTTTTTATTTATTTTACACATGACAAGAAATATACACAATTTACGAAAAAACAACAGGTAATTTTATTTGGACACACAATTTTTATGGATCTGGGTTTGTTGCCTTTCATTTGTCGTGTCCCCAGTAAACTTTTTGAAACGAAGTCCCCAGTAAACTTTTTGAAAGTTTTTGAAACAGTACTGCATCTTGGGCACATAAATTGTTCATTTGAACGGTATTTCTCAGTATATGATATTTCTGATTCATTTAAATTTCAAGTCATAAAAATTTATAAAGGCTTAAAACATATTTTGCTGTTAAAGTAGTAAAGAAGATAAAACAATATCAAGTGCAATATAAAATATTTTCGCAACTGCATCCATACAATTTAAGTAAATGAAAATTATGATTTGGGTTATAGAAATGTTATTACTCCATAATTTTACTTACGGGAACAAAATCGCTTAGCGAAGTTCAACTTTTTTAATTAAAATCAACCTGCCTATTTGCGTTAAACAAAAAGAAAAACTTTAAAGTTAAAAAAAAAAATAAGAGGTTTTAAATAAAAATATGGAAATTAGGAGTTTGTTGTTTTACACATTGAAATATTATTTGAAATTGATAAAAATGATGTATTAGGTGTTAACATAAGTTGTGTCCGTTTATTTTCAAATTTTAAAATGAGCACCAAAAGTAAAACAAAATGGTAAAGGTTATACGTCATTCGAAAGAAATTTTTCTGCTCTACAAGATATTGTGTTTGCTTTTACGTTACATATATAATTTTATTTGATTACAAGCCTTCAAAATGAAATGTCAAGTAGACGAAAGTGACCATTTTCCACACCTCATTCTGTTCGCATTCATTCGAGGGAATAAAGCTGCCAAAGATACTCGCGATAAAAGCAAAGTGTAGAGTGAAGATGCTATGAATGAAAGGACAGCTTGTCGATGATTTTTGCGTTTCAAAGACGGTAATTTCGACCTGAAAGACTTGGAGCGTTCCGGACGACCAGTGGACTTCGATGAGGACCGTTTAAACCATATTATTCATGAATATCCCCTTCAAACCACTGTAAAATAAGCTGAGCAGATGAATTGTAGTCACATGACTATATACCGCTATCTTAAATCAATGGGAAAAGTTCAGACGTTCAGCGCTTGGGTTCCACATGTTTTGAGTGAAAACAACAAAAATCAACATTCGACAATTTCTGCTGGTTTGCTCGCGCGTCATCGAGCTACGCATAGCCACAAGCAAAGGTTCCTTTACCGCATCAGTACTGGTGATGAAAAATGATGCCTTTATGTGAATATGAAGAAACGGAAAGAATGGGTGAGTTATGGCCAACTAGCAACGCCCAGAGCGAAACAAGGTTTGCATCCGCGCAAGACGATGATTTGCATCTGGTGGGATTGGCAAGGCGTCATCCACTACGAGATACTTGAACGCAATCAAACAGTCAACGCGGAGGTATACATTTTGCAAATGCAGCGGCTCAACACTGCAATTCAACAAAAAAGGCCGGATCGGGAATATGGCGTTATTCTGCAACACGACAACGCCCGCCCTCATATCGCCAATATTACGAAAAATTCCATTCAAACGTTGGTTAGGAAGTCTTGTCGCACCCTCCATATTCTCCAGACCTCACGCCGTCGATTTCCATCTTTTCCGGTCGCTTTCGAACAATTTGCGCGGCGTTTCCTTCAATAATGACGTCGAATTGCGGACATGGTTGGACGAATTCCTCTAGTCAAAACCACATGGTTTTTATCGCACAGGCATTGAAAAACTTGTAGAACGTTGGCATGAAGTTGTAAATAATAAAGGACAATCCATTATTGACTAATTTGTTGTAATTTTTTTTGTGTCCTCTTGTTCTCTTCATTTAGAAAAAAACGGACACAACTTATGTTAACACCCAATATATTACTAGCTTTTGGATATTTTTGTTTTAACGGTAGTATTACGAATGCCTTTATTATAAAGTACAAATACAAAGGCGAAATGTCCAGCTTGTGGTGTCCTTTGTCTGGTATAAATCAATATGAAAAGAGTTATTTCATGAAAAGTCGATGTAATTTTCAGGGTGTAGTTTACTGAAAAAATGAAAAAGAAAATCATGAAAATCGATGAAATTTTCAGAATCTAGTTCACTGAAAAAATGAATATGAAAAATGTGATGCATTAAATTTTCAGCATCCAGTTGACTTAATATATCAATAAGAAAACTGTAATTTCAAGAAAAAATATGATTTTTTTAGGATCTAGTTAACTAAAAAAATATTCCCACTAAACCTTTAGCCAAAGAATATTTATTTTTTTATTTTTCTTCGATACTAAAATAAGTAATATGAAGTGAGAGTAATTGCCGTAATGTTTTGTCACAATGTATTCCCCGGAAATTGTTCCGAGATAGCGACCGGAAGGGCTGCCGTCCCTTCCGCCAGCGCCGCCTCCCGCCCCCGCCCTCACTAGACGGGACACTCGGGCACATTTCTCAAAGCGTACTCATTGCGTGAAATGATAATGGCACATTGAAATGGAAGGAAAATTTACACAAAAAACACAATCTGTTGTCTTATATTCTTAAAAGTTACATAATAGATATGTGTATTTTATAATTTATTTTTAAATTTTAAATTTTACACAGGTCAAACGCAATTACCCTAAAAAATATATTATAAGAGGAGGATAAAAATATTATAAATAAAATTATAAAAATAATAACGGGAAAAATGCTGGTTATGCTTACCTATGAAGTGGCTCAGTTCTACCCATAAAGCTTATTTACGACTTCAAACTACAATTTATGTACCGTGATATGGAAGATATCAATATAGTAAATCAGTTCAACAATGTTATTCCGTGTGCAAGTGGTGACGCTTTTAGAAGTTCAGTTCTTGAATACGGTACCAAAAATAATCTTAGCTCCCGATGTCGTAAATAATTTTCAGGTATGTTAAACATTATTTTTTCAACCAACAAGGAGATCGCTGTTTTCCTATTAGCAATTCAGTCGACTAGATATCTTTTAATGTTGGATTAATATTCAAATGCATCCATTAAATATGTAGTATAGAGTTATGGAGTCATAATAATCCGTAGGGTTGAGGTGAAAGAAGTGTACGACATTCATAATAATTCGTAGGGTTGAGGTGAAAAGAGTGTATGACATTCATAAATTATATTCCATAATGAGTCATCTTTATAGTTGTCAGGTGTCGGGGCCCATGGAGTAATCCCCTAACGCCCTTTAAATACACAATAATGATTGCCATAGATCACCTCTCGTTCGTCTACGGCTAAAGAACGTGAAGTGACAAGCTGTGGTCTAGGTTGGAAGTGTTCTATGGAATCTCTATTTTCCTTAAAGTAATTATAAGTGTAGTATATAAATTGTTAATAATTTTCACATATGGCGAAATAACTCAAAAAAAGTTTACCGTCGCAATTTAAATTGTGAATAGTGGACTTGTTATCTATTATTTATATTTTTCAGGCTTTGAACTTTTGATTAAGTATTGATTATATTTTAATTCTTATATATACGAGTATATATCAATTAAAAAAACCGCTTTTGTAATTGTGATTTACGTAAAATGTTTAAATGTACAAAGCATAAAAATTTACATTTTTTGGGACAAAAATATGAAAAGGAAAAAAACTACATTTTTTCTTTTATATTGTTCTACAAATTTTCGCCCCGGTTTAACACTTCAAGTATTCTCGAAACGAGCAAAAATTACTTGTAACAATATACTTGTATACCTGTTTTTTGCGTATTGTGGATTTTTATAAAATTTCTATTTATTTTTTTCTTCTTTCCATCTCTATCCTTATGTATTGTTGCTTTAATAAGAAAAGATTCACAATAATGATCATAACTCTAGATGATTGTATGATCTAGTGTTGTGCTCTCATTTGACTTAGAACCATTCACCCAAACTTTATTTATATCCAGCTCAATGAGGCAATGCGAATAGTCAGTAGAACTCTTAAATCAACTACTTTGGCATTGCTTCCGGTTCTTGCAAACCTACTGCCTTCTAATTTAGGACACGAAAACACCTTAATGAAGAAGGTGTATCCCAATGACATTATATTAATGCACCTGGGTACTTCCTGGCCTCTTTCGATTATCGTTAGATCCCGACGAGCTTTTTGAATCGTGGACAGCGATTAGCTGAGAGGAATGTGAGTTCACCAGATAGATACCTGGCGACACCAATTGAATTGGTTTTCGGACAGAGATCTTAACGTTGAAAATTATCCTAAGATGTTTTTACAAGGATTTGATCTACAACAAAAATTTTAGTCTACCCTGGATTGTCTTCAATGTGGTCATGATTGATGTGCACACGCATTTCATAGGTGATGTTTCATCGATTTGTCATTGTACTCATGTGGAATGGTTCAGACTATTGGTGAACACTTAATATTTACTCTCGAAAGAACTGGAGGAGATTTATAAGGTTACTCCTTAGGTTGTTTAATGGATGCGCAGCCTAAATATTCGAATTTGAGAGAAACCCCATGCGAGACTAAAATAATTGGATTAAATAAATACAATACTTTATAGCAATATCTCCAATAAATGTGTTCTTTAAAACCATGCATATCAAAGAAACAAATAAATTAATATATCATGAAAAAAAAACTAATTCGGGCCCTTCTCATCATTTAATTGCTTAAAATTTATAAATATTTTTTGATTAATTTATAAAATATTTTATTTTAATAAATAAAACTCCATGAAGAGAAAATACTAAGTCATGCTTAAATAACTCAGAGTAATTGAGTAGCATAATATATCCCGTTCAACGTTACTCGCTGAAAGGTCATTTCAGGCAGTATTAAATAAAAGATCAAAATGGTCTCATCCGGAAAATTAGATTCCACTCTGAAGAATCTCTGGTTCAGCTTCAACTTATTATAACTTTACGTCGTGTTACAAATATTCACCAGAGAGTCGTGATGCTGAATAATTCAATAGCAATATTGATTAAATAACTACATTAATGTGAAACCTTTGGATAGGTTATTTGATTGTTTGTTGATATCGTTTGAATGAAATATATATGTTATATTCCTTTTTGTGATTTGTATCATTGTATTACACTTTTGGTGTAAACAACAAAACCTGGTGGACTTATTGCTATATTATACAAATCTCATACAAACAATCAGAAAAATATTAAAAAGGTCATAAGTAAAATAGAGACATGACCAATTTAAAATAAATTCTTACAAACTTGCAAACTACAGGGTACAAGACAGGCATCTAAGGTTTCATTTTTTTAAGACAATCATGTTTGAAAAAACAGAATACAGTAAAATCTCGTTATTACGAACTTATAGGGACCTATTAAATCGTTCCGTTATACTGAAAACTCGTTATAACGAACTGAAAAAAAAAAAAAAATTTTAATACACTATATTTTATAAATTAATCGCAATACATACTAACTACATATTTTTTTATTTTTTATATGTGAACATCATTTCCCATTTGTCATTTTACTTTTATAAAATTGGGACTACTTTGAGGCTTTTCTTTTTTTCGTTCTTGCTGACAGTTAACCTGAGGTGGTATATGTGGGTTTACTTTTTATTTTATTTTCTGTCATACGTTTTTGTTTTTTTTTAAATCTACAATAGATATGCGGGTGTGTGGGCTGGAAGCCCCCCGATGCCCTTGCGGTCGAGCTCGCTCTACATTGGTGGGGTGTATCTCGGCTGGGGGAATGTTTGTGGTATGAGCCCGGACCTTTTAATGTATTCTCTCTTGAATGTATTTTTTTTGTTATCTATTTATTTTCTGTGTTTTTTTCTTATTCTACATGTTCAATGGTGTGGGCTGAAAAACATCTGGCGTCCCCGTGGCTGGGCTAGCTTTATATTGGTGGGGAGTATCTTGGCCGGGGGGATGTTATTAAATGAGCCCAGACCTTTTGATAGCTTCTGATTTTAATATATTCTGTGCAATTTATGTGTTCTTGAAACATATCTAAATGTATTATGTACATACTATGTTGCTATCAATAAACCTGTATTTATTTATTATTTACGTATACAACTGCATACATAAATAGTATGTACATACCATATATGTGAATAAAGGGAGTTTTTTACTGAGTCGCTACAATATTTTCATTCTGCCCTGTGCTTATTTTCCCCAAAATTTTAATTTTTCCTTACAAGATCGTCATTGTTTTTCACTATTTTTATCCATTTGAAGGATGAAGAAATTTTAAAGTTTATAAAATCACGAAAGTGTGCGTAAATACTACTCATATCCCCGCGATGATCAATAAAATCACAAAAGTATGCGTAAATACTAATCATATCCCCCCGACGATAAATAAAATCAAGAAAGTGTGCGTAAATACTAATCATACCCCCGCGACGATCAATAAAATCACAACAGTGTGCGTAAATACTAATCATATCCCCCCGACGATAAATAAAATCAAGAAAGTGTGCGTAAATACTAATCATACCCCCGCGACGATCAATAAAATCACGAAAGTATGCGTAAATACTACTCATATTCCCGCGATGATCAATAAAATCACGAAAGTATGCGTAAATACTAACCATACCCACACGACGATCAATAAAATCACGAAAGTGTGCGTAAATAGTACTCATATCCCCGCGATGATCAATAAAATCACGAAAGTATGCGTAAATACTAATCATATCCCCGCGACGATAAATAAAATCAAGAAAGTGTGCGTAAATACTAATCATACCCCCGCGACGATCAATAAAATCACGAAAATATGCGTAAATACTAATCATACCCCCGCGACGATCAATAAAATCACGAAAATATGCGTAAATACTAATCATACCCCCGCGACGATCAATACGATCACGAAAGTATGCGTAAATACTAATCATACCCCCACGACGATCAATAAGATCACGAAAGTATGCGTAAATACTAATCATACCCCCGCGACGATCAATACGATCACGAAAGTATGCGTAAATACTAATCATACCCCCGCGACGATCAATAAAATACTGATGACTCGCTGAGAACAACTTACTCGCTCTGGCGGCTGTAAAAACAATTGCGATATTTCTATGGGGACTAAAATAAGTCGACCCAAACATAAATAAAGTTGCGATGTTCCATGAAATACTCATCTCTGAATAATTTGGAAGTTTGTGTATGGGCACATGTTTAGTAATTTGAAAAAAATCACTATACTGAAATAAGTATTTATCAAAACGAGATTCTTTTAACACTGCTGTTTAATCATTTTTTTCGGAACTGCGAAAATAATTCGTAATACTGAAAAAATCATTATTTCGGAACTCGTTATAACAAGATTTGACTGTATAACCATGAAGAAACGAAATAATTCTTGCCCGACCACAAAAAAATATTTAATTAACATTATTACAATAATATTTCTACAAGTGTGGTATATATTTTGGCTTCCTTCAAATCTATTGTATATTCAACCATCGTTTCCTAGAAGCTAAGACGTTGGTTTTTCAACTGTAAATCTGGTACTTGATTCCCGTAAAAACAAACATGAGAAGTGCTTGTCTGATTCTTTCACTTAATTTCTTCTCTGCCGCAAAAAAATGGCGAATCCCGTCAGGCCGAACATAATTTGCAAAAAAATAACTCGATCAACTTCCATTGTTTTTTTCTTAAAATTACATAGAACTAATTATTGACTTACCAGAGATTCTGAAATATAACACTTAAAACAGAGTTTCTATTTAGACATTTATTTAGTTCAGGGTTGTCACACGATATAATATGCAAAAAAATATTTCATTGCACAGCAAGTAACAATGAATAAATATGTACGAGCACCTAGTTTAAATTCACCATTATAGATAAAATAGTCCGATTTCGATATGAAATAAAGAAAACAATTATGCAAAAATAATTTAAAAAATAATAATTGTACAGTTTCCCAGCGAGATAAAAAGAATTACATAAAAGTACCAAAAAAAACTTGAAAAAGAGAACTTAATAAACAAAGAACTAAGGGTTCGGCTACAACTTTAAAAAGGGACAGCCCTGAACGGTTACATCTACAGCTGTCAAATGGAACTCTTAAAAATATGTCGATAAGTGGTTCAAAGATGATTTGAGACAATGTTAAATGTTTGTATATGATTTGGATAGATGTCAGTGCGTGTGCTGATTTATAAATTTGTCAATAATATTTAGTCGTGACGCAGTAATTAAATACCAAAGTATTGACGAGATTCTTGTCTCTGGCGTGCCACGCTCAGATTTACGGGATGGCGAATCTCGTCTCTGGCAGTGAACCGGTAAAAAGTTTTTGTGGATTGGTTTAAATAAATTAACCCATAACAATAAGTCCTTCTGGTTGAATATATTGAAATATCAAGAATATTGAAAACTTTCAAAACGCTTTTAATAGACACCTTTAAATTTTGTTTAGTGTATTGATGAATTAATCTTTAAATTAAAGTTTAACAAATTTATGAGCAACACAAACCCGATTAAATCATTTATAGTAATCCTAACAAAATTATTCACTTTATTGCACATGCGTTATATACAGTACTATATTGCCATGCATTAATATCTTACGACTAATAAGAAAGGTGTTCCTTAGGCTTAAGTGGAAACCAGAGTAAAACCCTTTTCAAAAAATCTAGATACAAACGGGAATAAAACCCACGATCTCGGATCGGAAAATTGGCGTCTTATTAATTTGGCCACAGAAGTCGTTGTATCTACAGAAAGTTTAAGTATGAATACCGCTTTATTGTCATGTAAAACGATTTCTGTAAACCATTTGGTAAGACGCTTGTCTCCCAGCCCGGGGATGCGGGTTCGATTCTTATATATACATACATTACATTACGCTGTTAATCTTTCCATGTAGGCAAAAAGGACCGAGTGCCATACTTTCTTATGTCGACGCACAAATTTCACCTATTTTACATTCATACAACTTCAACGAATTGTCTTACTTCTTACATTTACGTCTTTAAAATATTATTCACATGATTAAAACACAACTCTTTCGATTTTCTTCTACCACGCCTTCCACTAATATAAGCACCCTACATTTGTTTTATTAGTCTTTGTTCATTCATTCATCCCACAAGCTCAAACCATCTGAGAATGCTCATCGTCAACAGCCTTAAATTCACATTTATTTCTAATCACATCATTCCGTTATCTATCATATAACATAATATATTGTTATCACATGTATTCCTCCGAGTACACGCATTTTAACAGCATTGAATCGACTCCTTTTAGTATTTTCATGTCCACGTTTCACTTCCATATATCAAAGTTAGTACTAAAATAATATTATGGAGTTACACCGTAGCACGTTTAGATACTGTCAGGTTAGAGTATATATGTTTGAGTATTCTATTCTCGTTTTAGATCGATTCTCGTTGATACAAATGTTTTTTAAAAAGAGTTCCATATTAGTTTTCATTTTTAAGACAATTTTGATGGTTAGTTTTAAGAGATTGCCACTTAGCCATAAAACTGTCATTTTTTACGAACGTATAGTACAATTCAAGATTGTGTAGTATAAGTGCTTTCAGTTTAAAAATTGTTTATTTGTTTTTCAAAAGTTTAGTCGTATTAATTGAGAGAATATTTGTGTTATGAATAAAACAATTATATTTAATATTTAGGATCGGAAAGTCTAATTTTCCATTTAGCATTTAACATATCTCTTATGAAATCAGAATTTCAAAGCCGTCCTCAAATCTGTAGGGTTTATATTATTGATGATATAACAATTGAAATATAAACAAGTTGGCTGGACAAATTCAATATAAAGGGAAGCAGATAGACATAATACGGTAAACAATTGTTCATATTATCTGAGGAATAATGTAGCTTCCTCTTATTTGTTTAAATTCACCAAGAAATATCTCTTAGTATCAAACTCTTGGGGCCGCTCCAGTTTCGAGGAAGTTGTGAGTTAAAGGGTTAATTTATTTCTTTTGTTTTTCTAATGATTTGTTTAGTATTATATATATTAAAGATATGTTCATAAACATACGTCATCGATTACATTTATAGTCAAATAATATTTGATGGGACACATTCACAAAGGTTATATCATCGTCACCTGTTGGAGTAGACAGTAAAACAGATCACTACTTCATTCTACCGTGGCAAACTTTTTTGCTTTTGCCATTTCTATAAATCTCGTCATGCATACTCTCTAACTATTAAGACTTTTCAATCTTCCTTCTTTCTGAATTTGATTAATTTGGACATGCCACGTTTTCTTGGATCTTTCTAAACTTTTCGTAACTTTTATACTACTTGCATTGAATTATTTTTCAAATTGTTTTTTTCTACATTACTGAACCACTATAATGCTATTACCTCATTTTAAACACTGCGTATGCTTTCAATCCTCATTTCTAAATGTCTCAATAAGAATAATGAAAAGACAATTTACATAGCACCGTTTAGAGAGCAGACTCTCCTCAAGGGCGCTCTTATTCGGAATTCAAACCCACCACTATAGACAGATAAAAAATATTATAAGTTGACTATAAATATAAGGAGGTGATAGGTTTATGTTACATGTTCCAGACAAAGGCTGTGGACGGAAACGTCCTCCACGACCTAGTCGGTAAAGCGCTCAAGAACCACCCGAGGGTTTCGAATTCTGTTTTCTATGGTACCCGATAAAAAATCCCAGTTTGGTTAAAGAGTTTTTCTGAAAACAATACTATTATGCAATAGACGTGTTAGCGTTTTCACTCTTTATGTACGGATAAGAATCGTCAGCACGTGCGCTGACAAACCAAAAGTTTCGCGAATTGTTAAGTAATTCTTAGCTCAAAAGTTTGATGAATGGGGC
>OX463841.1:42046376-42385714 GCA_949825065.1 Odontocerum albicorne
GGGACCCGATACGTAAAGATCACGGCGATCTGCTCGATTGTGCAATGCGTCTTGTGGCTGTCGGATTGTGCCCGCTACTTACGGTATGGAGTCACACTTCTTTACTCGTATTGTGTTGTGTTGTCTTGAACAAGAGTATAAAACGAAATAGCGTTTCGCAAAGACTTAATATAGATGTCAAAGATAAAACAGGAAAATTGTCATATTGAGGAATAAATTAGAGTGCGATTAGAAAATAAATAAATGACGATTTCCATAAAAATGTAATAATGTGAACGGAATAGTTATTTATAAATATATTAAGTTTTTTTTATTTTATAACTAATTGCCTTTTATTCATCTACCTGTTAAGGAAGATTTAAATATAAAATATCATTATTTGTGATAACAGGAATAAACAAATAATATTTTATTCAAATGCTAAATAAATAACTTGTTACGAATTAAATGCTTTGGACCAGCTGTTGCGTTTCGAACATTTTAATGTTTTTTTTCTTAATAATTTCATAATTTAATATTTCGACGAAAGCAAATTTTTCGGGCAATCCAACTATGCAAAAAGAAAACATGGTAGTGATAAAATGTTTATAATATAAATTAATATTGAAAAATATAATGATAAGACTTTTGTTGTCGACCCTTAAATCATATATTTTACATATCTTATTCCATTCAACGTAAAAATTACTTCATAGCTGTAAAAGCTCGCACAATCATTATGTACACATATTATACTACAACTTGTTTAGTAGTTTGCTTAAATTGTTAAACGATGTTTTGCAATAGGGCTTGACACTTATAAACGATAGAAAATTACAGCTGTGGAATATTCAGTAACCGTATCCTTTAATGGTTTAAAATTATAGATTAGATACTCAGTTATCTTGTACACCATAGGTTTAATTTCTTGGTTATGTAACGATAAAGTATTTAAAATGATAATTCTACTTTATGTTGCCTTGAGGCATAACTCTAAAACAAAAAAAAATACAGAGAAGGGTTTCAGCGTCATATTTCCGCTCAAATAGCACAAGGGGAAAAATATGTTTGTCGACTCTATAGCCTATTAGTTATCATACTTGTTGACCACTCAAGTTTGATTAACGAGGATTTAGAATTATTGACCACTCAGGTTTGATCATAGGATTGTTGGCCACTCAGGTTCTTTTGATTGTTTACCATTCAGGTTTGATTACCGAAGAATTGTTGACCACTCAGGTTTGATTATGGGATTGTTGGCCACTCAGGTTTGACTACCGAAGGATTCTTTACCACTCAGGTTTGATTACCGAAGGATTGTTGATCACTCAGGTTTGACTACCAAACGATTCACTTATATATTGGTTTTAATTTAGGTTTATTACCAAGTGACAATCTCTTCCATCCAATCAGGCTAAAAAATAAAAATAAAGGAAATAACATAGTCGCAAAAGATATTCAAATTATTGTATTTTAAAAAAAAAATCATAATAATAAAAATAAAAGTGAATCACTAGCCAAGTCGATCACTAGTTTACATGTCTTGATGCACCGACTATTGTTCTCTGATCTTTTAAATAAAATTAAACATGATACTTGGCACCGATGGCCGTTGGATTGAGATATAACGTGTATATAAGGGCTCTAGATGTAAATCAATCCAACAATCTATCTATCTCTTTGAAACCATGGTTGTGTCTGTCATGTGTAGAATGAACAATATGGAAGTGTCTGTCATGTGTCGTTTGTGGACGGGCCACTGCGGGGTGACTAGTCACCTTTACAGAATACGTATTGTGGTGATCTGGATTATGAAACTATAGACCACGTATTTTTTAGTCGTCCTTTGCGAGACAGATTTGATTTACTAAAAACCATATTTTGACCGCATCCAATGAATGTTGTGTTTTTTCTTTCTTCGTGGAACTTTCCACTTATAGATGGAATGTAATTTTTTTTAAGCTTAATCAGTCGAAACTTTCAATTGTTAAGAATTGTAATTAAAAAAAATTATAGTTTTACTATATTGACTCATATAATTGCATAACGACCTGAAGTTGGTGGCACTAATCATCCTTGTTTGGGTGCATTGCCTATAAATAAAAAAAATAATAATTACATTAATTTCCGCTACTCGTGTTTCGTTACTTTCTTCCACCTAGAGAGAGCCTCGGGATAGGAGGTTAAAACACGTCTAGCGGGGATTAATGCAATTAGTGGGATAACAGAGTAATTTACTGTAAAAAGTTCGCTCATTTCCCTATTGCTTATTTTGCATGATGAAAATATTTTGTGAATGCATATATTGTATAATATATACTCGTAATTAGAGACGGCATTGGATATTTTAGAAATGAAGTGTTTTATTATTTCCTGTTCTGTCACAAACCTTGAGTTATATTGACAATCCTATGGATAAAATATCATCTGGCAATTTTTATTGATTGTAAGGTTGTAAGATGCGAACAAGAACATTCCCTTAAAAGTGTATATTATAGATCCTAGCTATACGAGCATAATATATCCTTACGCATATTTTGATTTTTAAAAATACTAATTCATGTAACATTTGCATTATTTAATTTGATCGTGTAGTTGAACAATATTTTTTTTCGGATTTTCGCAAATATGAGAGGAGTATATATTTTTTGAATTGTTTTGTGTAATTACGGACTGATTTATCGTCTTTCCCACCCTAAGTGTTATTTTTGGCAATGTTTCAAATTTGCAGTTGAAGAAATACAAAATAACGGTTTTTATTTGAAAAAGTAAAATACCATTTAATACTGAGAATACAGAGGTTTAAAAAAATAATAAATTAATAGTCGTACCTATGTGTATATGCAAGCAAATTTCAAAAGAATTTTCGATATGTTGAAATCAAATTTCATATAAACATTTACTCATCAGCCGATGTTTTTACAAATGTCGACAATTAACTTCAATAATAATTTTTTCGCAAATTTTCCCACTGATCAGACTTCTCATTCACATATTTCAGAGAATAATTTTTGCATTTTTCCCCACCAACATGACAAACCATATGCTTCAGAGAATACTTTGATTCTCATTTTAATTTAACACTTTGAGCGCAAAAATCAGAAAACTAGGATACATATTCCGTATGATTCGAAATGTGCTCAGTGAAAATATTCTTAAAAGTATATACTTCGCCTTATGTCAGTCAGCACTTTCTTACGGTATATCAGTTTGGGGGGGATGCACCTTAACCCAGAAACACATATTACAGGTTTCCCAAAAATTGATTGTGAAAATAATCAATAAACTTCCTGCTCGGTATCCCACGGCGGAGCTTTTCAGAGAGTATCAGGTCCTGAACATAGCCAATTTACATCTCAAATCCATTCTCTGGCACTACCATCGAGAGGAGGGGAAGATGCAAACTCAGCAGACACACATGACACGCATGGCAACTAATGAAATGTTCACCATCCCTAGAGTTAAAACCTCTTTTGCCCAAAGGCAATATGCTTATTTGGCTCCCATTACATACAATGGCGTGCCAACTTCAATAAAAGTAAAGGTAGGAAAACCATTTAGACAGTCGATCGGAGCGTGGTTGTTATTGCGACAGGATTTTGAGTACTTGGGCTTTCAGGATGAATGACGAGTGGAAGGGATTTATGTGAGCTCGTGAGTGTGGGTCTCTTATTATTGTTTTAATTTTGGTTGTTATTGTATTTGTGTTTCTGTGTGTTTTTCTTTTTTTTGTTTTGAATTTGTTTTGATTTTTATTCTTATGATTGTGTGCAGTATATTGTGGGATGAATATTTTTGGTCTTTCTGGAGCGATAATGTGTGAGGAGTTGAGTTTCGCAGGATGTTTCCAGTTGTAGTTGAGTGTCACTGTTTGTCAGGTTGATGAGAGCGTGCAACGGGGTTTTTTGTGTTATCAAAAATCGGAAAGAAGTATCGATTTATTTTTTCATGCTAAATATCCTCAGTGAGATACAGGCAAAAGCCTAGTTTACTGGGGATACGACAAATGAAAGGCAACAAACCCAGATCCATTAAAATTATATGTCCAAATCAAATTACCTGTTGTTTTTTCTCAAATTGTGTATATTTCTTGTCATGTGTAATAAAATAATAATTAGAATCAATGTTGTAAGATCAACACGTTATCCCTAAAAGGGATCACTACACAAACATACACTACACCTTAAGCCGAATGTGTTACTTTCTCATATCGGAAGATCTACAAAGGTTCCTTTGTAGTACGTTTTTCCTTGGGGAGTTTTCAGCGGTTTTCTTATCAAATATATTTTTCTAAATATATGTACATGTGAGAAAGTGCTTAATATTATGATCGCATTCCCCACATTGCTATTCTTACACTCAAATCCATTTCTTTTGTAATATTTTTAATATATCAATACTGGCGAGCTCGGGTCTGGATTTGGAGCGCCCTTGAAGAGAGGAGAGTCTGCTCTCTAAACGGAGCTTTGGAAATTGTCTTTTCATTATTATTATTTTCAATGTCACGTTTTTATAATTTATTCAATTTATTTAGAGGGGTGTAATTTTTTAGAGGAGAATAATTGCGTTGACATATTCAGTAAAAACAATACACAGAGAGTAATTCAAATCAGAACTAGAAATAAATATTAAGACTAAAAATCTCTTCTTCTTGGTCGTTCTCTTAATTCCTAGGATCGTAGTACTATGGTCTTTAACCACCCTTCTTCAGCACAAGTGATCTCATCCCCGGTTTAATGTCTCCTGAAATCAGCACCCTACTGCTTTTCACTCCATCGGATAGGTACTCGACCGCTGGTCCTTTTGCTATTCACACTTCTCGCAAAAATTGACTGCTCGAGGCTGTTCTCCCTCCGCGCTATGTGTCAAAAGCTAAAAGTCTATCAAGATAAATTATATATTAGTCTATATTTTTTATAGATTTACAGCGTACCATGGGTCTTGTTTAGTTCAGAAAATAGTTTTTAGATCTGTGCTTTCTTCTGCAAATTATTATCTAAACAGTTATTATATTTATACATCTCGACTACCTTTGTTAATGATAGTGGACCTGTTAGTGTTAGTATCAAGTATTCCAGTATCCCGGATTTTACTTTTCCGTAATGTCAAGGTAGATTACATTTAATTTAAAATAATGTTTTTCCCACTTTGGAAAACAGACCATCTGTTTAAAGTTATTTTGTATTGCCAATTACGTTTATAAATATCGCCATAGCCGTAATAAAATGAAAAAACCTTTGATCTTTTTCTTTGAAATAGGTATTTATGACAGATTACCTTTATGAAATCCTCAAGATATTTCATATTACTTATTGCAACTGCGGTCTGCTTGATTTGTTGCAGGTATTTATCATGAGTATGTATACATCTAAGAGTTATTATAATTTCAAATGTAAAGAATGTACAGTATTTACCAGGGCTGTGGAGTCGGAGTCGGAGTTGGAGTCGGAGTCGCGGAGTCGCGGTGTTTGGGCCGGAGTCGGAGTCGGAGTAGGAGTCGTAAAAAACGAGTGACTCCGACTACTTTTTCGTTAAAATTTAAAATACATTTTTTTTAATTATAATGAATGTGTATTGTGCACGAATATTAAACTTGCAGGCGCAAGTCGCGCCGATATGGTGAATCACCGAGATCCATTTAATGCATAAAGTCTACGAAAATGTGTTTGTCTCCTTCTTTCTCACGTCGAAAGAAAATTCTGTTGGCTGGGATCTATGTTAACCCCATGGTTCGATTCATATTGACGGAAGAACAAATAAATAGAGCTAAAAACGCTCTGTTTGAATTAACCGTTCGTATGAAAGGCTTTCGACTAGAAAAAGAGACGACAGCAGGCAGCGTACACCAAGTATCATCATCTTCATCCGACACCGCTGAATCTGAAGACGATTTAGAAAAATATCTCAATGAACAAGATAAACTAAAACGTCCTCGTTTGAATCACAGTCCCAATATAGATGAAGGAGACTCTATTTCAAAATTTAAAATTGAATTTTATGATGAAAAAATTGACCGAACTTATAAGTTAAATGTTGAAATGGCAATACAGCGGTATCTAGAAATCGTAAAAGATTCAGCATTGATCGTTACAGCATTACCGCCAACCCAAGTATCCGTAGAGCGGTTTTTTTCCGCTCTTAAAATTCTCAATTCTGATTTGAGAGCCTCTACGAATACAGATTTAATAGAAGCAATGTTGTTTTTAAGAATAAATTCTAATAAATAATTATTAAAGTTTGATCTTGTTTTATTTTTATCCCTATAACATGAAAAAATGGCTATATGCAAAGGTAGGAAACAACCTGATAAAATTGAGCTTTTTTGAGTCGGAGTTGTGGAGTCGGAGTTTGGAGTCGGAGTCGCGGAGTCGGAGTTGTGGAGTCGGAGTCGTGTTGTTGGCAAATATAGGAATCGGAGTCGTGTTTTTTTTTTCCGACTCCAGAGCCCTGGTATTTACAGTTTTTTTTCTTAATAATTGCCGATAATAGCCTCCATTACATAATTTGTAGTGCAAAACCGATGTGATTACAAAGCTCAAAGTTGCGCACTAAACTGTCAGTGGTATTTGTGGTAGGATTGCACATAAATACATGCAATTAGCAATTATTAAAGATATCGTTTTAGGTCAAAAACTTTGGATATTTCGCAAATGGAAAAATATAAAGTCATAGCGAAATAAAATATTTATGAAGAATTGTAGGGCCTCTGAAATAAAACCAAATACATTTAAAAATTTTAACATTTGATAAATAAATTAACATCTTAAATTATAAAGTTTAATATTTTTTCTTTGCAGTTTCAAAATATGAAATAGGAAATTTATGCAAATGTTTCAGAATACTACGGAATTTTATATATTGTGGCACATTTTCAAGTTCAATGTATTTATTTTATATCAGAATAAAAAAAAAATACTTTTCTGTTTATTTCTTTTGATACCGGTTATATACTCGTAAAAGTATATTCGAATTGAAAATATAAGCGTCAAACTTAACCAATTTAAATTTATTCTTCTGAAGTTTATTTCTTTTCACCATAAAGATAAAAATATATAATTGATGATTATTTTTTCTTCTCAAACCACTAACGATGAACTATTCAATGAAAAACATCCTTAATTATCCCTGTATTTCGTGAGTAAACTAAAATTAAAATGTGTAAAAATACGAGTACATTTTCATTCCCATGTTTCAACGGGTTACATAAACAATTGATTTGTTAAGGTATGCAATTTACCAAATTAAATTAAAAAAGATTAAATTAGTAAAATATTGTTTAACTTATATGTGGCCGTATATACAAATGGACCCAACTCAGATATTACATGCTTTGAGATATTTCAAGAAGCCTAATTACAGTTTATATGGTTTGTAAGAATGTTTTTTTAAGGCGGGGTTTAACTATAAAATACCCATTAAACTAACTTAATATTTTGGTATACTTATTCGATATTCAAAAAAATGATATTGAAAATATATGTTTTGAACTGGATTATCATTGCCTATATACACCTACACATGTAGTTCCATTTATTATTTTATCGTTAAACAAAAGAAGTTATCGTTAAACAAAAGAAGATAAGTCAAATTTAATTTAACATGCAATCACCTAAAGAATGTTTTTTTGTGTCGTCGTCATAAAATGGCTGGAAATATTCATGTTAATA
Organism: Odontocerum albicorne; assembly: GCA_949825065.1. NCBI lineage: Eukaryota > Metazoa > Arthropoda > Insecta > Trichoptera > Odontoceridae > Odontocerum > Odontocerum albicorne. The sequence continues at coordinate 42,054,023 of OX463841.1, forward strand.
AAAAAGAACAGTAGTAACCCAGTTTTAATTATTCGTCCATATTTAGTGGATTTTCCTTCTTAAAAAATATATAATACATATAGGGATTTATGTAAACTGATGTATTAAGTAGGGTGATGAAAAGAAAAAGAATGAAAAAATACTAATAAACCAAATATTCAGCGCAAATGATTGTGTACGATGTGATAGAGGAAGACCAAGGAATGTATGGTTGGATCAAGTGAATTAAATTTTGAAAGAAAGAAATGTAAAAAGTGGGAGAAATCGTAGTGGCAGTATGATAAGGTAGGTGTATGTAGAGAAGGCGAAAGACAGATGTGTGTTGCGATAGGAATGTTTGCCACTCTGTCTTCTCCCCCCCCCCCTAATGCAGAAGCATTCTGAGAAAGTAATTTATTATCAATTCTCACTTGGTCGTAATTTAGGATGGTGCACATCTGATAACTCTTGGACGCCCATTTTACAGTCACGCCGAGTACACCGTAAATGAAAATGAGGTTTTGTGATTGGTATACAAAGAAAGGATCATCGCCCGATCGAATAGAACGTCGACATTCTCAAAGAAAGTGAAATTTTTAATTTGTGAAAATATGAAGGAGAATTGGTTAAGCATACAAAACAATACATACTATAAGGTTTTTTTTATAATGTAGTCCAGGCACAATAAAATTATTAGAAATAATTCTAAGGTAAAGAGATTATACTTTAAAATCAGCTACGCTAAGTACTGGTGTCCCTCGTTTTACGCGATTAATAGGTTCTAGGAAAAATCGCGTATCTTGAAAAATTCAATTGATTGTAGACAGGGGTTAGTTCTTAACGAAAAAAGTTACCTAAAAATCGTAAAAAAAAACAATTTTAATTTTCATTTAGAAGGACTGCAAAGTTTATTTATTTTAATCGGGTAATTCATCAATTGGCTCCGTCGAATCTGGCTCATCATTTTCCTGCTGTCTTGAAAGCTGTGGATCGGTAGGTAGATTTTCAGATCTTTTTAAACTAAAAATTAGTGAGACTCTAATGATATTAAATAACGCGTGAATGATCTACGCTCCACAAGTAACTTTATTAATCACAGGATGACATTAATCACGAAATTTGAATCGATTTTTTTAATCTGGTTATACCGAGATTGCGAGAAGAGGGATCGTGTATAACGAGGAATACCTGTACTTTGCATTATGCTTTTACCTAATATTGATCCACGTATTATAATCTTATGTAATATTTCTCAATTCACATACGAGTATGTAGGGAAATTGTTTATGTTTTTCCGTTTATAGCGGCAATTAAACGGCGTTGAATGTGTACAGTTGCAATGCCGTCTCATACTGGTTCATTTGTACACAGTTTAGAAATGATTCCAAGTTCACTACGAAGCATTCGATGTACTCGTATGCCCAGTGGCCCCGACCTACTAATTAAATTATACTGTCAATAAAAACGCAAAAGTCGTAAAATTAACAACAACTTAATGCTACAATTTATTTTTGTTACTTTGCCGTTATGGAACTATGGTCTGATTCAAACTGAATTGTTATCTATGGTATGTAATATTATTTTTTCTTTTATAGTCAATGCTCAGAAAGCGGCGACGATTTAATTCTCCAGCCAAATACTGAAAAGTCAACGATCATCGATGGCACCGACTCAGTTTTAGAAAGAGCCAACATAATTCGAACCTGCCTCACGCCCAATATGCCGCTCTACGTCTCCTCATCACGGAGTTTCACTTTAGAGTGTAAAAATCACGACGTAACACATCGATCAGCAAGTCCCGGGACTAACTACTAAAACAACATTTGTTTGCGAAAATTCTTCTTTATTCATCAACATAGTCTCCTTCAAGAGCGATATATTCATTCCAACGCTTTCTTAACTTTTCTATGGCAGCCGTGTAGAACGATTTATCCTTGGTTTTAAAATAGGCGTTAGTTTCGGCAATCACTTCTTCATTGGAGCCAAATCTCTTTCCCTGGAGCATCTTTTTGAGGTCTGCGAACAGCCAATAGTCGCTGGGGGCCAAATCTGGAGAATACGGTGGGTAGGTGCAATTCGAAGTTCAACTCATGCAATTTGACCATCGTTACCATCGACTCGTGACACGATGCATTGTCCTGATGAAAGAGAACTTTTTTCATCTTCATATGGGGCCGTTTTTTGCAATTTCTGCCTTCAAACGCTCCAATAACGCTATATAATATTCGCTATTGATGGTTTTTCCCTTTTCAAGGTGATCGATGAATATTATACCATGCGCATTCCAAAATACGGAAGCCATAACCTTCCCGGCCGACTGTTGAGTTTTTTGTCGCTTCGGACGACTTTCACCGGCTGTTCTCCACTCAGCTAACTGCCGATTTAATTCCGAAGTATAGTGGTGGATCCAAGTTTCATCCATTGTCACATACCGACGCAAAAACACAAAAACACAGTGCCAAACAGCGCTCTGAATCATCGATGATTTGTTGTTTCGGATCCATTGTGAGCAAACGCGGCAACCCATTTCGAAAAAAGCTTTTTCATGACCAAATGTTCATGCAAAATAGTGTAAACATTACCAAATGATATCTTCAGGATCTTATCTCACGCAACTTTACTTTGCGATTTTCCATCACGATTTTTTTTAATGTTTTCTGGTGTAACAGCCTCATTTGGACAACCAGAGCGTTCAGCATCATTTGTGTCTGACACCGCGTTTGAAATAAGCATACCACCGACAAATGGTTGTTTTCGACAGAGCAGAGGCCGGATAACACTTTTCAAGCCATTGCTGAGTTTGAACGGTATTTTTTCGTATTAAAAAGCAATGTTTTATCAACACACGAAATTTGGTTTTTTCCATTGTTTTGAAAATAGCAAAAGTAGCGTCACTAAAACCACCGTAACTCAATGACACAATGTCGGAATGTGATGAAAGTTTGACACGTAACTTCTAAAGGTTGGTACTAACTGAGAATGGTATGGATTTATTTATTAGAGGCGCCATCTGTTGGTTAGTTCCGGGACTTATTGATCGATGTGTTATGAAGTACTACAGAAATTACCTTGTGATGTGTACAGTACAATGTAATTTTTTTTCGAGCGAGAAATAATCACCAAGAAAATAATCGACCTCAGTGACTTACTTGATAAGATAGTTTGTCTTCTACCCGGGGGTCTCGGATCGATTCCCGATGGTACCCGAAAAAGGGTATTATTTTTTATTACGCTTTCGTTGTATACAGAACAACCTGGCGGACTTATTGTCATCTGGCAATATCTTCCAACCAGTCAAAAATATTTTCAAGAGGCCTTAAATAAAAAACTAGACTGGAATCCTTTTTTTTTAAATCCTGGGTTCCAATGAGAATCAAACTCGCAATCTTCGGGCTTGGAGATAAGCGTCTCACCAACTAGGTCACGGAGGTAATCTGGTTAAAGATTGGTGTCTCAGTGAGTGATGTATCTTCCGTGCGGCAGTATTGTCAAAAATGTGCGATTACGGACTGTGAGTCCTATGCATACTCCAGTGTTTCTAAAACCTAAAGACTCGATTAATGAGATTGAGACAATGTTGTCTCTCGACCACGCTCTTCAATATATCCGCATCGATAACTCGGTTGTATTTTAGAGTACCATACAAAAGAACAAAAAATTGATGCCACACGGAGGAAGAACTTATTAGACTGATTTATTAACTTGAACAAATTTGAGAGGGCATCAGTTAAAAAAATTTAAATTAAATTCCACAATAACGCAAGGAAAAATTGTTTAGCTGATCGAGTAGCTCAGTGTTTTATATCGAAAAGGATTTGAATCGTGGAACGCCCAGTGCTGTCCACGTGGCAGTATTCTGGGCGAAAATTATTTAGTGCCATTGACAAAATAAGAGGAATGAGCGAACCGAGTTGTGGAATCTTGAAACAAATTGCCCCATAGTGTAGTGAGTGCTGTGATATTGGAAAAATTCCTACACACAAACCCAGAAGGGATATTTTTGCCTTTGGTTAAACTTTTCATTGTTTATCTTTGCTTTTGCTTTAATAACATACACGTATGATGTTAAGCTTATATAGGCATAACCAGTAATCATGCCGTATGTCTGTAATGATAATAATAATATACACGTATGATGTTAAGCTTATATAGGCATAACCAGTAATCATGCCGTATGTCTGTAATGATAATAATAATATACACGTATGATGTTAAGCTTATATAGGCATAACCAGTAATCATGCCGTATGTCTGTAATGATAATAATAATATACACGTATGATGTTAAGCTTATATAGGCATAACCAGTAATCATGCCGTATGTCTGTAATGATAATAATAATATACACGTATGATGTTAAGCTTATATAGGCATAACCAGTAATCATGCCGTATGTCTGTAATGATAATAATAATATACACGTATGATGTTAAGCTTATATAGGCATAACCAGTAATCATGCCGTATGTCTGTAATGATAATAATAATATACACGTTTGATGTTAAGCTTATATAGGCATAACCAGTAATCATGCCGTATGTCTGTAATGATAATAATAATATACACGTATGATGTTAAGCTTATATAGGCATAACCAGTAATCATGCCGTATGTCTGTAATGATAATAATAATATACACGTATGATGTTAAGCTTATATAGGCATAACCAGTAATCATGCCGTATGTCTGTAATGATAATAATAATATACACGTATGATGTTAAGCTTATATAGGCATAACCAGTAATCATGCCGTATGTCTGTAATGATAATAATAATATACACGTATGATGTTAAGCTTATATAGGCATAACCAGTAATCATGCCGTATGTCTGTAATGATAATAATAATATACACGTATGATGTTAAGCTTATATAGGCATAACCAGTAATCATGCCGTATGTCTGTAATGATAATAATAATATACACGTATGATGTTAAGCTTATATAGGCATAACCAGTAATCATGCCGTATGTCTGTAATGATAATAATAATATACACGTATGATGTTAAGCTTATATAGGCATAACCAGTAATCATGCCGTATGTCTGTAATGATAATAATAATATACACGTATGATGTTAAGCTTATATAGGCATAACCAGTAATCATGCCGTATGTCTGTAATGATAATAATAATATACACGTATGATGTTAAGCTTATATAGGCATAACCAGTAATCATGCCGTATGTCTGTAATGATAATAATAATATACACGTATGATGTTAAGCTTATATAGGCATAACCAGTAATCATGCCGTATGTCTGTAATGATAATAATAACATACACGTATGATGTTAAGCTTATATAGGCATAACCAGTAATCATGCCGTATGTCTGTAATGATAATAATAATATACACGTATGATGTTAAGCTTATATAGGCATAACCAGTAATCATGCCGTATGTCTGTAATGATAATAATAATATACACGTATGATGTTAAGCTTATATAGGCATAACCAGTAATCATGCCGTATGTCTGTAATGATAATAATAATATACACGTATGATGTTAAGCTTATATAGGCATAACCAGTAATCATGCCGTATGTCTGTAATGATAATAATAATATACACGTATGATGTTAAGCTTATATAGGCATAACCAGTAATCATGCCGTATGTCTGTAATGATAATAATAACATACACGTATGATGTTAAGCTTATATAGGCATAACCAGTAATCATGCCGTATGTCTGTAATGATAATAATAATATACACGTATGATGTTAAGCTTATATAGGCATAACCAGTAATCATGCCGTATGTCTGTAATGATAATAATAATATACACGTATGATGTTAAGCTTATATAGGCATAACCAGTAATCATGCCGTATGTCTGTAATGATAATAATAACATACACGTATGATGTTAAGCTTATATAGGCATAACCAGTAATCATGCCGTATGTCTGTAATGATAATAATAACATACACGTATGATGTTAAGCTTATATAGGCATAACCAGTAATCATGCCGTATGTCTGTAATGATAATAATAACATACACGTATGATGTTAAGCTTATATAGGCATAACCAGTAATCATGCCGTATGTCTGTAATGATAATAATAATATACACGTATTGTTACCAACACGTACAACGATGCACTGTAAGTGATTTGCAATGCAGCGGTTCCTAACCCGAAGACTCGAATAATGGGGTTGAAGACCATGCTGTCTCCCGACCACGCCCTTTAACATATCCACATCGCCAATACAAATATGTTGAAGGGTATCATACAAATGAAAAATTACATTTTTAAGCTGCTAAATAGGGTACAATATTATTCATTAATTAACCTCATTATCATCACCATCATACCATGTCTCTATAGAGGTAGGCAGAGAGAACTGTTTTACATTTCGTTCTGTCTTCCCGCTTCCCTCATTTAGAATTTGATTTATTTGGTTGTGCCGCGTTTTTCTACGTCTTCCCAAACTTATCTTATATTCTATATTACTTGCATAGATTTTTGTAAATATTTCATAATAATTTCATTCTAAGTGACAGAACCGTCTTAATACGCCTTTTTTCATCTTACGTATTCTATCTTCGCTCAATCCTCATTAATTATTAATGTCATAACTCTTTACGACTATTCTATCATACATTGTTCTCCACACATTATATGCAACGCTCCCTTATCTACGGTATTTATCTTACTTTTAATGCTTTTCAGCCACGGCCAAGGTTTGCTTGCGTATCCTTATGTTGGGACCAAGATTCCATTATGAGCAGCCAACTTTATAATCTTAAAATGCTTCGGTAAACACATTGTTTAAACCACCATTCACTGTGTTGCTTAATCTTATTTCAATATAGAGTTTCGCGCAGTCATCTGACGTGACCATGCTTCTAAAATACAAAATTCCCTCGACTTGCGTTTATTGTTTGTTTGTTTCGTTTTTAATTTTTATTTCATAGGCCCTCTTACTCCCTCTCTCAATAACAATAACCATGACTTTTGACTTTCCAATATTAACAACACACGGCCTGTTTAATTCACAGCTTGATTAACCTTTTTGAATTGAATAAAATAAGTATCTATAGTCCTCAGTGAGATACAGGCAAAAGCCTAGTTTACTGGGGATACGACAAATGAAGGGCAACAAGCCCTGATCTATGAAAATTGTGTATCCAAATTAAATAACCTGTTGTTTTTTCGCTAATTATGTATATTTCTTGTCATGTGTAAAATAAATTTAAAAAAATAGTACATAGTTAAAATAGTAAATTTATTTTATTTCATTCTCAAACAAAAAATTCTAACAACTCTTGAACAAACCACAAAAAAAAAACAGGAATAAACTCCATAAGTTAGTTTATTAAATGATTTTTGCAATTTTTTTATTCATCGTATAAAAATGAATTGCAAAAGTTACGAAATTTTTCATTAATGTTTTATATGCCCTATTCATGCAACGGAAGTAATTTCCTATAAAAAGTGAGAAAACGTCAATACTTTTAACTTGTTTAATCCACTATTGTTCCGCTTGGTTAGAGGAAGGTGGTGTTGCGAAACCTACCTTCTACTATAATTGAAACGCTTTTGTATTGCCCTGAAACTTGATGGAGATTCTTGCTTTTCCACTCACGTTATTGAGACGGATCTATTAAATGGAAGTACTTTACTAAAACCGTTTCATATAGATTTCGATAGAATTTGTGTTTTGAATATGTGTGTATGGATTTTAATGTTTTTTGTTTAATTTAATGTTTACAGTGGATTTTGCGACTCCCGTAGTTCTCATCAAATTTCAATCGAAATCTTCTAAAAAGTTAACTTTTAAATACCTCTCATAAGTTTGTTAGCTTACCTGATTCGCCATCTTGTTTGAAAATGGTGGCAGTTTAAAAAAATCGGTACTCTGTTAATATTAGTCTTAGAGAAAAAGTAAAAAAATAATAGGTGCATGGCCGCGCGGTAACGCACTGAACTTCCGTGCGGAAGGTCGTCGGTTCGGACCCCGCACTGTGCTACTCCTCTCGAACGACTTAGGCACTTTTTCCGCAGTCTTCGAGGGTGTAAGGATGCCTATTACTTCAGTCATATCTATTCTTTTCCCAAAAAATATTCGTTATACATAGTATATGGTATAAGTGTGCGTATTACAATGAATACGACTTAATATTTACGATGCCAATTTCGACCGTAATAAAGTCATCATGCAGCTGACATACGAGGGTGGATCAAATATAAATGATACTTTTGTTTTAGAGTGCGTAATTTTAAACGGAGCGCGTGGCCGCCTCGAGGAGTGTTGGGTGGGGATATCAGGAGTGTGGTCGGTCGGCCTTGGCAGATTCCATAATTATACTTGAGAAAATGTAGGATGGTCCCTGTGACATTTGAAATGTCATGTCTCAAAGGGATAGGGTAAAATCGTTTTTTTTTACAAATCGAATCGTTTTTTTATAAATCGAAAAATTGTTTTTCTCTAAACTGACGTTTTAATTCCTAATTTATTATTATTAAAGACTTTCTAATGTATTGTATGATTTGTATCTATCTTTAAATAGGCCAAGATCCACTATGAATTAATACTAATTACGAACATTTAATTTTAGGTATAAAAAAATCGAAAATCCAATTATCGTATATCCCATCCCTAGTCAATGCAGACTAACGTAGTGACTTTTGACAAACTCACCAAATATTATTTGATTTTATCAAACTGCCACATTTTTGCTAATTTGTAACAAGATGTATTAATTTGTCATTATTGTTAGTTTTATGTAATGTATTTACCTAAATAACTTGCTATTTATTAGAATCGAGGCATGTATTAAAGTTGATAGAATAATTAAATTTACTGAACGTGGTTACAAGGTTGTATTGGGACAAATTTGTGAACTGTCACAGGGACCATGCTACATTTTCTCAAGTATAGTATGGCACACGGTGTCTGAGAAATAGGTGCACCTGTTGATTGCGCAACGTATAATTATCAAGTTTCTCATTCGTGAGAACGTAAAACCGCCCAAAATTCTGCGGAGACTGATGGTGCAGTTCGGGGATCCAACACTGTCAAAGTCCCGTGTGTTTTCCTGGCATAAGGAGTTCATGAAAGGCCGTAAAGATGTCGAAAACGAGAGCCATGATCGTCGCCCACGGACGAACAAAACATTAATGCCATTCGTGATTTTGTGGAAGACGACCGATGTTTGACAATTTCCGAAATTTGTTCTAAGATAGGAATAAGTTATGGGAGCACTCAATCCATAATCACAAAGGACCTAGGATTCCGTCAAGTGGCACGTTTGCACATCTGTGAGCGGCTCTTGGCGCGGTTTGCACAAAAAGGGAACGCATTTTTGAGTCGCATCGTTACCTGCGATGAAATTTGGGTACATCACTACACGCCCCAGTCACAACAGCCCAGCATGGAGTGGGGAAAGAAGGATGAGGTAGCCCCTGTGAAAGCCAAGATTCAGCTGTCAGCTGGTAAGGTGCTTGCGACCGTTTTTTGAGACCGGCGTGGCATTTTGCACATCGATTTTTTACACGATCGTCGCACCATCAATGCGGCGTACTACTGCGAGCTTTTGAGTGAAATTAAACTTGCTTATCGATGCAAACTACATGACCAACTGATACAAGAAGTGATTCTTCTCCATGACAACGCGATGCCCCATACTGCAGCTGTAACATGCGAACAATAGGAGGAAATTAGTTGGACACAATTAGAACACTCTCCCTATAGCCCTGATCTATCACCCTGCGATTTTCATCTCTTTGGGTCACTGAAAGCTCTGGGAGGTCAACGATTCAATGACGACGATGGAGTAGAGGGGTTTGTGCGCAATTGACTGCTGACCCAACCCACTTCTGTTTACGATGACGGGATAAAAAAACTACCGATCCGCTGGGAAAAGTGCATTTTTAAAGCAGGAGATTATGCAGAAAAATTGTGTGTATTTAGTCTTTTTCTTTCTGCAAATAAAAAATTAAAACAAAAAAGTCTCGTTTATATTTCATCCACCCTCATATGTCTTCTTTTGAAAAGGACGTGAATAAAGAAAAAAAAACAGAACAATTTATTCAAATTCAATAAGATTTCTCGCAAGTTTGCCGAAATTGAAAGCGACTAAAGAAATAATATTTTTTCCCATTTTGCTTTTATATGTGTTTTATTGGAATAGAATCTATTTAATTTTTCTTTTTCTTTTCAGAAAGAGATTATCCAGTGAAAACTAAGATTATTCAAGCAGATTTTAGTGAAGGCCAATCTGTTTATAAAGAAATCGAAGAACTCCTGAAGGACATCGACGTTGGGGTTTTAGGTAATAACTTTTATTTGGATATATTTTTGTACATAATCAAGTCTCTTTAACATATTTCCGGTTGGTGGAAATAAATTTCCACATGGCAATGAACCCACCAGGTTGAGCTGCATACAACAGAAGAATTATAAAATACAATCTTTATTTAATAATTATTAAAAAAATCACCAGAATAAAAGTCATTCGCCTATATCGGTTTAAAAAAAAAAGTTTCTTGCGTGTCATCTACTCGCATCGTTTATAACTCTTCGGTCGGATACTTTCGGTAAAACCTCATAATACGAAAAAGGATATGGTAATTTTTAATTTTATTTCCGTTATTTTTTAACCGTGTACCGTTTTTACTCAACCAGCATCTTTAGAATAGTGTAACTGGTAATTGTGCAAAAATTTAATGGAACTAAGAAAAATAAACTTTTCATTTATTTCGTCAGGTCGACAAAATACATGTGGTCCATCAATTAACTGAAAAATCAATAGAGTATAACAAAACTTCACTAAGGCATTTGATAGAGTTAGACTGGAAGATGTGATAAAAATACTCAGTGAGAAGAATGTCCCATCGAACTTAATAAAGATCATACAAGGATTAAATACCAATAGCTACATCAGGATTAAAATAGAGAGTGACCTGACAAATGCCGTCCCTACTCCGATTGGGATCAGACAAGGGGATAGCTTAAGCCCGTTCCTCTTCAATCTAATAATGGAGAATCTAATTGAGGAAGTTGCAGACATGGACATAGGATACAGACTGGGAGACAAAAAAGTCAGCATTGTATGCTACGCAGACGATGCAGTACTCACCGCAGAATCCGAAGATGACCTCCAAAGGTTGTTATATAGACTCCATCAAACCTCACTAAAATATAACATGTTGATATCCACAGACAAAATGAAGAGCCTCACAATATCTAAGACCCCAGTGAGATGCAAACTAGCAGTGAATAACAAAATAATAGAGCAAGTGATGAAGTTTAGGTATCTTGGAGTGAGCATCAGTAGCAATGGAAATCTGTATGATGAAACCTTGAGACAGGTCAATAAGGCGGCTGTAATATCGAGATGCCTAAGAACACCGGTGAGGAATAATAAACACATGATAATATAAAGTAAAGTCAGAATATACAAGACATGTGTGAGACCTATATCCACCTACGGAATAGAGACCAGAGCAGACACATCTAGAATAAAATCTCTCCTGAGAACCTCGGAAATGAAAACACTGAGATGTATAACCGGAAACACACTAAGGTATAGAATCAGAAACACCGAAATAAAGAGAAACTGTAGTACGGAAGACATCGTCAGGTGGGCAAGACAACGAAGGCGACACTGGAACGAACATGTAAATAGAATGCAAGACGACAGACTTCCACGTGTCGCCCTTCAAGGGAAACCAGCCGGAAGAAGATTACCGGGAAGACCTCCGAAGAGATGGCGTGACAGCTGGCAATCCACGTCACAAGAAGGGGAACAATCGGAACAATCAGATCATGATCTATAGGAAGAGGAAGAAGAAGAAGAAGACAAAATACATTGAATATGATTGAAAAGAGCACTTTGAGATAGTTTGGGCGTGAAGAATTGATGAAAAGAGACTAACCGAACATATGTACTGTGCGTGGGACTAAGGAAATTATGGTTGGATTAAGTGATTTTTTAAAGAAAAAAATGTTAAAAGTCAAATGAATCGTAGAAATTGTATAAGAAAATGTATGGATGTAGAGAAGGTTAAAGACGTGTGTCAAGGTAGGAAATTTTGGCACTCTTTCCTCTCTACCTTCTTTCATAGGACCGAAGGAACGACAAGATAAATTAACTAAATCATTATTTATTTTACAACTTATTCACCTTTTTTACTGAAGTTATGTATTTGCATTAAAAAAATGTCAAGTTCACTTTTCACAACTTTAATTTTCCGTATTTCAAGTAGAAATAATTCGATGCTAAATGCTGTTGAAATCGGATTTATGTTTACTAACGAACGCATAAGAATTTTAAAGTATTTGCTTTATTAACGAGTGGCAAATGAGATTTATGTATGTCAATATTTTCGTAAGAACACGTTTGCGAATTTCCCAATACATTAAATGCGATTTCTATTACTTATTAAAAAATTAAACAACATTTCTTAACTGTTGCTGTTAAAGTTTAAGGTTACTTAAAATAGAAGGTGAGAAAATAATAATAGCGTATTTCCATTACACGTATTTAGACTATGAAAAATATAATCGAAATTTTAATTTAAACTACTTCTCAAATTATATACAGGTCATTGAAAAGACATAAAATTATAGCTCAGTGCTATAAACAATGTTCTTTTCCAATAATATGACACTACATAATACTCCCCCTAATTTAAAAGACTTCTCCGTGATGGATTTCAAATCGAAGTAAAGTGAATATCTTTGTTAATTTGTGATTCTGCCATACAAGTAGATTTCTTTCGTTTACCAAGCTAGCAATTAAAATAATTTCGTACAAAATTTAAATAGTTTTTTATGCTAAAAAAAACAAAGTTTGGTGTGATATCTGCCTATATTTCATCACATAAGTTGAGGGTTCGATTCCCGTTGGAACCCAGATTTTGTAAAAAGGATTCCAGTTTGATTTTCACTAAAGGTTACTTAAATAGCTCTGGTTGGTCGGAGGAGATTGCCATATACAAATAAACACGCCAGGCTGTACTGTTAACAACAAAAGCAATAAAATACAAGAGGGAAAAATTAATGTCAATCATTCCGGTAAAAACATGTCAAACGATTTACTAACTTTTAATGGCAGCGCATGGGAAAAATGTATGATCCTAATTACTTTTGTATAATTTTAAATATAACTTTTCGTGATAAAAATTGCAATGCAATAACTTAGATGCGCTCATTTGTTTTCTGTCACAATAATATTATTAAAATGACAATTGAATAGGTTTTCCGGAACGCAAATAGTATTTTTCGGGAAAATGTCGTTATGGCTAAATTTTCGTTGCTAACCTCGTTGCTAACGTGCTGATATTTGGAAGGTGGTAGTTTAGTGCACTTTTCCTCCATTGTTTACCTAAATTGATTGAGCGGGTCATTTTGAAGATGGTGAAAATAATTAGTTTTTTTCTAGTGCTTTATGTTTTTAATTAACCATAAAGGAAAAATGGGATATACACCAAAAAATACATGCAAAGTGTATGGTGACGATGCAGTAAGCGATCGTGTGTGTCAAATTTGATTTTAAAATGTGTAATGGTGATACGACACTCGAAGTTGGAGTTCGCTCTGGAATGATGATTATCACAGATGATGACCAAATCAAAGTTTTGATTGAAAAAACCAACGTTTTACGACAAGACAGATTGCTTGAAAACTGAAAATATCTAAAATCACATCTAAATAGATAGAAAAAGGCTTTTGAATGTGACCTAAAAATAGGAAATCGTTTTTTGAACAATCCAATACAGAGAGAAAATCTCAGAGAGCAGTCTCTCTTTAAGGACGCTTTTTATTTGTTATAAATACCATACTTACACGTATATTAGAAAGTGGGGAGGACATGGCGAGACTCGGCATATCCCCGAATGATTGACGAGATCGAGAGAGATGTAGGGAAAAGGTCCAAGCAGCCGACCCCAAATAGTTGAGATAAAGCCAGAAAAAAGAAGAAGGTATATATGTACGCATTGTCTTGTTATGCAGCAGTTGTATATATAATGTATTTATCCTGGGTATACGTGCTGATAGGTAGTTGAAGATTACTTGGGTTTTTTTGTTTTCAACTGTGGTTGACTTAAGCGTTACTAGAATCGCAAAATCACAAGGTCATCTGCAAATCGTAAATGCCAATTTATTTGAGTATTCTTGACTTTACAGTTCCTTACTTATATATTCCTTACTTTTTCTGAATATTTGTTCGAATGCTAAAATTACACAATTTAATGTATACTCGCATTTGTTTCAGTTAACAATGTAGGGAAGCAGTACTCATACCCGATGTTTCTGACTGAAGTGCCAGAAAAAGAGCTATGGGATATAATTAATATAAATGTGGGTGCCGTGACCATGATGACCAAGATAGTTCTCCCTCATATGAAGGCAAGGGGCAAAGGGGCCATAGTGAATATCTCTTCAGGATCGGAACTACAGCCGCTGCCGCTAATGACTGTGTACGCAGCCACCAAGGTGATCATATTATGTTATAAGAATAATAAACTGGTAAAAAATGGTGGTGGGACTATTAAACTGTTAAGTCAATATTATTTTAGTAGAGTATTTGCTGAATTTTACGAGTTAAATAAAAAATATAAGAAGAAATAAAACGTGGCAGAAATAAACATAATGAAATATTTTCGATTCTGCGCACATTCATTAAAGTAACTGCTGTTTTATATACAAATGATTTAGGGTTGCGTATAAAACAAACAAATGTTTTTAATTTGTGAACTTAAACTGTTTATTTGGACAATATTTTCAACAAAGTCAATCCATAAAACACGATCCTTTCTATTTTTGAATCGTTTTACTTTTATTAGTCGGTGGCCGTGTTTTAACGGTTAATATACAAGTTATTAGCAAGCGGGCGTTCCGGGTTCGATCGATGGCGGATTCACTTCTGAATTGGTTTAACCTTTAGACCGTTTTACATCTGAATTTATGTTTTTCTGAAGCTTATATGCTACTTATAAAAAAATATTAAAGTGCTATCAAGCTACGCAAAAATAGGGCTATATAAAAAAAACTGCCAAATGAAAGATTAGGTACAACTTTCTTGGAACTTTAATCTCATTGCGATTGGAATTTTGAGTTTGATAGAAATTTGATTGAATGTTGCACTCAATCAAACAGTCTCGATAGAAATCAAGACTGTGATTAAGTGTAATAGGTTGCACATTATAAACCGATACACGTACCGGCTTCTTTCACCCATAAGATGGTAGAAAATCATAATCGATCATGAGGGATTGCACATCATACAATATATTTATTAGATCTTCAAAATAAATATTTTTGTTTCTGCTTCTTACGGTGCCTTCTCTTAACCAAACACTAAAAATTAACATTGAAACATACATATAATAAAGAACTGAGAACAAAACCATTGACAGAGAAAAAAACAATGTTTCAAAGTCTAAAATTTCTCCTAATTCATGGTCATATTCTTCCATTTTAAATAAATATTCATAATATTTAATCATTCTTTTTGTCTCTAAACCGACCATGGTTTTAGGCTTTCGTGAAGAGCTTTACAGCCGCAATCCGCTACGAGTACAGGCGTTACGGCCTGGTGGTGCAGCACGTTGCGCCATTCTTTGTGAGCACTAAGATGAACCAGTTCGCCGACAGCCTGATGAACAGTTCCAGCCCCTTCGTACCCAACGCCGAGCTCTACGCGCGCCACGCCGTGAGCACCCTCGGCAGGTCGGATTGTACTACCGGCTATTGGGCCCACGGTATACAGGTACGGGTTATATCATGTTTCAGCACCTAACATAACATACTTAGTTACTTTAATATGTATGACGTAAATCTGGTGGGTTTGATTTTTCAAACAATTTAGCAATTTTCAACCTATCAACTTTTTAATTATTATCATTAATTATAATTATTATAAATTATTCCAGCAAGTGTTCAATGCAACTCACGTCATATAAAAATACATAAGTTATAAAAACATAGTTGACTACATATGTTACATATATAAAAACATAGTTGACTACATATGTTACATATATAAAAACATAGTTGACTACATATGTTACATATATAAAAACATAGTTGACTACATATGCTACATATATAAAAACATAGTTGACTACATATGTTACATATATAAAAACATAGTTGACTACATATGTTACATATATAAAAACATAGTTGACTACATATGTTACATATATAAAAACATAGTTGACTACATATGCTACATATATAAAAACATAGTTGACTACATATGTTACATATATAAAAAAAAAAACATAAGTTTAAAAAAACCATATTTGTTCAGTATAACAAAAAAACTGAGTACCGATAAGAATTCTGTTCAGATTATTCCCTTCTTGTGAAAATAAACATGTACATATTTATGTAGTTGCTAAAATAATTTTTCAGTGGTACAGCATAAATTGTTGACTAGCAATAATTTTAATTAATAAGTTATCAGTTTGGATTACACGCCCTTTTATTATTCGTATGCGTTGCCTTAGAAGTGCATCAAAACCTGGCAAATAATCTCTGAAACATTACGATATCTTTGCAGTCTAAAGATGATTATATATGCATTATTATATTTGACTTATTTTCAACATCAGGACGTATAATTTATCCAAAGTTCTCTTGAGTACAATGTCATGCAATATGACTGAATTTCATTATTGCATTAAAAGTGGTACAACAAAATACAAAATGTGTCCCAAATGAATTATCATCAACTTAAAAGTAAATATTTTTCAGAAATTCGTCATGCATTTCACACATAACCTCTTTTCATGTTGATTATTTATTTAATTATTTTTGTATCTCTGCTTAGGAATATGTTACCTATCATGAATTCGAAGTGTGCTTTTCGAATTAAATTTCTCAATGAACAGTGATAGAAAAATACTTTTATCTGTGATTCTGTAAAGAAAAGAATAGACAAACTGCATCGAAATAACAAAATCTAATATTCATTCACAGATTTAGGATCGGAATAGAAAATATGTATCTGAAATATTATGAGCAACTCGGCTATCTGTTTGGAGAAGAGAATTTGTAAGATAGTGGAAACACTTGCACCATCAATTTTAATTTTCACGTCTTTTTTTCTAATGTAGGTAATACTTATTTTATTTATTACATTGAAAAATAATTTATTACGTTCAAGTCAATACAAATCAATATTGAACCCTATTTTTTATTATTTAATGAAAGTTTGTGTCCTATGTTTGATTTGAAATAAAACGTGCAAAATACAGTAATACCTCGCTTAACAAATTATACATTTTCCGAGAAATTACTTTGCTGTAAGAAATTTCGTCTTCAGAGGTAGAATTAACATATTATAGTTAGAATAGGGATGTGTTATAATATATTGTTACACTTTCGTTGCATACAGTACAACTTGACGGGCTTATTGACATGTGGCATTATCTTCCTATCTACCTGAAATTTATTTGAAAAAGAAGCTTTAATTGAAAACCAGACTGGAGTCCTTTTTAAAAAAATGTTTTTTAAAGGGTATCCAGCTCGCGACCTCCGGGTTCATCGAGAAGCGTTTTACCACGGAGGTCGTTATGTATACAATGAATAAAAACTAAAAATAATTCTGAATAAAACTGTAAAATGCAAAAACCAAAATCTCTTCCATATTAATCTTTAAAACAAAGCAAACAATAAAATTTAAAAATAAATATCTATTGTTAATTGTTAAGATTTGTTTTTTCTTTCATCTATTAATTGCGTATATGAATTAATTGCATTTAATACCGATATCTTTAGCATGATGGTTCTGTGCAAATGTGGGTTATTTTCACTTAAAACATTTAGATGTTTGTTCAATATTTTTTCTGTCTTTTATTATTAGCACCTTTTATAAACCTTCATCTTCTTCTTCGTATTCGATAGTGGTTGCTTGGTTAGTTCTTCAAAGTCCTCAAGTGATAGTCCTGCAGTTTCGGTATTTAATAAATCTGGAATGTTTTCTGCATCGACAACTAGAAAACCGTGTACGATTTCATCAATAACTTCTATAATGAAGTTTTTGACTCTCCTGATACATATATATACCATACTATATGTGTCAAACACCGTTTACGCATTCCGGTTTGAATTTTTTCCCACTGCAGTATACGACGCCGCGTCACATAATTTAAATTAGTCTGAATTTAGCTTCGTTGTACCGAAACTTCGTAGCGAGAGGATTAATTAAGCAAGGTATTACTGTAATACAAAAGATATATTTTTATTTCAGAGTAATTTTAATTAGTTACCTTTTAACACTAAGTTGACCTCGTATGTACTAGAAAATTTTCGTATATACGTAAATATTAAATATTTTAATTTTAAATTAAACTTACATATAACGATTAAGCAGCTCCTTAAATTTTGATGCACTTAATAATTGAATGAAGATTTGTTTTAATTTTCACAAGTTAAGTGGGCTGTGTGAAGAATGAATAAAAATGTCGAGGGCGAAGACGTTTCCGGATCTAGAATTCAAGGTGTGCTTCAGCTGTAAAACACCTGCTCAGATTGTTTTGCCTCCGAGTACTATCATTTTTATTTCTTAATATGCAGGCTGTCAAGAAGTAAAAACAATGTAATGCTCTTCAATTTTTGTGTTGAATTTTACATTGAACAGCTTATTGGAAATACGATGTCACCACGATATGTAAATATTATGCCTTGAGAAAAGTGAGCATTCCCGAGAACTCAATTCAATTAGGATGGGTTCAAGTACTGTTATTGTAGTAAACAGGTTAGATGACATGATTCTTGAGATTTATTTACATTGAACAGCTTATTGGAAATACGATGTCACCACGATATGTAAATATTATGCCTTGAGAAAAGTGAGCATTCCCGAGAACTCAATTCAATTAGGATGGGTTCAAGTACTGTTATTGTAGTAAACAGGTTAAGATGACATGATTCTTGAGATTTATTTACATTGAACAGCTTATTGGAAATACGATGTCACCACGATATGTAAATATTATGCCTTGAGAAAAGTGAGCATTCCCGAGAACTCAATTCAATTAGGATGGGTTCAAGTACTGTTATTGTAGTAAACAGGTTAAGATGACATGATTCTTGAGATTTATTTACATTGAACAGCTTATTGGAAATACGATGTCACCACGATATGTAAATATTATGCCTTGAGAAAAGTGAGCATTCCCGAGAACTCAATTCAATTAGGATGGGTTCAAGTACTGTTATTGTAGTAAACAGGTTAAGATGACATGATTCTTGAGATTTATTTACATTGAACAGCTTATTGGAAATACGATGTCACCACGATATGTAAATATTATGCCTTGAGAAAAGTGAGCATTCCCGAGAACTCAATTCAATTAGGATGGGTTCAAGTACTGTTATTGTAGTAAACAGGTTAAGATGACATGATTCTTGAGATTTATTTACATTGAACAGCTTATTGGAAATACGATGTCACCACGATATGTAAATATTATGCCTTGAGAAAAGTGAGCATTCCCGAGAACTCAATTCAATTAGGATGGGTTCAAGTACTGTTATTGTAGTAAACAGGTTAAGATGACATGATTCTTGAGATTTATTTACATTGAACAGCTTATTGGAAATACGATGTCACCACGATATGTAAATATTATGCCTTGAGAAAAGTGAGCATTCCCGAGAACTCAATTCAATTAGGACGGGTTCAAGTACTGTTATTGTAGTAAACAGGTTAAGATGAGATGATATGATTCTTGAGATTTATTATTGAACGCATAACGTTGTCTAAACACTATATAGTAGGTAGTACACCTTGAGGCGATTTAATATATAATATAGTTTTAAGTGTATATGCAAAGTAAACGTATTTTCATTTATTTATTGTTTTAATTTACAAAGCAGAATATTCTTACTTATTTGATTTAAACTCGTATTCATACTTGACTTTTAACACAAAGAGGCGTGGAAGGTCTGCCTTGTGTCACATTGACCCTGATGGAAGATGTATTACTGTGGTATTTGAAAAAGTCGTTATATTTTGCGTACCGATTTTTCCGTTTTTAATTTTTTTTAATCAATGACCTCAGATTTCCTTTGATAATCAAACCTTATCATTGAATTTATTTTAGTGGCATTTAAATTTAATTGAATTGTTTATTTGAGATACAGCTTATAAATAATATGTTTTATAAAATACGTTTAAGCCAATTAAATAATTACTTTATAAATTATAATTAAAGCTAAATATGTTGGATATAATAAATATTAAAATAAATTAATATAAAAAAAACACATTTAAAAATAGCGATTTATAAGAAAAGGTAGGGGAAGAAGAAGAAAAAGAGAAGGGCAAGAATTTAAGTCAACATTAAAATAAATCAGATAAACGCCATTATCCATTTCATAGACAAAAAAGGAGGCAGAAAAAATAAAAATATATGAAAATACTAATGATAATAAAGACAAATCGCAAAAAATAATCATTTCGAGATCGAGGAAGGAATCCTCCACAACCCGATCCTCAGTAATCTCAGCAACCCACCAAAGAGGTGGGGTATTTCTCTTAACGCACTGAAATTTGCGCTTATCTCTTAACGCACTGAAATCGCATTAATATATTCAGCGTGCATGCAATTTGTGTTTGAGTGCCTAACGTTAAAAAAACAGTTGATCGCGTGAGAGCGCAACTATCAAGAGATTTACCATACGGCTAACTGCTGTAATAATGAGATTCTAGTGTTATGCCGTGTATCGATACGCGCGGTTGCCGCGCGAGCCGTGTTCGTCCGCGGCAAACCCGTTTATTTGCCACGCGAGTCAATTTATCACGACTTTTGATGCAGCGCGGCAATACGGCTCCCATATGCTGTTACAGTGCCGTATGTAATTCTGGGTGACAAGGCTTTCGCACTCAATGAATACACAATGAAACCATTTCAAGGAGAGCCAGAAAGAGGTTCTCAGGAAAGAATCTTCAATCACCGGCTATCTCGAGCTCGTAGCTCAGCTCAGTTTTTAGAGTATTATGGAAGCCTATGGAATCAAAAACAGCCACTAAAATTGTTCTAGCCACTATACGTTTGCATACATTTTTGAGAAAAAACCACGTACACGATTACTTTATATGCCGCCTGGATCTTTGGATAGTGAGAGTAAGGAGGAACTTATACCAGGAGATTGAAGAAATGAACCTGAACCTAACTCTTCTGTATGACGCGAAAAGCGTGGTCATTTTATTCTTCAAGTTGGGAATAGGTAAGCTTAATACGGCGCTTATATCCCCCCACGCATCTTGTCTCAGCGATTTGTTGTAGTAATCTTTTTTTTACTATTCCACAGAAGCTCCTTGGAGCCGTACAACTGAATCAAATAGGGCCACTTTTCACTATCCATCTTGTCGCTTTGCCGCGCGAGCCAACTCAAATAACTAAACGCCCGTCTCAACTGAGCACGAGCAGTGAACTGGCTCTCCTTTGCCGCGCACCCAAAAATCGACAGATATCGGATCGCCGCGCGGCACGTTCGAGCGCGCCAATGTTCGATTTGGCTCACACGGTAACTCAGTTTCCATTAAGCGCGGCTGCCGCGCGAGCCAATGTTCGATGGTTTGCCGCGCGTAATCGATATACAGCTTCATGTGTTCACCTATATTAGTCAGGCTATGTAGCTCGCATGTTTTGCTCCTGACTCCCAGAAAGGCAGATTGATCCTACCACTACCCACGTTGTTATGGGGGACAAAATAAGTCCCCACCTAGTGTGATCTACACTAGAAGATCGAATGAAACGTCTTTTATTTTTATGAGCGTGACGTCACGTGGTGGCGAAGAACTTTCCACAAGGACTCCTCTGGTGGTGACACATCTGAGTATGAAAATAATAGTAGCGACGGCGGACTTAAGGTCCGACATCATAGGAGCTGTAAAATGACTCGTAATGCAGTAAATAAACTTATGAAGCGGCTTACGGCCTGGGGTTCAAACAGCCCTGTAAGTTGTCGGTACTTTCGCAAAAAAAAATTTAATGCAGCAAAACTGTTCTTTGATGCCGCTAAATTGGAGAAGTCAATCGGTCTGAAGATATACCGATCTACTTAAGACTAAATGGTTCTCTTCGGAAATAACTTACTCGATTTTCATCGCAGTACTACAGAATGTACTCTACGGATTGATCCAGATGGCCGCTGGCATCTGGGTCATCCCAGAAGGGCAGAAGAAAGCACGGTGGACAGCACATGAGATATAAGGACGTACTCGATGATACATTCAAAGAAGTGTAGCGTGCTTTCCAACGTTGGTCAGGACATGTAGCTCGTATGCTTAACTCCCAAGAAAATCTTCTTTTTGGTGAACTAAATGAGGACATGGTGGGCAGCATAAGAAATATTAAGAAGTTCTGCACGACATGCTCAATACTTGAATGCTCAGCACAACTTAGAGCAAATAGCAGCAGATCTAGCGGAATGGCGTAAAACGGTTGCTAGTTATCAGGGACTGAAATTTTGAAGTTCTTTGCCCTATATGCAACAGGATAATCCTATCATAATTGTTCTCACATAGTCATCTCCGGTCGTATCAAATACAAGTACTCTAATATCTTACTTTGTATAGTGCATTTTATTATACTCGTCACATGTAACGGACATTCCTTCATTTACTTGTTACCTAACCTTTTTCACTTTACTATATTTTTAACATGCTATGTTTTTAATTCTTATTATTAAATTTGATGTTGTTTTTGTTTCAGTACTTTATCATTTCTTTGGCACCATTGTGGGCTCGGATTTTGATCGGAGGTCACCTCAACGAAGGATTTAGAAGAGAATATTTCCAAAACCTTGAAAAGTCGAAACTTTAGTTAGCATTCGATTTCAACAATTCACAAGTAAACTAATATATCATTTAGTTTATTTATGAATTAATACTATGCAAGCGTAGATACAAAATGATATTAAGACTATAAGAAGGGAAAGAAATTGATGCATAAATACGAGTAGATTTATTTTAATGTTTAGGTAGAAAAAGTTTGAAAAAAACTCTTGTTCAAGTTGACAACTTAATGCGACCATTTTGGAGTAAGTGATCATAGTATTGTATATAAATATATAATTATTTTGTAAATTGTTTAGTATATAAGATAAACTTAGAAACAAAAATCTAATTGTGAAAAATATGTACTGTTTCTTCAACCTTTTTTTTGTGTTCTGGTTTACTTGAGTGTACCATAATAAAAGATTTGAGCTATCTGAAGTTATTTATATTAATTGTGTGTTTGTTTAGTAATGAAATAATTTGAAATTGTAAAAGATGCTAAACAATTTATTTTAATGTTTCCAAATTCTAAATCACGTTATCCATCGAATGTTTATTTATTTTCAATTCAGTAGCTGTTATACAAAGTTTTGTAATAATAAAATTACAAGTTATTGTGGTTACAAAATAAAACTCAATGTTACTTCAATACATATATGTACATTAGAAAATAGAATGACTTCCTTTTTTTAATGAATAAAATATTTTAAAACCATGAAAACGGTATTTATTATTTAACAAAAGAATCAGGAACATTTTGTGTGCAATAAATCAAATGACATTAGTTTTTTATACTTTATTTTAACAAATATTACATTGCATACAAGTTTTTTTTTACATTTATCTTATTTACAACACCATTATATTGCCAAATATAGGAAACCAATAAGTGAGTACCGGAATACTTACTTTATTCAAAACGACAAAAGGAATTTATTGGAATAAATTGAAATGATTATATCAGTAAACAGTGTAACTTGATCGGAACCATTTTTTTTATCAAACTTATACATATAAATATTATAAAATTGTATAATAATTTCTTTGAATGTGTACGATTTCACAAGTTAATTGCGCCATAAACGCTATTTTCAAGGAAAAATAATGCGAAATCTTGTAAATCCGCCAATAGTTTCATTAATATTCTTTTTATAATAAAAATAAACGATATCTTTCTGCAAATAGCTCTTGGCATCAACTCCGCATTCCTATCAAATAATATGTTGAGTTCATTTATTTTGAACCGAGAAATTCAATATTTTATGAAATATGTTTATTTTGCTTTTTATTGATAGGTTTTTAAGCATCTCTTGATGATTCGATGTTTTGAAGCATAAAAATATTACATTTAATATGTACATGATAAAAGTAATATTTTTTTGTACATAGAATGTATTACGTTAAACCTGATAATTTCTTATTTGCATAAATCAAAAAAATATATCATTTCAAACCCATTCTCAAATTATAAAGAAAAAATATGTCATCAAATCTCAAATGTTAATTAAGTTTCTACACAAATACCAAAAATACCATATGTTTTTCTATGAACAAAATAACAAGTTGACTCACAATGTGGTTAAATATGTTTATTACAAAGAATAACAACAGTACATATAGGAAACATTTGAAAATATTTCAAGTGTCTTTATTTCATATGAAAAAATACATACAATTTAATCTCACAAAACTTATACAAAATGATTTATTATTATAGTTCAATCGAATAAAAAAGTTTAACTATATTAATGAATGAAATGACAATTGAATATGAAACAAAGCTATGGTATCGGTGGAAACAAATGTATGCTGAAAATGCAAATACGTGTTTAAATGCAAAAGACAAAGATAAACAGTGAAGACATCCCTAGTTAATGCTTGTTATTTAGAGATAAATAAGATTGCGTCAAATATATTTATCTTGTCTCGTGTGACTTAGCCGCATCGACGAAAATATCCGAGAGAAAATAAAAGTGTTTCGATGTATTTTTGTACACATTTACTATTATAGTTTAAATTCTATAATTGTCTAACATGATATATCAAGGCGCCAGTTTATTTATATATTTGTTTATACTTTCTAATTACTGGAACATTTATGACTTAAGAGGAAAAAAACACTGTATTTTCTCTAACAAAATATTTCAATTTAATTTATGAATAAAAAATAATAAAATGAGCGATTATGAGAATGATCACATGATGAATGTAGGTTTATAAATCTAATTATCTTAAAGATATTGGATGACTTGTCCTGGCTCTAAGGGTTTCTCCAGGATTGGTTCATGTTTGGATGGTACGCTTCTGGCTTCTGGCATCTGAAATTAAAAGAATATTATAATTACTTTTTATATCAATTCGAGAACTAATAGAAGTCCTAATCAAATATTTGTAGGTCGAATATTTCATAATTGTAACAAAAGCTTCATCATGATTCGCGCATGTTAAAAAAACTTGATTTCCGCATATTATTGCCACGCTTCAAAATGTGAATTAAAAAACACTTATCTCGCTTCAGTAACGAAGTGTTCATTTCGTATAACGCTTTTCTAACACTTTTCTAACACTTTTCCCCTAACCTTTGATGATAATTAATGATTTTCTTTTTTTACTTTGTATGTACCAATCTGTATAACTCTAAATCTAGCATTCGTCTTTAATTTTTGTAACACTTTATGGTTGGTTGGAAGAGATTGCCATATGACAATAACCCGCCGGGTAGTGTTTTGTACAATAAAAGTGTCATATATAAAAAGTTAATAAAAACTATCTAAAACTTAGATGTAAAAAAATAGTGGATATAAAATACCACTATTTCTTGTTTATCACAACACCAATTAAAACCTTTGACGATACTCGTCCCGTTGCGTACATCACTTGGTATGTATTTAAAGAAATGATTAAATGGTAAAAGTTTAATATATAATAATTCCGACAAACACAAAAAAATTTTTTTTGGGGATTTTCGGATTTCGGGGAAAAAAGGTTTTTTCGGACCTATTATAATAATTTTTGACACTGGAAATAAATTTCAAATAAAATTTTAGATTTCTACGAAAATGAATTAAGATACTACATTTTTATTTTTATAAACTTTCTTAATATCGTTATTTATAATTGGATGTATGCAAAAATATAAATTATACATCTTTCTTTTAAAAGATTTCTCTGATCGCTGACAAAGATAAATTGTTTAAAAGAGCCGTGGGCGTTTCATTGTATATCTGAAGCTGTGAAATCGTTAAGATTCTTGGAGATTGAAGAAAATGTTGATACACGTTCGAATTTCGTGAAGTCAAGTCATCAATGACTGACTTAGTCTACCTTTTTATGAATGAAAGTAAAGAAATACTACGTTATAGATAAATGATGACATACGACTCACAAATGTTTTGTTTTATCATGTTATGCTGTTTGTAACTTTAAATTGAACCAAACATCAACTAATGATTTTAAAAACTTTTTTGCGATAAATTAAACGCGTTTTTTTTGCGGGATATATAAATACTGAATTTTCGGAATCATAACACGATATTTTTTTATCATAATGTAATATATATTTATAGTATTATTTATTTCATATTAAAATTCACGAGAGATATAATGCATTTTGCAAACTGAATCTGAACTTTGCAAGATTATCAAAACTGAGCTTTTTTGTTTTATCTGTTTTCTATAATTTAACATTTTATATTTTTGCCTCCCTCCAGAAACATAGAGAAAAAAGTGTTTTTGTTTTCGTTTTTTTAGTTATTTACCCCTCAAATTTGGGTGTTCCCAGCCAGTAAGTAATAAGGAGTTGATTGCGTTAATTTAGAATACAGTAAATGTTCTAGTAGCATAACCTAGCTATCAAAATTTTAAATAATATCACGTTTATCAAATAAGAGTGCATATTAAGAAATATTTGTTTCTATTGTGATTTGTATTTAAACCTCTTAGTATTGCTTCTTCTTTTTCATCAGAATTAAAATCGAATATGAGTATTTCAACGTCATTTTAGTCATCTCCCTCCGTTTGTAGACTTAATGTATTCTACTGTTATTCCATCAAATTTGTCTTATTTGATAAGCGAGGTATTATTTCAAATATTGGTTTAGGTTACTGTGATTGAGTTTCTAGTATATATTTTGTATTCTCAATTAACGTAATCAACTCATCATTGCTCACTGACTGGGAACACTCAAGTTTGGGTAAATAGCTTTTAAAAAAGTTGTATGATTTAAACAGATAATTTTTTGGAATAATTTTAAGACTTTAAAGAGGTAAATCTCAAGCTTAAATGAAATTAGAAAACTAAATACGATCATGTACTTTTTTATAGAAAACGAGATGACTTTTGCTATCGTTTAGTTCCATAAATGTAGTAAAACTGCATTTTGTCTAAAGATTGAATTGTCAAATAATTCTTGTAAATGATTCAAATTTACATATCGTATAGTTCTAACAATTGAATGAAAATTCATACTTTTCATTTTATGAAGTATCGTGATAGCATTATTCAAGTTTACATTTACCTGTGTACTCGTATATCAAAATTGTTTTCGTATAAGCCTTTTCCCTAATTTGCCTATCAAAACAAAAACAAATTTATACACAGAATGCTTAAAAAATAATGTTATAAGGAAATTTATTACAAGACTATCTAGTAATAAATTTCCTTGGAACGTGAAAATCAAAATGTTCTTTTATCTTAATGTTATTAAGAAGCAGCAAACAAAAATAACATGAAACGTATGAGTAGATTAATTTTAACATATGATACTATAGCTGCATAATTTTGTGTTTATTATCTTTTTTAGTCTGAAAGCAGATTAGGAGGAACCTGTTAACTTTGTTTTGATACAATCTTTGTTATTCCACTAATTATAATACATTAATACTCGCTACACGTGTTTCTACCTCCTATCCCGGGGCTTTCTTTAGGCAGAATGAGCTCGATTTGTTATGAAAGCAGTGCATAGGTTAGACTGGTATTATGTTACTATAGAACACCCACATCAGAAATGTGAGTGATCTGTTGAATGTATATTGTGTGTAATCTAGTATTCTAATGTGTGTGATCTATTGGTGTGCAAATTCTGAATTGTTATTAGATATACAATGCTTAGATTTTTGTATTCTAATGTCGATGTTTCTTTGTATCTTTCTAAAATATTTATGTACGAGTTCTTTGACAAACACATTCTATTTTATATACGCCGCTCTTATATAATTTATCTCCCTTGTCTCTGGGGTTAAAAATATGTTAACCTCTACTGTTATTGGTGAAATATGCAGGTATTTTGGTTTCTGGAAGTAAACTTGAGATTCGTTTTATTTCTTTTATGTTTTATTTTATTTATTTATATGCGATATCAATATTAAATATATACGTTGCGTCAAATATTTATATTGATGCAACGGATATATTTAATATTGATATCGACATATTCAAAGCATTTTTTTCCTCTTCGCATGCAGAAAATACCTCTAAAGTTGTGTTTAATCAATACTAAGCTATCGATTATAGATAAAATAATTTGCTTACTTTTTAAAAAATTGTTTTGTTGGAAATGTACTTATTTTATTATATTTATAACATATTATTATATTTATAACATATTATATTACACTTCCATTGTATACGGTACAACTTGGTGGTTTTATTTTAATATGGTAATATATCATAGTATCTTCAATTCAGCTAAATCAATTTAAACATGTATTATTGATAGGCGTTAATTAAATAAGTCTAAAGTGAAAAACTTGTCTGAAACGTTTTTTTTAAAGCCTGTGTACCAACGGTAATCGAATCTGAAACCCCTGGGCTGGAAGGCAGATACCTCACCAACTAGGCCGCGCAGCCATTTTTTTTTCATATTAATGTTAAAGCCCCACGGTCGTATTTATTGAAAATAATATAAATAAATTAATTGAGAAGATCGTTAAGGCCATGGAGGTTTCATTTTTACTTATCTCATTGTTCATGCTTAAATTATTTTCCTTATACAAATAATAAATTTTACAAAATACATAATGACTAGGATGTAGAAATGGTTACCAAGGTGTAGCTGGACCTTGAAGGTTCTACAATATAACTTACGAATTTAAATACGACGACTATATGTCACACAGATTTATCTCTAGACTCTTGGTTTATTATCACTTGAGTGTATTATTTTACATGAAAAGGGGGAACATGTGAAAAGAGGGAACTTGATATTACAAATAAAATGTTTTTTTATCTAATATTATTATTATACACGATGAAGTAAAAGTTCTAAAATATATGAAGAATTTTTCTAAAAAGATTTATTTGATTTTCTGAAATCGTCTAAAAGTGATTATAAACGTATTTTTTTTAAGTTCACTCAAGTTGTAAACAAGTGGAGCAGTCGTGTGAAGAGAAGCTGGGACTACAAAAGTTATTTGTCAAGGATTTGGACGAAACAAGTCGAGCTGTCGAGGAAATAAGTAGATCAGTTGTGTGAGGAATGGCTGGCACTGTAAAATTTACTTCCTAAGGATTTGGAGAAACAAGTGGAGCATTTGTGTGTGGAAAGGCGGAAGAGTCTGCTAGAAATCGATATAAATTTATTTCTGCGCTGGCTAGGCTTTAACTTGAAAAAATCAAGAGGGTAGAATATAAGCAAAACAACACAGCCTGCCCTCCTGACTGTTGTGTTGCAATTTGATGGAATAATAGTAGAATACATCAATCTTCTTCATTTTACATAGTGGCTTACACTTCATGCATAATATCGAATAAGATAATACAGAAGGTTTATACCCGTACCATAAAACGATGACCCGTATTATAGCCTAGTTGGTAAGATGTCTGTATCCCAACTCCGGGGGCTGCTGATTCGATTCCTGTTGGTACCCAATGTTTTAAAAAGGGTTTTAATCTATAGTAGTTTTTACTTTAGGTACCTTTAATGTCTTTCTGGTTAGTTGGAAGAGTTTTTCAGTTGGCAATAAACCCGTCAGGTTGTACTCTATACAATAAAAGTTTAATATAATACAATACAATAAAAAAATATACAAAATACATGTATTGTATTGTATTACACTTTCGTTGTATACAACACAACTTGGCGGGCTTATTGCTATGTGGCAATATCTTCCAACTTACCAGAAATATGCTAAAGAGGCCTTAAGTGAAAACCAGACAGGAAAACTGGAAAAAAAATATGTGTTCCAACTGGAATCGAACCCGTAAATTCCGGGTTGGGAGACAAACGTCTTACCAACTAGGCGACGGAGGCAATCTACATAAATAATATATACATATATGTAGGTTCTAGAATATAACTGCTCTCCACTCGAGATATGGTTAAGCTGGCGTGATCTTCGCTTACAAGGAGAGAAGATGTAATAAATTATTATTATTAGATTAAAACAATCCAAATATCTGACCAACTATTAAATAAATAAATAAATATTGGTTTATTGATAGCAACATATTTAAATACATTACAAAAACACATATATCTCAAGATAAATAGCAGAAAATATATTTAAGAGAGAAGCTATCAAAATGTCTGACTTCATCTCATAACGTTCCCCCGGCCGAGATACACTCCAATATAGGGCGAGCCCAGCCGCCAGGACACCGGATGTTTTTCAGTCCACACTCTTAGAGTTTGTTAGTAGTATTAATAGTCTGACGGATGATAGACTTAGAAATAATTATTGATATCCTGATCTTTGTATCTTACTTGAAGACTTAATGGACAGCCTATCAAAAAAATATAAACTGTATTTTCAAAAAAATGAAAAAAAAAACGGCGCTCTCAATGTGAAATTTTATTGCGAAACAGAACTTTCCTTAATTATATATTTTCCATTATTCCCGTGGCGGCCCTGAATTATACAATTTAAATATTATACATATTCAGTACGCATTCGATGTACGGGTCCTATAGTTGAACTTAATTAAATTAATTTTAAAGATGTAATCTAACATCTAAAAATTATTTTAGTGTATTTAGATCGAGTGTGTATAATTTAAATAGTAAAATAACAATGTGTACAGCGTGGTTTAGAGGACAGATTCTCCTCGAGAGCGCTCTAACTCGGGAATCAAACTCTTTACTATTATATTAGCAGATTAAAGATATTCCGAAAATTAGTAAAACAAATTTAGCGTAATGATAGGAATGTGGTGACTGTGGCCATTGCATTAAGCACTTATCAAAATCACAATTTTCTATGATTCAGTCTGTTTTCAATGCAGCTGCTGATATTGCTGACTAGTCATGAATATTGCCATATTGGCCCGCTTCTAAAAAGTCTACACTATGTTAACTTAAGTAATGCGAACGGATTAATTTATAATGCAGCTACTAGGCTGATATTGTTGGCTAGTCATAAATATTGCTAGATTGGTCCGTTTCTAAAAAGTCTACGCTACCTTAAGTGTTGCTTCAGAGAGAAGTAGAACGTTAAGGTCGATTTCTTCTTCATCTAATGACTTGGTTATTCACCTCCTAGTGTCAGAATATGGGTGGCGTATGAAGCTTTAGGAAGCGTTATCCATTTTTGGGACGACTTATGCTAATTTATGAGGGGATTCCAATCCTAAGTTAGATCGCCTTTGAGGAGACTTTCTAAACGGCGCCACTTAAATTGTTCTTTTAATATTAATTTAGTATAATTGTCCTCAGTGAGATTCAGGCAAAATCCTAGGTTACTGGGGACACGACAAATGAAAGGCAACAAACTGAGATCCATTAAAATTGTGTTTCCGAATTAAATTACCTCTTGTTTTTTCGCAAATTATATATATTTCTTGTCATGTATAAAATAAAATAAAATAAATATTATTACTATAACCGGTCTGACAGGTCTTATACGAGTATATTCGAACTTTGCTATCGATTAATATATTTTTTCAGTTCACATCTTTTAGATGACCAGATATTGCGGCTGCCTTATTTGTTTTTCCCCTTACTTCGTTGTAGAGATCATTGTGGGTGGAGATGTCGTTAATGATTATACTCTTTCAAACATGGTGAAATAATATTATTCAGTAATCGTCAACATTATCATTGTCTTCCCCTGCTTCATTCGGGCTGGATTCGTCATCCTCTATTTCGAGTTCTGGTTAAGGCGTCCACCTCGACCTGTCTAGTAATAGTCTCTATACAAGCACACATTTGAATTGGGTTGTCCAAAAAGTAATTTCGCATTTTTAAGTACATCATCATCGAGTGTTGTATAACCATTACGGATTTTTTAAACCACATTTGATGCACACGATCGCTTACTGCATCATCGCCATATATTTTTGTTTTGGTTTGAGTCATAATTTTTCTTTTGTACTCGTATATTAGTAAAAAAGCATCAAGCTCCGAAAAAAAAAACTTATTTTATTCCATGTTCAAAATTACGCCTAAAACAGGTTAAGCAATTTGAGTAAACAATAAACGAAAAAACTACACTTAACTATTTTTCTAATAATTTACATTCAGCACGTTTGGAATGAAGTAAGCAAGGAAAATCTTCGCCTAACGACATATTTTCAAGAAATAAAAAAAGTACTTTCCAGACAGTACATTATTTAAAAATATATATAATTTCTTTTCTTAAATAACAGGAAGGTGTTTGAAATAAACTTGCACCTACTCGTATTTCTACGATATTTCTCTAAGGATGACGTATGTTCTTATGATTAAGTGAGAGGAATCTGCAAACCTGCAAGTTTTTTAACGAGTGATAAATAATATTTTCAAAAAATAATGTTAAAAAAATGTGATGTATGTTGTTTAATAGTATATTAAACATTCGTTAAACGTAGTATTTGAAAATATATAAATATTGAATATTTTTGTTGTCATTTAATGGACCTTGACACTCAGGTCACCGTTATCCAAACAGATTGATTTGTTTAATAATTTGTTTGAAAGAAATCTTACGAAGTTAAAGAGTTTGTTATGATCCGGATACTAGATCTAAATCTATGAGTTTTTAATTTACAACTATGTCCACACGGAAATGCAATCGCAGACCGGCTAGCAAAATATGCAATAGTATCTGGTTCCTCCTCATTAAACTATATAACTTCTACCCAGAACATCATATCACAGGCTAAAACATTTACTCACAAGTTGGTCAAAGGCCTGAGAGTTGTTTAATAGCAATAAGGGACTACAGGAATATTCAGGTTAAAATACCCACAAAACCTTGGTTACATAAAAGAAACCTGTCCAAACGAATTGTGTCTGTCATATATACTATATACAGTATAAGAATAGACCACCGTCTGATAGATAGGCACATTTATAAAATACATATAAAAGTAAGCTCTACACGCGCGTGTGGAATGGGTGAGGTGACCCTCGATCATGTTTTCTTTGAGTGTCCTCTGCGTACCGCAAACAACCTTTACTCAATTGTAAATGTCCCCCATCTTTTTAACAAGTTCCACCTACTCGAAATCAATTCTTCAATAATTTACAGTCACGTAGCTAAATTGATTGTCCTAAACTTTTCAAATATTTAGAAATACAGTAGTCCTTACATATTTTCATACTCCTTTATTTCCTTCGAATTGTTATTTGCACTAATTATTATTTTTATAGGATGGAATGACTAATTAATTGATAATAATGTACGAGTACATAAGAAGTAAATTTTAATACGAAAAAAATAAAGGGCTAGAGAAGTGATTGTCTTGATTGATTAAGTGATTGCTCGCCAGATTACAACTTACACCAAAATGTCAAAAACAAATCATAAAAAACCCGAGGGAAAAATTCTTCATAATGTAAGAATATGCATAACGAGGTGTATAGTCGGAATAAAAGCGAAATATAGTATGTATGCCAGGATAGAATTAAGTGGAGATCTGTTTTCTCTGCCTACCTTGGTAGGGACGTGGCGTGATGGTGATGATAAGAAAATTTGTTATTTTGTCTCGCTCAAGACAGGTGACGATAAGAATTTTATTTATTTATTATTACACATGACAATAAATATACATAATTTGCAAAAAAACAACAGGTAATTTAATTTGGACGTACTCGTACATTATTTTAATGGATCTGGGTTTGTCGCCTTTCATATGTCGTATCCCCAGTAAACTAGGCTTTTGCCTGTATCTCACTGAGGATAAAATAATATATTGTTTTATTTCGTTCAATAGAGGTGATGATAAGAAAATAAGAATATATTATTTGGTTTCGCTCAATAAATGCGATGATAAGAAAATAAGAATATAATCATTGGTTCCGCTCAATACAGGTCTCTTTATTTCCATAATTTACAAATCAATATTTTCTATATAAGGTAAATGGCCAAATAAAAGTCACACTTCCTAACACATTTACAGCAGCGGTACATAATCTGGTACATTATTTCCATGCATTGGTCTTCCTCTCACACGCCTTCCACTTGCATTTGCATTACATATCTGTCTAGTTATTATTTCTTCATTCATTCGTTCCACATGCCTTAACCATCTTAGCGTGCTCTTATTAGTCTTACTTAACATATCAGCCTTAAGCTCATATTCATCACTACATTCCGCATTCTGTTACTCCATATATTCTTCTTCTATCAGTATTTTTTCACGCCCACGTTTCCCTCCCATACATCAAAGTTGGCACCAAAATACTATTATAGACATTAGCAGATATTGATACTATCCGGTTCCAGTATGTATAGGCTTTAGTGCCCCTTTGACATTGTTTCCTATCGCTACATGTCATTCTATATCCCTCTTAACTCTTCCATCTTCTGAGAAAATAGTATCCAAATAGCAAAATTCCTCAACTGAGCATTTCTTTAATATTCCGCACCCAAGGATTTTTGTATACTATAGCTCGTCTTAATATTATATATTGGATATCACATACACATATACGAGTAATAACTGCATCAAGAGCTTTGAATCTAGCCATTAAGTCACGACTAAAATTAATGGGCCTTGTTAAGATGCAGTTGATTCTGTTCCTGCTGGTTTTTCATCGCTCAAAATAGAGGTGTGCTCTAGTTACAAATGTGAAAATCTGTTCCAGTGAGACATGAAATAAAATGTATGTCATTTCCTCACATTTAAGCATGCCAGGTTTCGATTTCGTTAATATGGCGTCCGATTAGTGATTTTGATATGGAATCGTATAGAAAGTTTAATATTGCAACGTATATCGATTACTTTTAAGATATTGAAGGCAATTTAAGAAAGTACTCGTAATATTTGAAAAACCATTAAAACAGTAACCATTATTCATTTTAGGAGGAGGATAAATGAAATATTATTAAAACACAAGAAGTGCTGTTTCGTTACACCATTATCTGGCCTGCTTACGTAGTGCTGTTTCGTTACACCAGTCCCTGGCCTGGAAGATAAACTACGAATATTCTGGGACACGCAGATAATCGAACCCGGAATGTATTGTCGCTAAGCAAAACGCCTGCAATAGGCTGTGGCGCTAACCCTAATGTATAAATAAGTAAAGTCCATGGAATCACTACGATATTTTAACTTGAAACGCTTCTTTTTTGTAGAGGATATTCAAGGTATTAGATATTTTTTGTAAGGTCTTGTTTAAAATTTTAATTTTAATGTTTTTTTTCTTCTTATAAAGTGCAGGAAGATTTCAGACTGAGAAATAATATAATATTATAATAAAATAATATATCTTTCTAAGATAAAAAGATGAAGGATTTTAACAAAGTAGAGAATCATCATTGAAGTAGTTTTAAGGTTATACAAATATAAATTATTATAAGCTAAGAATTACACATGGAAAATAAAAAAAGAGAAAAAAAGTAAAGAAAATTGAAAGTTAATTTAAAGTCTTCAAGTTATTATAAAGGGGTGATCAATGCATATAAATATATTTCTGGTACTTAGCGATACATTGAAGGAAATAATTGAGGAGTCTAATACATGCAAAAAACAAGTTAATACGAATATGCCATCAATTAGAGCCATGACGAAATTAGTAATCAAAAATATATCTTTACTGAACTTTATATTTGTTTGAAACATAACGTGGTTCTTGCACAAATCGTTACGTCACAGAAATAAATTCCCTTTTAATAGAGAAGTTAGTACTGAAAGTACTAACTCCGTGCGTCATATGATCAGTGGTCAATGTAGGAGTATTTCGTTAATTTTTAGTTATTTAAAAAAAAAAAAAACTTTATAATAATTGACAATTGATATAATATTTGTATACACGTTTGTGATTGTATTGATAACTATTATCACGTCATAAAATATGTCAAGTATCATTCATCCTGTTTGTCCCTCACCTTAGTCAAATCAAGATATTTCAGCTGGCATACGAAAATATTTTCAGTTTCACCGATATCTGAAGCACGTTTTCCGGGTGTCAATTTTCTGTTTCACGAATGTGACGACACCCGATCAACGATCTGCAGACCGCACGGAGAGAGGAATAATCCACGCATAACCGCATTAACACTCGAAGCAGCTCTGCTCGGTGGCCATAGGTGGTCGTTCTTAATGGAAGTGGCACAGTGCCAAGTTTTTCTAAAATATTCCTGAAAACTTTTACAGTACGCAGGAACAGTCCCACGCTTATACATAAAAAAAACATGATATTTTGCTCGGATGCCCGTTGAGGCAGGCTGCTCAAAGGAAATAACAAAAAACAGGTTATTATTTCTTGTGTGATCACGTTCAATATAATTATAGTTTTGCTTTTAGGAATTTCTTTCTGAAATGTTACAGGTGATCACTTTAAAGTCATTTTATTTGCTGTTTGTAAATCTGAAATTATTGTTGTTTGTATAATAAATAAATATAAATTCGCTGGATCGCAAGGTAGATTATGCAAGGTACCATTCAATTATCTAAACAACACAAAACTATAAAAATTATCTAAATATCATTATTTTAAAGAGATACATATTATAAATAGTATTGCGAATATATTGCTCTTTTTACTATATCACATCACGTCTTTTATTACATGATATCGCGTTCTGTTCTTGTTTTAAACATTCGTTGTCACAATACAACCGGACATGTTTATTCCTCTCTTCCAACTAGAGATATGTGAAAAAAACCTTAAGTTAAACTCAGACCGGAATCTCTTTCGAAAAATGCGGATACCAAATAAAATCGAATCTGTAACCCCTGGGTTTGAAGACATGACAATAAGATAAATCTAAAATGACACCTACTGAGTCACGGAGGTCGCCTAAAGATAAAATTATCATAATTTTGCAGCTTAAATTATTGACTGTTCCCATAAAGCAATTTGTTCAATAATTTAATATTTCCTGAATCATTAAACTTTTTAAAGATTCAAAGGTCTAGATGTATACGAGAATGCTATATGATATTGCGTCCTTTAAAGATCCAAAGGTCCAGATGTATACGAGTATGTTGTATGAAATTGCCTCCTTTTAAGTTTTCGATAAAGTTGTCTCATACCTATCGATATTTTTCTCTGTTTTGAGACGAAACAAAATAAAGTGATGTACGAGTAATATTTCGAAAAAGTATATATAATTATGAATAAAATACAAACCTAATGAAAATTTAAATAGAGTAAAACTGACTATGACTGAGATTTTATTTCCGGTGAAATTTAATAAAAATGTGATATATTTATAAACCAAAATACATAAATAATACCACGAGGGCAACGATACCGGCTACCTGCTCATGTGTCACTAGTGCCAACTAAGCGCCGTGCTAAGATCGGGTAGGCGGCCACTCGCCATGCCAAAAGTCGTGGGTTTCAATTTACGTTCATGCGAAAAATGCACATTCACATTTCGCGTTAGCAACTTATTTTTCATTCGATGTTCTTTGAATTATTGTAAAAAGGGTTTTTATATCAAATAAGTAAATTAAGATGATAATATGAATAATAGAAGATTGTGCATGATAAGATGTATTAATGTGGAGGAGGTGATATTGTGTGCTTGGATAGAAAAATATGAAGATGTGTTCTCTCTGCTTTCCCCACCAAGGGCACGGTGTGATAATATGTATGTTAAAGACTATTGGAAAAAAATAAAAATCGTTAAAAATATGAATCCAACAATATTTTGGTCACATCACGAGATAAAGTATATATGTATTATAGTTTACGATAAATAAACGTTCACCAAGTCAGACACCATTTTTCTTGATTCAGTATCTTAATAATGGTTATTTTGGGTCGCAGTATACTAAGTAAAAATTGCATCCCAAGAAGAAGAATCGATCTAATGGCGCCCAATATTAACAGAATAATTCAATAAGAAACTATTATATTATTCCATAAATTACATTTATCACTGCAACACCTGTTTCGTCC
This sequence comes from Odontocerum albicorne, assembly GCA_949825065.1. Classification (NCBI taxonomy): domain Eukaryota; kingdom Metazoa; phylum Arthropoda; class Insecta; order Trichoptera; family Odontoceridae; genus Odontocerum; species Odontocerum albicorne. Next base: position 42,092,055 of record OX463841.1, read on the forward strand.
TCCTATCTCGATGCTGCCAGAAGGGAGATACCATCAGTATCACATCGGAAATGTTGTTTTGATAATCATATAGCTTTGTTAAATGTACACAGCATAGTATGAAGTTTCCTGGAATTTTTGGAAAGACTTTTTTATAATAATATTATTAATTTGTGCAGAAGTTCTTTAAGGGTAATTCAAATATGAGCTGACTTAGCTAGCAAATATACGCGCTAGAAACTATTATGAAGAACGTAGGTCTATGAAATATCAGAAGAATATCCATATATGCAACGAATGTATTATAGTAACACATTCAGATAACAATAGGATTCCAAAGTCATAGGTGGAGCTGTTTTGGAGTAGTATAGTAAGTCTCTCATAGACGAAGGAGGGCATCATTATGATATACAATATTTATAAATATTTTTATATTCATTCGGGGATGCCATCATCCTATATTTTTCGGACCTAAGATGATGATTATGACTTTTAAGTTTATCATAATCATAAAACATTTGAACTACGCTTCCTGTGGACAGTTGAGATACCAATATACGAATATTTATACGTCTGAAACTAAATCATACGGTTCCCCATCCACACTGCTCTAACAAGTAGTTTGATAATTCAGCCGCAATACAACGAGAGCGCGGAAAATATTTTTATCGTGGACATACCAGGACGACAACATATCAGGACGAAAGTTTCGAGGAAGAGTTCTCTCGAAAATATTTGACTAAGATAAGAAGGCTTAAAACATATAAACAAAGCTATTCGCCTGATTTAAAATTTTGATGGATACAGCAGAATCATGAAGAAATAGACAAGAGATTATAACACCGAGGAGATGCCATTTAGTACTACTATACAAATAAGTGTACCGTCCCGCGATTTTTTAGTATCTTGACTTTTACGTATTAGGCCAGGCGCTAGAAGGAATTGAGCGCGCATAATATGAAGACCGCATTTTCTCAATTGATATAGGTTCAAGAGAGCCCAAAAATGAATAGTCTGAATGGTGCCAGTTCATTTTATGGTCCGTTTGGTTTTTATTCCCCCCCCCCCCCTTCCCCCCCTAAAGTAATGTATTGAGCGCATACTGTAGGGCCTTTTAATATTTATTTTAAACGACATAACCATAACATAGATTATACTTTATTTACAATTTTTTGGACAAATAGAATTACATCAACTTTACCTTTGCTGTTATTTAATATAATTACTAATTTTCATTAAACAAAAACTAAGAACTGTCGTTCAAAATAAATATTAAAATGCCCTAGAGCAGGGATGGCGAACCTTTTTGAGACTGAGTGCCAAAAAATTTTTTTTTTCAATAAAATAATATGTCGCGTGCCACATGCCATGGAAATAAAAATGCATCAAATGTTTGTGTAACTTCAGATTTTTAATGAAAACAAAAATTAATACACCGAGGAAAATAATTAAGTACTTATTAATGGCGAACTAAGAGAAATAAATAAAAAAATAGACTTGAAAAAAATTGTGAACCTCAAAACTTATTAGTGAGATTTTTGTTGTTGTAATGCTAGATGCCATGCAAATATTTGATATCGGGTTCATAGCTGGTAGCTTTTAATAAAATACAAGCAGTAGTACTTTCGTCTGTAAGTCTACTTCTTATGTCTGATTTAATAAAGTTCATGGAAGAAAATAATGATTCACAGGAATACGTCGACGAAAAAATTGTTAATATGCCCATTGCTATTTTTTTAAGACAAGAAAAAGTTTCCGGGATGGATTGCCAAGTTGTAAGTACTTCATTTTCGGCATTCCTCTGAACTGGTCCAACGAATCGATCTCGCTCAATTTCTTCCAAAACAATTCTTAAGTCTTTAAATTTTTGTGTCCATATCGAACTCGACTGAAAATCTACCAATTCCATTTCAAAATCATCTAATTCCATGTATTCAAACATTGTTAAGTTTAATTGTTGATACTTATATGTGTCTGGATGGGTAATAAATTTTGTAGTTTCTTCAAGCTGTCGAAACTGAACAAACCTTCTTGAAAATTGTTCTATTGTTGCGTCTAAAGCATTTTCAAATGATTCTATTAATTTTCCTACGTCTGGCTTTTCATGGATTTCCAGATCCATCATGTATTTTTTTAGGTTGGGAAAGTACTTAAAATTTCTGGTCATTATATCACGCTTAAATATTTGTAACTTAGCTTCAAATGCTTTTATATTATCAAACATAACAGTAATTATTTTGCCACGGCCTTGTCATTTTATATTTAGATCATTCAAATGGGAGCAAAAATCAGTAAAGAACATCAATCTCAAAATCCACTCAACATCTGATAATTCTTCCTACTGAATTATTTTCTGGTTACTTAAAAACATATAAATTTCATCAAAGCACTCGACGAAACGCTGAAGTACTTTGCCGCGACTAAGCCAACGAACGTTATTATACATCGTTAATCCATTATACATCGAATTGACCTCATTTAATAATGATTCAAATTTTATTTTGCATAAAGGATGCCCAGCAATATAATTGACTATCTTAGTCACAAGTTTCATCACATCTTCAAAAGATTTAAGACCATCCTTTGCACACAGCGCTTCCTGGTGTATTATACAATGAAATGCTAACAGTGGATGGCCAACAAACTTTGTAAATAAATTGACGAATCCTGCTGTTTGGCCAATCATACTGGGTGCACCATCTGTACTTACTGAAACGATTTTCGACAAATTTATTTCTGCTCTAGAAAGAGCCTCTACAACTGCTTTGCAAACATCTGTGCCTTTAGTAGTTTCTGGTAAAGATACCAAACTTATTAATTCTTCCATTATTTTATTGCCAACAAAATATCGAACAAAAATAGCTAATCGAGCCGAGAGAGTGACATCAGTGCTTTCATCAAGACAAATAGAAATCCAATCACATAATTTTATATCTGTTTTTTGTTGATATGTTACATTTTTACCCATCTTCAAGATTCTGTCTTTTATTGTATTTCGAGCGATAGGCAATTCTTTTATTCGTTCGAATATTTTTTCTTTATTTCCAAAATCTTCAAAAAGAAATGGCGCGCATTCTAAAAATGCATTCTTGATGTAGTCTCCATCGCTGAATGGTTTTCCATTTTCGGCAATTATTTTGGCTATTTCAAAGCTAGCAGCAACATAATTGGAATTACTATTAACAAACTTATTTAAAGCACTCGATTGTAGATTTTTGTTTTTGATTGCTCTTAAAATATATTTTTTTTGTTCATCTCTGCTTTTGCCAAGAAGTTCCTTATGAATTGTTTCATAGTGTCTTTTTACAGATGATGTTCTAGATACCACTGACACAGAACATATAACACATATTGCTTTGTCACTTCTTTCAATTACACCGTACATTTCAGTCCACCAATTTTGAATTGTCTGCCAGAATTTTTACTGCTGGCTTCACCAAGTTTTTGTTTCTTATATGGTACAGCCATCTTTGTGGGTGCCAATAAACAGTTTGTTTCTGTATTAATTAGATTGTTTTTATAGCACAAATTGATAACAAAACTGCTCCGATCAGGTAAAGAGTTATTCTGTCACTGAAACATCAAATCGTCGAATTTAAATTGTCGATAAATCATATTCATCCACAAGAGTAGCAATTATACACCTAAACCACAGGAGAGCTGATGATCTAATGCGCATCGAGAGCGCGCAGTGCGACGTATGTCGTGGATAAATCACACACTTCGGAACGGCTCGTGCCGGGAGCGAAGTTCATTACAAAAAAAAAATACATCTCAAGGGACTAGCACCGCGCGGGAAGCATTAAACAATGCGATTTATTTATGCATGAATGTCGTCATATCCTTCGTTTCTGAAATTATTTATGAACGAAGAAAATACACGTCGCTATTTAAATATTTTTTTAATACTATTTCTATAACTTTTTTTATTTTTTCTTATACACTTTTATTTTTTCTCCTCATTCGCGTGCCGCGTGGCACGCGTGCCATAGGTTCGCCATCCCTGCCCTAGAGCATGCGCTGAATACATTTCTTTAATACTTAAGGGGGTCGGGAAGGGGAGGGGAAGGGGTTAAAAACCAAACGGACGATAAAATGAGCTGGCACCATTCAGATTATTAATCTTTGGGCTCTCCTGAACCTATGATATATCAATTGAGAAAATGCGGTCCTCATATTATGCGCACTCAATTCCTTCTAGCGCCTGGTCTATATGGTACTCGTATAATCAAATTACAGTAGTCGCTCCATTCACAAGACTTTACTTTCACAAGGTTTATTCTGTTTAAAAATTTAAATGCATAATTGTCACATATATTAAGTAATAGTTTGGTTTCTAAACTGATATTTCATATATAACTGTAAGAGCGATAACAGTAATAATGGAAAATGTATCCAGCTAGAGCGATTCTGAATAATACATCAAATTGCAAGTTATGTACTTTTCTTCATATACAATAAATAAATTTTATAGCTCTCATCAAAATGTGTGTTATTAGTTATCAGTAATCACTTATATAGACTTTTTAAAAATAACTCAAACTTTTTTAACAAAATAAGATAAGAATAAATATGGAAATATTTAAAAGACCTGCTTTTTACGTAATATTCGATACTTTCATTTACATACGCGGTTTTAACTTATATGATGTTTTCCCGAAACCAATCACTTGTATAAATGGAGGAATAACTTTTTTCCGTTAACTCGACTCAATTTTAAGTTTACACCACGAATCACTGTTTTAAGGATTCGTAGCTCAATCGACTTTGGGTCGACTTAACGAAATAATAACTATACTAATTTAACAAAATAATTGATTCTTTGGGACTCAATTATGTTGTTAAGTTAGTATCGTTATTATTTTGTTAAATTTGTATAGTCATTATTTTGTTAAGTTAGTATAGTTATTATTTTGTTAAGTTTGTATAGTCATTATTTTGTTAAGTTAGTATAGTTATTATTTTGTTAAGTTTGTATAGTCATTATTTTGTTAAGTTAGTATAGTTATTATTTTTGTCTTCAAAACACTATTTTGTGCCATCTTAATATTTGGTTGTCAGTTAATGTGCTATTTTTAAATGAAAATATTTTTCAATTTGTAAGAAAATACACATTTATCTCACTGGACGAGATGAGTCCCTCGAAATTGCTTTTTGAGTTAACATCTTTAACGAATTGATTAATGGAAAATATAATCAAACTTTTATCGCCCAATTAAGACATTCAAGATGTTTTCGACTGTTGATTTTAAAGGAAAAATTATAAACTGTTCATTTAATGTTCTCCACCTCTATATACAAGTGCCAAAAACGTGGGCGAATACAACAGACTAAAAATCTTTACATTAAAACTGAACCAGGCTGATTGAAGAATGTAAAATCAGATTAACTGAATGACTCCATTGTTCGTGGGGGATTTAAAAGATTTAAACGAGGTTTTCGTCACCTGTAGGAATGCTTTTAAATCTGATCATGTTTTAATCACGATTGTTTGTTTTTTATATTATCACCAATTATTTGTGTTTACAAACTTTTAAGAATTGTGAGGCATTGATAAAAAATGACGTATTGCTTTTCAGAACACATTGATATAATAATTATATAGCAGAACATAAATTGATTTATATCATTTTTATTATCAAGCTTGAAACATTTCTTAAATTTCACGCCTATTTTAAAAAATGATTATCTTTTTAATGGAAGTGCACATGCAAAACTGTTTTGATTTAACAAAAATATGATGCTATTTCAATTTTAAACAACAAATTTTCAACAAGGCATAGTTTTATTTCATTGAAATATATTTAAAATACCTTAAATTAAAATATATTTTTTGCAATACATTTTATGATAACTATTCGTTATAATAAATAATAAAAAATCATACGAAAACAATATGTGGCAACGAAAGTTTTGAAGTTGCCATGGAATGAAAATTTCAAGCCATGTGACCAAATAACATACGACTAAAACAGCATAAATGCGTCCTGAATTTAATTCAAGTCCTTAATTTCTTTATGTAGAAAAAAAAAACAGATGAATGTAATGAAATAAAGGAAAATCGTGCTTGTCTCTATAAAACTAGATTTAAACAATGAAACGATACAAAAATATTAAGTTAAATAAACTTGAAAAACATTATCATGAATAACTTAAAATAATTTGTTAATTAGTTTTTGAAAACAGATACTAATATTATTGAAGAGCAATCAATATGCTTAAATATTATTCAACTCTTAAAAACACATATTTTATCGTTTTCAGTTCAGTTTACATGTGCTGAGTGTACTCTTCTCTGCTTATTCCGGCTAGAAAATTGTAGTATGGTATACCATATATGTTATGTGTGGCTTCATATTATATTTACTCATTTAATTCGATGTTGTTACATTTCGCAGAAAATTGGCACCGCCCAAAAACCGTAAGTAAACGAGAAAAATAAACTAATGAAGCAGACGTTGTACACGAAAATATTCAAAGTTTTTGCCTGAAAATATACAACGGTTTGTTTCATAAATATTTTCGTTTTTTCAAACAATTCAGAGTATAAGCTGTGTTTTCTAGCGCTCGATGTAAACAAATTAATTGACTAAAAAACAATTACATAATCTCGTTCATCAAAGCACTAAATATAAAGTACATAAAATTAGAAATTAATCATTTGATGAACTTACCTAAAAATACATCAAAACTTAGTATTTGAACACATTTTATCATTGGTTCTCAATTCATATTAGTTAGCCTTCTTAGAGATCATAAAAATTGCCTGAAAGATCTCTCTTTAAACTATATAATATTGGTTGGTCAAAAAACCTATATGTGGGATAAAGAAGTAACTTTTACGCCCGCTACGTATTATTTTATATCGTATAGGTACAATTTATGTTTTTCAGAGTTCCAATTTGTTAGATTTAACCATGTCTATTTATAGGAAAAAATAACAATTAAAGATGTTATATGAAAGTTAAATCAGTCACTGGTCGACGATTTCTTATATTTTATAAATTTATTTTTATTGTGATAAAACACCATGTGATTGTATATTTTATGGTTAAAAATTAATGTATCTTAAAAATATTGGCAATTACTGATTCTTTCATAACATCCAGATAACGTACGTCTGCATAGTAATTATAGAAAATACAGATTAGTACAAATAAAGTTTTGGTTTCATTAGGTTAATAATATACTCGTATATCTACTAGACGGGGAAGATTTAAGACTGAAAGATTAAGACTGAAAAAGATTTAGGGAAGAGAACTTGTGAACCAATTCTAGCCTGTGATAGAGATGCTCGCGTGATTGTGGTAACTAATACAATACGTAATCTTCAGTCAACAGGAAACCAGCTCCAAGAAGAAGAGTATAATTAAGAGCTAAATATTTGTTAAAAAGACAATCCATACAAATGTATATTAAAAAAATATTAATAATCGCCAAAGTCTACGAACCTTTTATAAAATTGCTGTTTTAAAAAAACTGATAACGATATTCAATGTTTGTCTGGAATTAGAGACCTTTATTTTCCAGTTTAAAAAAAATAATTCATTTAAAAACTATACACGTTAAAAAACCTTTTTTTAAACAACAATTCAAAAATCAATATATATATATATATATATATATATATATATATATATATATATATATATATATATATATATATATATATATATATATATATATATATATATATATATATATATATATATATATATATATATATGTAATGTAGCAAATCTTATACAACTTTAAAATTCACTATTTCAAGTTTTTCTCTCGATTTCGTACATATCATATAAGGCAATAATAATACACCATAAAACCGATTTTGGTTAAAAATAAGCATTTTTTAGTTTCCTTTATATATGATTTATTTTACTTAGATAGTTTGAAATTTGTTAACGTAGGGGATAATTTGCATTGGAATTAAAACTTTTATTTGTTTTTAATTAAAATATTACAAGTGAAGATAAATGGAATCCAAAATTTGGGTGCTAGAAAAAAAAGCATTGAGAGCCTACAAGATAAACCAGCTGTAAGAGATTTGATTGTTTATGTCACGATGACTATTTACAAAGTTCAGATGGTGCCGATGGAGAGGAAAGATTGACTTTTGGCACAAGCCCCAAATTTTGCAGATGATAAATCTGTCTTTCAATCTTGACGTTGTGTAAACAGCACGTTTCTCATCCCTTTGTTTTCCTAAAAGCTCCTTGACCACGAGTTTTTCTAATGTAAACATACCATTTTGTGATTTTTTATAATCAATGATTTAATGGTACTTTTCAAATAGAAACGCCATTTGTTAAAAATCAATGTTGATTTTTCATATTAACACACTGTTCACAGTCCTAAGGTCCATTTTCGAAAATTTTGACATTACAAAATTTTTAAGTACGAGTGAAAAAAAAATACAATTTTATGAATTAACCATTACACTATTTTACAAATATGTATTCTGCCTATTTTTGTACTTACTCTGCATTGTATTACACTTTCGTTGTATACAGTACAACCTGGCAAGTTTAATTGCCACGTGGCAATCTCTTGACTAGAAATATACGTACGAGTATGTTAAAGAGGCTTCAAGTTAGAATCGAGCCTATATCCCCGGGCTGGAAGACAAGCGTCTTATCAACTACACTTACTTTAAATTTAGTAAGTTAAGTCATATATTTGTATCTTAATATAGATATACGAGTATGTATGTTTTAGGCCTTAATGCTGTGAACTTGGCTTGCATTCGTAGTCCAGCCTTAATACTAAATATGTAATTTGTATTCAAAGTCGGATCTCAACACTTAAAAGTGAGGTTATAAAACTACGCGACTGTCTTATTTAAGGAAGCATAAGTGGGAGTCGATGTAAAAGACGACCGAGAAAAATATGGTTGGACCTAGTTAATGAAATTAAACCGCTGTATGTGAGAATGTATGTATGTGGAGAAGGCGAAAAAAGTATATTGTGATAGGAAAATTTGACGCTCTATCCTCTCAGTTTAACCTTTTAAGAAAATAACTCGATCTTATGTATTTATATACAATCGGAAGTATTTAAATTAAGTACTGACTTCGATCTCGCTTTTTGTTTGGTGACAGCTTAGTTGAAACTTATTTATAATTTTTATTTCAATATTCTTGTATTGATATTGATCTCCTCTATCCCCTTTTTCAATATGTTGCAATACCAGACACCTTGAATGTTTAGAATGTTCAAGTACTATGCACCTTGAATGTTTCAATTATCTTAAACAGTTCTTCAGCGCCATTGTCCGGAAAGTGATAAATCACATAATCCTAAGGTGTTAAAACTAAAATCAATAATAACGTTCCTTATTTTCTTTTCTTTAAATACAAGATTTATTAAAGTTTGTCTTCATTAATTTTTTCACACTGACATTAAATCAAAATCTCGTTTGTCTCAAGTTATAAATAGCTCCCTAATATTTGCATCATTATTTTAATAAAGCGTCCATTTTTCATGTCACCGCGTGAAATTTTTCATGCTGTCACAAATAATGTATAATACAAAGCTGAGCTTGTCAAAATATTTTTATTAGTGTTAAATTTTAGTTTAATGATCGCTCGTCTAGAAAAAAATCCTTTGGACATGAAATTAATACCTTTTAAATATTTTGTCTTGAGACATTTGAGAAGTGTAATGTATGACATTTATAAAAATTGAGTCGTATACAATACAACAACGCATTCAAATTGTTGAATTATTTTATGTATTGTAATCTCCGGAAACGGTGATGTTAATTGGTCACCAAGATCATGTGATCTGACACCGTTGGACTATTTTCTCTGGGGTAACGTGAAAAGGCAGGTCTATAACAATGACCCCCGATCAATTCCTGAGCTGAAGGACGAAATTATTCGCGTTATTGGTGAGTTAGAACCGCAATTATGCCAAAATGCCATCGAAAATTGGACAAAGTGGACATCTGTGGAGCTGCAAGAGGTGGACATTTGGCGAATATTGTTTTTTGTGTTTAAATATCATACATTATACTGCAATGACCAATAAAAAGTTTTTTGAAATCAAAGCAAATTGTGTTTTATTCAAGAATTAAAAAAACCGCAAAATTTGAAAGACCACTATAAAAAATTTATTGACAGGGAAACGGCGTAATGGTATCTATGCATTGTACATATATAGCACGGTTGTTCGTTAATTAAGTTATGCAGCATTTTGTATGTTAACATATTTAAAGTAAGTGTGTGAATCAGAAGTATGAATTCAGTTTGCATTTGCAGACTAATAATATACTCGTTTTATGAATCGGTTAATATTTTCGCATGTTACAGTTGCTCACATAAATATTTAGGAGATTGTTTCCATATTGTAAACATTTTGCAAATTATTCCTGCATTTACGCTGAATTATATAGTATGTTGTGTAATAAAGTCTGCAGTAACGGAAAGATAATAAAATTGCATATTCAATATTTCAGTTTATTTATGCGTAAGAAAAGCATTTTGAATAAGTTTGTTAACTTCTGAATTTCTGTATTTGATTTCTTCAGCACATACGTGAAATTTCATGATTATATTAATATACATACACGTCCTCGACTTCGTACAAAGAAAATTTTAACGAGTTAATGAATTTCACGAATAATATTTGTCAAACTAAGCTTGATTGATTTACAAGAGGTAAATAGGATACAAACTGAAACAGAAAAAACTGATAATGAAGAATTCATTATTAAGACTTTAATGGTTAACAATATCAATGAAGCTTTCATACTTTCTGATATATTTTTTTAATATCATGAAAGAATATGATATTTTTTTAATATCATGAAAGCATAAATTTTCATTTCTATTGGAAAATAAATATTTTAAAACATACCTTTCCGTCTTTTTTATATTCCTCTATTTTCATATATTCAATTTTCATACACATTTTCACAAACCAATTATATATGGAAGTTAAGAACTATGTAGAAGTTTCTGTATAAATTTTACGGCATTTTTATATACAAGAAATGCATAATGTGTCATTTATTATGTCTCGATAACGTAATATTTTATTATTAGTTAAAGGGAAGGGAGATAGATAAACATACTATATTAAGATATAGTTTTAGTGACATTTGTTTAGTGATATTTGTTGTTTTATTAGAAATCAATACAATTATTCACACGAGGTGACAAATATGTCAAAAAGTAAAGCAGCCCATGGAATTGAAATATTTTATGAGTAAAAGTGAAGAAAAATAAATGATTGTCATCATTTATTTTTTATCACTTCATACGTTCCATCAGGAATACAAGAATACCATAAAAATCCTCCATCTGAGACATTCCACAGGTTGTTGAATGTGTAACTAAATATTCAGTATTATTTATTTTTCAATATATACGCCGGTGGGGTTATTAAATAAGAAAATTTATATCACAATAAATAATAAAATTTTGTGTAGTAGGTACAATAAATAATTTGGTTTTATTAGCTATCAATTAAAAACAATCTTAGATATAATGTCTACATACAGAGCAAAAATGATTAATAAGCCTTGAATATGTTAAGATCAATATTAAATATATCCATTGCATCAATATATTTATCCCTCAATGGATCGGGGAATTACAATACTCGTAAGAGTTGATTCTCTCTTGACTACGATGGAATAAATGACGCTGGCGACTGATCGGATGCGGGACGCGGAGGGCGATACATTGCATCTGCATTATGCTGTACTTTCGTTGTAAACAGAACACTTATTTTTATTTACAAATTTTTTTCAACTAAAAAATGTGTAAAAAGACTGATTGTGAAAAAAACAGCGATATTTTTTTCGCCATCATCGGGAAACCTCGGGTGGAAAACAATCACTTTGCTACAAATGTCGTCATGTTTTAACTTGATTTGAGAATATTTGCGATTATTTGCGCACAAAACACTTAATAAACTTACGTAACCTAATAAACAGCAAGCGAATAAAAAAAACCACCGCTTCAATAATTTATTGCGCGGCCCGTCAGTTATACCGGAAAATCTATGGATGCCTTTGAAAAGTTGCTTCAATGAAAGATAAACTATTTATGTTGGAAACATTCGCAATCTGCTTTAGATTTAAAAATAATGTTTATACGCTAGCTTAAAAATTTATTATGTTTTTCGTACTCGTTAAAATTTATGCTTTCATTTTCTTAGGCGAGAATATTTAAAAAATAGCTAGGAAGAATGTTATATGATTGACATTTGTTGGACGGAACGACATATTTTACAACTCAAAAGTGATGCTGGCTCAAAAATCGGACATTAACTTTAAAAGCTTGAGCCAACTTAAATAGATATAATATAAGATATCATATATTGTTTTTAATATGTATTACGTAAGTGTTATGCTGAATAAAAAAATAAACTAAAAGAGAGAATTCATTGGAAAAATATAAGACATTTTTAAGGAAAGATTCAAAATAACTTTCGGCTTGGTCTCACATAAGAATTATTGTTCTCATATAAGAAAAAATATGAACGTTTAAAATGAGTTAATTATTCATAGACTTTATTTATATTTGTTTCATTCTTCTGAAAATATTTTTTTTATTCCAAACTTGATTGGTTTAAACCCTAAACTGTGTCGTCAATTCACGTTATCTTGCTTTTATTATGAAACTCAAATATCAGTGGCTCTCAACCTTTTTGGCATGTAGACTCCACTTGATAAAAAAATATTGTGTCGCGGTCCTCCATACCACTAATTATTTTTGACATATGTGGAATACGCTTCAAAAAATATACTATCGTATTATATGAAAACTGGACAGACTTGATAAACATTTTGAGACGCGACAATACACATCGTCTTCCGCCAAGTACATGAACTACGTATTCCACCAAGTACATACATTGACTTTTTTTTTCAAAACTATCAAGACCCGGTCCGTTGCAGCCCTCTATCTAACCTCTAACGACTCCCCTGAGAATCGTGACCCAACAGTTGAGGACCACTGATATATACAATCAGAAAAGCTACTTAAAATACATCTCGCGCATTCTCAAGCAGAATGCTTTCCAAAGTCGTGGGTTGGAAGTTTGACATTGGATTACGTTTGTTTTTGAAAAAATCTTTGTGTCTGTTTTTTTGTTATTATTGCTAAAATGTATAGACTTGTATTAACCTCTGCAATGACTTTGATAGTGATTACTGCTTTTCTAGATATTTCATCTATATATTATACAATATTATAATTTGTAAAATGTTCTAGCTTCAGATAAAGCCCAACCTATGGATTAATAGATATGGCTTGATTTTTGCTTCGGAAGCGTCTTATGATTTGATATAACTTTAGACAAACATTTTTTGTAATGATCATTATATACGAATCAAGTTGTGTCTGGCGGCTTTCTTGCGTCCAAAATTAGTGTACAAAAATCGTAAAAAATACACGGAATATTTCACTCTTAAGCCTTTAGAATACTTAAGAGTGAAATTTTAATATTTTCGTATCATACAAACAGAAATTTGCAAATAAACATGTATTTTTGTTTTGTTTTAATATTTGTAAGAAACTCATACTGTAGGTATTATTATTTAAATTAAAAAAGTTAATACTTATAAACGATACTTGAGCCGTTAAGAGTGTACAAAAATCTCCAATTTGTAATTTATAAAAAAAAACTAAATTAGATGTCTAACAAATGAGAATATTAAACGATATTTATATTTCGTTTTTTTTTATCAGACTTAAAAACATTATAAAAGTACCATAAAACTGTCTAAACTAAAAAAATAAAGTTAAAGTCGAAAATTTCTTCAACACGATGAACATTGAACCATTAATTATATAAAGTTTGATTTATTTGACAAGATAATAAACCAATATCAAGAAACGTTTTAAAAATAAGAAAAAATGCTTTCAGAAAACATACTTATGGAACTTTAGCTGAAAGGTTAATATCATAATAAGTCTATTTCGAATGATCAGATATAAAGTATTTACAAAGTTTCTGCGTTGGATGGGAATGGAACACAAGTGGGCAAGTGTGGTGCAATTAATCATCTCACGGGCTAAATATGTTATACTCGTAAACACTGTATAGTACTGTTTTATCTTAACTCGTGTGAGGGATAATGAACCGAGGATAGTACCCATTGCATTTCATCTTAACTCGTGTGAGGGATAATGAACCGAGGATAGTACCCATTGCATTTCATCTTAACTCGTGTGAGGGATAATGAACCGAGGATAGTACCCATTGCATTTCATCTTAACTCGTGTGAGGGATAATGAACCGAGGATAGTACCCATTGCATTTCATCTTAACTCGTGTGAGGGATAATGAACCGAGGATAGTACCCATTGCATTTCGATATACCGCCTTCATTTTTATCTATAATTTATTTGAATATAACTTGCGAATAGTGTTGTGAATAATTGAGACTGAAGGTAATAATATTTTTGAGTCGTCAATTGCAGTCGTCATGAGCGTGGTAATGAACCGATGATTAGATGAGCATGGCCGTGTGGTCAACGTGCTAAACTTCTGTTGCTGGATCGAATTTTAGTTGACGTGTTTTAAAAACTGAATTAAAAAACATGATATATCCCTGCAGGGATATATCGTGTTTTTCCTGGTTATCCAACATCCTTCTTTCTAATCTCCTTTTCCTTCTCCAGACTATCTGTATCATTATTCAATTTGTACTCATTTTTTTTTGTTTGTGTTTATTTTTTTTATGACTTTTGTAATGCGTGTTTTTTCTCTGCATTAAAAATGTAAATTCTCCACTTTTAACCATATAGAACAATTGTTGGTCGGAAAGGATTGTCACTTTGTTGTAAGCCCATCATTTTGTACACTGTGCAATAGAGTATTAAAATAAACCAATTTTATTCGAATGACACGATAATCGTTCACCGCAAAGTTTTCGGTAAATATAGGTTTTTAAGACGTTTGAAATTAAAATGAGTTTTTATGGTATGATACGCCAACAAAATTTTACTTTTCACCTATGATTCGACTTTACTTTTAGGATAAGTTGTACTTTGAGATCGACCTCGTCTTGGTAAGTGGTCTACCTACATGGTGGATTAAGCAAACTGCTTCGGGGACTCCGACAGATGTTCCGGAGAATCACGAGAAATATTCGTGTGAAGTTTTGGAGGTCCCTTAAGTGAATACTTTCCAAGACACTACGACGTGTCCATTAAATAATTTCAAACTTTTGAAGAACATTTTCTTATGAACACAACTGATTTATATCAAAACCAAATACACAACATTTATTTGAAGAGAAGGGAAGAAATCTGATGAATTTCTTAAGGGCTTCCACTATTAAACGGGCAAAATGTGTTTATCAAGACCGTTGTTAAATAATATCAAATGTGAGATTGGAATACCAATTTAAAAAAAAATTACGATTTGATATAAATTTTATCATGGAAGTTTTTCCATCTAAAATATGTATCTTATTTAATGCATCGCCCTATGTGAAATTTTGCGCATTCATAAGCATATGTATATGACAATATCTATATTGATATATACTTGAAACACATTGAAGTCGATGTAAGACACGTTAAGAAAAATGACGCAAAGCCGCGGTTATACCGCGAGTTTGTTAGGACGAACTCCACGATGATCAATCGATTGTAAAAGAGAGTTGCATGCAGGTAATCTGACCTGACACATCGTCAAAAAATATATGAAAGCACTGTCGTACTGCGGAAATGTTACGGTCAACTCACGGTCGGTCAAAAGCTAACTCATGAGCAGGCCGTGATGTGACCGCGGTCGAGTGGGAATCCAGGCTTACTTCATTGGTGTATTTTTTAAATATTTTTTTACATATAGTTATTGTTGAAGAATACTTAATACCGGAGTACCTGTGGTTATAACAGATTTCATTTACACCGGTTTTATTCAAATTATCTATATATTAAATTTAAAAAGTGACTATTTTCGTTATAAATGCGTCAACTATCCAATAAACCAAAAGACGTAAACAAATATGAAAATAATATAATATGAGATCGCGAGAGCAGGACAAAATTAGATTTGATCAAAGGTCGACCGCGGTCAAATATACACAAAAGTTCTTCCTTTTATCCTGAAAATCACGAATTCAAATATTGGTTTTATATGCTAATGATATAACGTTACATTATATCTTTATTATGTAAAATAAATGACTCAAATTGAGAAAATAATTCAAAATTAAATTGTGAAGCCTTGTTTTAAATATTCTATGAATGATCGTCTTCGTACATTTTAGTATGTGTTATTATTTTGTTGCCTCCAGCGTCAAATAAAACAAATACTTAATCGAAAGTATTCAGTATCAGTGCCGAGAAAGGCGAGATATTTTGACGCTTCGGGTACCCCTTGCGACGGCCAAAATGAAATTTTTTATAAACACTCCGGGGAAAGGGTACGATTGCAGTAATATTTTCCCTTTATTTTGAAATGGGCGATTCTTTTCTATCGTAAAAAAGCACTCCTCACAGGTCTTCCGATAAAGTGAAAATCGGGAAACAACGGTTACTTAACCGTGCAATATAAATCAATGGATGAAAATCAAATGCCACACATTTATAACTTTATTTTCCGAGCTTTCAGGGCGACACAATTCTCAATATTTTTATCGAAATTGATTTTGTTTTAAATCAAACATTCAATAGAGAAAATACACATATCTATCTGGTTCAAGACTAGATCTCAAATAAGTTTTATTTTTTTTACTTACTAAAATATTTTTTGCGTGATGCTATCACATGATCATGGGCATTGGCAAAATATACGGAGTGCGATATCAATATTGGTATGTATATGATTTTTAATTATTTTACGTTTCTTATTTTGACGGCCTATTGTGGTGCCCTTCAAATATCGCGCTTGGGGTCAGTGCTTCGGTTGTTCCACCCGTGTCCCAGCTCTTTTTAGTATGTTTCAAGTATAATAATTAAATCATGAAGTTATTAGAAATATTTTGTATTACGAAGATATGACAATTACGGTGGAAAATAAAATGTAAGAGTCAACAGCTTTAAGAATCACATATTCAATACAGAAGATACAATTTTGATGGGAATACAGAAGTTATCAAATAATTTTAATAACTGAAAATTATGCATGCGAGAAAGCAGTCAAAGTTTTGAATAAATCAAAAAATATCATAGGTATTTGATAAATTCGAACTAAGCAAATAAGATTGTTAATCTTTTACTTGAGATCCTTACGAATATTAGAACATCAGAGGGAGCATTTTCTATGAATGGTTTGGTTATTCATTATCAACTTTTCATTTTTAATACCCATTTCAGACTTAATTACATCTGATCGTACTTACATTTGATGTTTACTTAGAGCGCAGGACTGTACAATTCATCTAAACGGATATAAATACGTGTTAATTCATCGGTCGAGAAATCTTTTCATTATGACAGATACGGGTTTTTTGCAAGCCTGATTATTTTTTTGTTCGTCTTTTTATTGCCTTACACCATGTTTTCCTCATAACACTTTCGTTTGATACATATGTGCATAACTAGTTTGATGCAGTAGAACTTTTTCAACATTGTTGAAACTGGGCACTATACAGTATTTGTAATATACTTCTTTCAATAAAAAATCTAAAAAAGTTCGAAAAAGTAAAAACGGACGAAAAAGAGCTTGCGTGTAAAAAATCGTATTAGGTTTTATGAAAAAATATGGTTGTCAAATTTGATTGAAAGTTGTTATGCCACAAAATAATACGTGAGCAAAAGAGCATTTCGATGGGCATTTGAAATTTGGTAAGTAATAGTAATTTTTCAAAGTTATACTGGTAGAAAATAAATTAAAAGTAGCTCACGTTTCTTATTTTTCGGCTTTATTTTCTATAAAAAAGTAAAAGAAATAACGTGACATGACCCTATTATTATTATGATAGTGAAAATGATAGAAACGCCAGCTCGTCAGCCATGGTATTTAAATAAAACAATTGTAGGTAATAGTAGGGTGCGTTATCAAATGGATTTAGTGATTCTTAGGATGATCCGTCATTTCAGTTTAATTATGTATTTACAACATCAATAATAAAAATATGGAATTCAACAACAACCCTTAAAACGATGATCGAATGATATACAGAAATCCCTCGATTTCATTTTATAATTTTAACATTTATTAAGTTATAAATTGGCTTTTAAATTGATATTAGTATAATATAATATTATATTTATAACTGTAAGAGCGACAACAGTTATAATGGAAGATTCATCCATCGAGAATGATTTCTAATAGGTAAAGGAAATTCTAAGTTCTGTATTTTTTTCTTCGTATAAATAAATTGTATAGCTTCAATCAAAATATATGTTATAAGTTATCAGTTGTTCCACCTTATGTAGATTTATTACAAAATAAATATAGTTTTTTGACAAAGTTAGAATAGAATATCTGTAAATATAAAAAAGATCATATATTTTACATAACATTCTACTGCTCCATTTATGCGGTGTTTTCCTGGACCCAATTACCCGCGTAAATAGAGTCATTACTGTATTACTTTTATATCATAGGGTGCAGTTTGTTATGTACGAGTATGTTGATACGCAGCGCATTCAGGGGGAAACTGTGGAAGTTGTGGAAGTGCGCTTATATGTTATGTTATATGCATATATTTTGGATAACGAAATATGGGAGCATAGTCAGTTTTCTTAGAAAAAGTTTTCAGCTTAATTAGAAACCATTAAAGTGAATTTTATGAAAATTGTTAAGACGTATTAATTAAATAAATAGATAAATGTTAAAAGCGTTATTGATAACATAGAAAACGGGTAGGTCGGAGAACTTACTTTAGAATAATCCTGAGTAAAGCAGCCAGAGTGATAGTAAGAGGAAGACCAGGATAAGGTAGGTTGCCGCCAAATTTGTGGTTTCAGAGTTCGGCATCTTGGTGCTGTGTGTTTATCTGCCGGTCATTTAAGGGTGGACAATTTCATATTAGTTGGAGGTTCAAGCGCGCAACATTATTAAATATTATAAAAGGAACTGATTTTCAAAATATTTCAGGTAAATTAAAAAGTTCAATTAAACGATAATCTATTTATTACATTTCTATCTCAATTTTTAGTTTCCACAAGTTTACATATTAGTTTTATTCGAATTTTATTCAGTATCGAAAAAAAACTTGTACATGAAATATATGTTTTTTTTATTTGAACGTTTAAATATAAAAGGGACCCAACACACATTTTCCTGTTCTGGTATGATTGGGAAAACATCCTGCCTCTTTGGCTTGATTTGTTTGCAACTATTTTTAAGACGGGATTTAACCAAAAATATGTATTTAACTTCCTTAATATGTTTACACTTTCAAGGTAGATCTACATTTTTTTTTGTATTTCAAATAATACAAAAAAGTTTAGTGGAAAAGGAGCCCCTTTGCACATATATTATAAATCCTTTTTAAACTTTATTTTTAGATAAAATAGTAAAAATATTTTCCATACAATTATTTTAATGAAATTAAAATTGTTTGATTATAAAGTTTTGAATACGTTAAGAAATGAAAATATTTGTTGATTTTCAGATGCATATAGTATGTTATACACGTATTGTAATTAAGTTATTTTATTACTTGAATTGAAATCGTTATTGTTATACGAACTAACAAAAACATTTCAAATTACTCGTTTTAATAATTGTTCTTTCTATTTTGTGTTAGATTTATTTTGATGAAATAATATTTGCATTAGTTTGATTAACGCACATGTTGACAGGTGGGTTTTATAAATAATTTAATTAATAAAATATTTTTTCATAAATTTGTATGCGAGTTTGTTGTTAATATGAAAAAAATACTGGCGAAGATTTAACTGTTTGAATAATCAATGGTTTTGAAGATTATGTTAAAATAAGACGGTTGTTATTTTTAACAAGTTTTTACAAGTTTCAACAGTTTAAATATATCAACTATTTGATTATCTCAAAACCTTAGATTCAATAAAAATTCAATGAAATTCCGAATAAGTTTTATAGTTATTTAAAACAAACTTTACCAATAAAAAGACTTTCACGTATATGTATTGTAATTGGAAGTGATTTGATTTGGCAATATCAATTAATTAATTGTTTTGATAAAACTAATATCAAACATTTAATATTTTTTTACTTGTGTAGTGTGCGTGTTTTAATTGTGTTTTTACTTGTGTAGTGTGCGTGTTTTAATTGTGTTTTTAGTTGAAGTATAAAAGTGAAATTAAGCAACTGCTTATTACAAAGGTTATTTACATAGAAGAAAATTTACGAACATATTTACTTACGACCTATTTAAATTTACGAGATGTTTAATTTACAATTAAAATACATAATATTTTTATATCAATTATGAAAGAATTAGTTTCTTAACTTTAAACTTGACATCTGTTTTAAGTTGATTATGCTGTGATCAAACGTTTTTATTCGAGTAACTAAACTGAACAAAATCTTAGTTAGTTTTTTATTCTATTACGAAGTTTCACAAAATTGAAACCCAAAGCTTGTTTAAATTAGTTTAAATATACACACTTTTTAATATTTTTCACCACACAACTTTGGTCAATTGTTTTGAAAAACACAATTCATTTTGTAATTCAAAAAATAATTAAAACCACCTTTCTGCATTTTTTAATTTTATTTTTAAGAAAAATTGTCTTATTTTTATTTTGTTTTTGAAATAAATATTTATTTTTTAACTTTGAATCAAATTATATGAACGAAACACTGAGTAGTTTATATCTATACATTTTGTTCATGTTAAATTCATCACATTAATATTGATACTATATATTATTTTTTTGGATCTTAATCATATGTTTTATATATATTTTTAAACCTTGATTTTTGAATATTTCCAGTACCACTTGTCCGTTAAGGAGTTTTAAGGAACAGTTACAAAATATTGTATATCCAATGCAGCGTTCCTACGCTTTCAACTTACTTTCCAAGTAGGAAAAGTGTTGGCTGGACGATGTGGAGTATTCTGATCCAGGAGAGGTGAGCCAGTCCGGTCTGCAGCGCACACACCCACGCCAAATGCTACCAGCAGCGCCTCGTGGGGGAATGGAATGGATCCAACTCGGTGTATATACGAGTATATAAAAAATACTTTTATTTTTAACGCAAATGATTCTACATTATTTGTATTTTTATCGTAAATGGTTCGTTGTGATTCTAAAGCTTTTAATGTTGGTGCGTTGTACCCAAACAAGGACCCATTATCGTTTTTGGCAACGGATTTCTTAAATTATATGAAATTAATTTACTCGTATTTATGTAAAAAAGATCCAACCCACATTTTGCTTGTTTTGAGATATTTGGGTAAATATTGCGTTGTTTTGATAGAAATACTATAGTAATGATGATTTTATGAAGAAGGAATTTACGAAAAGATACACATTTTACAGGAATTATATTTTTCTATAAACAGGATTGAGAATTGCTTATACGATATTTGAAATAAACAAAAAAATACGTTTTGTGGTCGGATTTTTTTGCATATAAACGTTCATTTTTAGTCAAGACTTTGTTTTAAGTTGAAGTTTTGTTTTTTCCATTGTCATGAAAAAATATCAACAGAGACATAATTTTAAAGCGTTGGCATATTTTTATAAATATTCATGTCACTTTAACAAATTTGTGCAGGGAGCTCAGGATATCACTATTCGAAATATCTATAAAAAATACAATGAGTTCATGCGACCATATATAAGGATCATACCAATTTACTAAAACATCAAACAATGTCAAGATATTTTGTTTAGGTGCATAAATGTGTGTTTGCATAAATTTGCTTATAAATTATTTTCACCACAGAATGGATAGACGATAGAAAATGTTATAAATAATATATTCCTTTTAGGATTTCGTATATTTTAAGATTTATCATTATTGTATATATTGAGTTTTTTTTACAACACCATATATATTGTCAATATATTGGCTCAAATTGACTTCCATACTTCTGCTTAAATTAGTGTCCACGCGAAACCTTTTACAATTTGAATTCAATAGCAATTTGCTAACGACAATTGCACGTTTTAATTCACCAATCGTGCGAATGCAACAATCGATTAACGTCATGTCTGGTTTGGTAGATATTTTTAGTGTAAATGTCGTTGAGTTCAGGAGGGTCCTCCTCCGGCATTCCTCAATCTTAGATCTTGATTGAGAGACTGGTTGTTTTTATAAACGAGTGCATTTAGTTTAATTAAAAAAATAATAATTGTGTTTTCGTTGCCCTAGAGAAATATTTGATTTTCTCTTACTCAAGTCTTTTGCTGTTGATTATATGTGATTAATTGTATATTTCAGTATGTACTGTATTATATTATGCATATGTGATTTCATGTGTTATTAATTGTGTTGATTGTTTAAGGTGTTTAAAAAATGTTGCCATGCCATTTAAAAGACAAGTAAGTGTCGTATATCTTTTTAATAAATAAATATCCTATTCTAAAAATATTTTTTTCTTCTGAATTTTTGAATTCTGGTCCTTTATACAAAGGATGAGACTGTCCAATTTTCGTAAGTTCGAGTTCTGATTTATTCGAAATGAATTTCTTCGAAAATGTAAGTCGAGATTAAAAAATAAATCGCTATTTAGAAAATCAATTGATAATATATCATAAGATTACAAGTAATATTATTTTTGTGAATATTCGAGTGATTTGTCCTAACGCTTTCTAAACTATGAGAAACCATGAGAGACGGTGTATGGATATAGAGGAGTACACGTGTGTGTAGAAATGTCGGTAGAGAAATTTGACGTCTTTTTTCTGCTTTTGCCGGTATGGGAAAGGCGTGATGTTATGATGAATATGAATTTATAAAAATAATAAATGTGATGGATTCATAGACATATTTATGGTATGTTCTCAATAACTAGGTAGAAAATACCTACGCTATTCGCTGGGGAATAATTCGGCGTGGGGTTGGAAATGGCAACCTTCTTACGAGATATTCAGCATTGAATAACACGGCCAAAAATATTTATAAGTTCATTCTATCAATTCAGGTTGTTTCATAAGTTTTAATTTTTTTTTAATCTTAATTTTATTTCGTTTAAAAAAATATATCTAGGATGTAACGAATAAGACTGCATCCTGTTTTCTGTTTTGAGTGTCTTACGCCCCTGCTTTTAGCAATATGAGACGTGCCTTGGTTCATGTTTACGGTGTTGGAGTCTATTTTCATAACTCTGCAGAAATTCATGCAAGCATTCTGGTGTTATATTTTTATTACACCAACATATTTAAATGTGGAATATTTCTAATTCGATCGGACTAAATTGAAAATACCTGCGTTAAAATAATCGCGACACGTGAATCATCGACTTTTTCCATATTCAAATGTAGTTTACATTGTTTCAAAATAATATACATCTCTTTAACAGAGCACTTAGATGTTCGGCGGTCTTCGGCAGCGCTTTTGTTCGTGAAGCTGCGCTACCAGGACAATAGGCGGATTTCAGGATAAATTTTACTAGGTTAGTCAATAAGTTTTGAAAGCGGAAATGAAAATACATTTTTTTGGGGGGGAAATCACTTTTATTGCTCAGTATAGTCTCCAATAAGATCAATACACTTGGTCCAACGATCTTCCAACTTTGTTGTCCCATCACGGAAGTGACTTTCTGGAAGGCCTGCAAAATACTCCTCTACGACGGCTATGACCTCTTCGTTTGATAAAAAATGCTTTCCACGAAGGAATTTTTTGAGGTGTGAGAACAGCCAGAAGTCAGAGGGAGCTAAATCTGGCGAATAGGGTGGATGCTGCAACAATTCGTACCCCAATTCACTGATTTTCGCGATGGTTTTTTGAACTGTGTGAGCAGGTGCATTGTCTTGATGAAAAATGATTTTTTTCTTCTGCAAACCGGGTCTTTTTTCACAATTTTTTTCATCCAACTGGTCCAAAAGGTCACAATAATATTCAGAGTTGATTGTCTTACCAGTTTGGAGATAATCTATCAATAAAATTCCTTTTGCATCCCAAAAACTGACGCTAACACCTTCTTGGCCGATTTCTGGACACGAACTCGCTTCGGAGCCAAAGTGCCTGGTTCACACCACTCCTTAGCCTCTTGTTTTGATTTAAGATCATGGTGGTAGACCCAAGTCTCATCCATAGTGATGAATCGACGCAGAAAATCCTTTTTATCCTTTCGAAATCGCTCCAAATGTTGCTCAGAAAGTCGCATTCGAACGTGTTTTTGTTGCATTGTTAGCAAATGCGGCACCCATTGTGCACACAGTTTTTTGAACCCCAAAACTTCAGCCAAAATATGCCATGTTGTTCCATGTGAGATACCTATGGTGTCAGCTATCACATCCATAGTCGATCGATGATCTTCCAAAACCATATCCTGTATTTTCGCTATGATTTCTGGTGTTGATGCACTTTTTGGACGTCCTGAGCGTGGATCGTCTTCAACGCTTGTACGGCCACGCTTAAACTCCAAAACCCATCGGTGAACGGTTAAAAATGAAGGAGAAGACTCCTGTAATACTTTCACCATCTTTGCATGGATCTCAGTAGCCGATAAACCTTCCAAAACAAAGAATTTAATCACTGCACGATATTCGGATTTTTCCATTGTTAAAAAATACACTGACACGTCAACTTCAAATGGCTTGTAAACAAAGAATTAATTGACAGATCGAAATGAAATTTTGAGTACGTTCTTATAAAAAATGAAATATTAAAATGGCGTAGAAATTTTGGTATTTCTACTGCTCCATAGATGTCGCTTTCAAAACTTATTGACTAACCTATTAAGCCCATGTTTTAATTTTGTTAGTGTTTTTGGGAGTGGCTCTATGAGGTCAACGGGCACCATTGTATTTTATTACACTTTTGTTGCTTACAGTACAACATGGTGGGGTTATTGCAGAATGGCAATCTCTTCCAACCAAGCAGAAATATGTTCGAGGTTATAAGTGAAAATCAGACTGAAACGTTTTTTTCGGGGTTTTCGTTTGTTTTACCACACAATATAAATCAATTAATGAAAATTAAAATGTCAAAACTATCAATAACTTTATTGACATTGATTTTGTTCGAAATTAAATATTCAATATAGAGATTTTCCACTTATGTTGTCAAGAATTAGATCTCAAATATGTTTCGATAATTTTAATTTACTAAAATGTCTTCACATGTTGACATGGCATTGGCAAACATATACAGAGTGCAATATGAATATTGGGATACGGTCGATTTTGATACCTTGCAGATATTGCGCTCTGGACTAGTGGCCCGGTGCCCGGTTGTCCCATATTTGTCCTGGCCCTGAATTGAAATGATAGAAGAGAACATATGTCCTACTAAAAATACTAAATTTGTATGTCTATATATTGCTAAAAGAGTCTCCATCAGGATTTCGTCACCCCATCAATTTCGTCTTTAGTATCAAGCCAACTTCTAACACTAGATTTACACTTGACAGCAGTTAACCTGCGAATAAAATATTTATTCGCAGCTTCTCTGGTTATAAACTAATAGTTAATGAGTCTTAGTAAATAATTGAACATTTTGACAATTCATCGAAAAATAATTGTATGAAATTCCTGTCGTTCTATATAATACATGGCCAGTCGCGAGCCAGCAATAATATTCCCTAAAGCCTCGGCCACACAAGTAGGAGCCTCGCTTGGTGCTCAGAGCTACGCTGCGAGCTAGGTGACATCTCCTAGCGAACCAACGCACCGCATACTATCGCAATGGCCACACTGCACGCTTCGCGCCACGCTACGTAACGATTAGTCACCTAGTGAACATACGTGTTGGTTAATTTTATTGTGTCACCAAGTGATTTTACAAGATGGAGGAAGTTTTAATAACAGCTGTGTATAAAAAGGGAGCCTTTGTGGAACCTATCGAGCAAATTATACAAAAATGTACCTGTAATAAAGTCACTTTGGAATGAAGTTGCACAGGAAGTAAATAAAGATGGTAAGTTGTAATGAAATTGGTTAGTTTTGAAAGTGGAATCGTTTGTTGATTCAACCGCTCCCAAATGTCGAATGAATTTGTGCGAAGCACTTTGATGTGGCCAAGCATGAAGTCACCTAGTATATTAGTCACATAACATCTAGGTTAGCACCTAGCGAAGCACTTTGGTGTGGCCTTAGCCTAAGGGTTGACCGCAGTCCGGCGTGAGTGCAATCTAAATCAATCAATAATGTTATTTTCTCGATGGAAAATTTGTAATCCCTAAAAACTTTAACAAGCATATTTTTAACAAATCTTTTACACTGAAGAAATAATGCATGGCCTACTTGTATTCTATTTTTGTAAGGCTTTAAGATTATCTATGGCTCTTACTAAATACCTAGCTAGCACAATAAGGTAATCTGTGGCACAAGTTCTAAGCTTGTTTGCACAGCAAAAGTGAAATTTCGAATCGATTATAATATTTGGTCAACACTATCAAATCCGAGGTTTTTTAGAATTTATAATATTTTTTTCTTTTATATCGCTAATGTTTAAATTGTTATTATATTCAATCATTTTTGGTTGTAAAAATACGATTGATACCAGAGTGGGGTAAGTTGGAACAAAGTATGCCAATTTATTCTACCTCACCACTGATTTAAATCTTTCTCACGTTTACTCTTTTAGATTCTCTGCTTTCTTTATCTAGTGATACTGTGTCATCTTTAATAGTTAAGGCATCAGCATTTATTTATAGTTAATGCATTAATATTGTGGAGGTTCAAAGACATTGAGTGTTTGATAAAACAAATTACAGTAACTATTTTAATGCAATTACTAGAAAAAAATAATACTTGCTGAGAAAAAAATGCCAAAGGCATGCAAATAATGAGGCCTAGTGGGTAAGACACTTGTCTTCCAGTCTGGGGATTGCGAGTTAGGTTCCTGTTGGTATCTGATATGATGATAAATACATTTTGACTGTGAATGACATGTTACATGAAGAAAAATAGTAAATAAATTAAATATGAGAAATATTCTAAGTATATTCTTAAAATATGTAGATAGAGATCACATCTTCATACGTAATATAAATATAAAGAATTACAGTATTTATTATGAAGAATTAGAAGACTTCATATCAGATTTAGCTAGCAGAAACTGGAACTGATTTTACTAATGTTCATTCTTGAGAAATCTTTACATTGTCTTCCGCGTTGCTTAAGGATGGATCTTGGTATATTTTGTGCACATTATTTAAATTACGTTTTTTTAAATATTACATATATCAATTTTTTCCCCGTAAAGCTTATTGTTTTTTCAATTCCACTATAGCGAAATTCCATTAAAAGAGGGTGCGTAAAGTGAGGTATAGGTGTAAGTATTTGATAATGCTGTTAATCTTTCTTGGTGCATTGTAGATAGCAAGTAGTTTTTATTATTTTTAGTAGGTATTGAAAATTAATGTTTGCTAGTGGCTACTGATATGAGTGTAAGGAAAATTAGTAAAATTATTGACAAAATAATATTTTCCATTCACTGTATATGAGGAGGTAACATTAAAAAAAGATTATGTCCATCGGATACAAAAAATGAGTTGATGAAGCAGGTTTTTTTCTTATCGATGGTACGGAGCCATTAAACATTTAAATTAAAAAAAGCACATAAATCATTTTAAAATCATAATAAAAAACCAGTATTTTTTCAAAAATAATCTTGTCCAGGCTTCAAACCAATCAAAAAAGATCATGTTCGAATCGACCAATCATAGCTTTCCGATTGTGTTTAACTTCATACTAGTTCACCAGCAACTGTCAGTTTTAAATAGTACGTGCAGTGTAATGTCATTATACAGCGTTATCTACCTTCATATATTTATCTACCTACATATACTGTACATATATTTATAGTAATATTTCTTATTTTGTAACACTTTACTTATTTTATTAAAATTAAAATAAATTACACTACCCAATAATTTTTTGATTATTTTTTGCAACACCTGTATAATATTTTTGAAATCCAACAAAAAACATCATGTCCCAGACCTGTTCAATAAAAAAAGATTCAAGTAGAATTGTTCTCTCAAAAAGGATCATGTCCATATTTTAAACTAGAATAACTATTTTAATTATTATGATCCGATTTTAAACAACAAATCAAGTCACCTTAAGCAATTTTAAGGATTTCAGATATTTTTACAATAAATTATTGTTATATATTTTAAATGCAGTTTTTGCGATTTCCCAACATTTTGATTTGGTGGACGTGTTCTTTTTTTAATATTACCTCCTCATATATAGTTGTATATTTTTTTTATCTAAAATTAATAATTACGAATGAATCACTCTTGAATACCGCCGAATTGAAGGGTGACCGGTGGGGAGGGACCAATTCAAGGGGCAACCTGCAGCCTCCCTGTGGTTCGGCTGCCCGTGTGTGCTGCACGCATTGCATATAAAGATACGGCACCCCTGGTGCCATGTACCCTCTAAACAGAAACATGAATTGTTTTGATAGACGCTAATGTCTTCATGCATGTTAATCCACTTTGACCTACATGGATGATCCATTGATGACTTTGATTTTGCATGTGTTACTCAAATATATTTAATTTTTCATCTCATTAACCCTGTAAGGTTTCATATACATCACTCCTATATTTAAATTTTATACTTTCAGGTTCATTCAAGTTCGTCACCCAGTACTTGTTGATCCTAGTTCCTAAAAAAAATAGGTATCTAAGTACAAAGATTATATTGCTTGTGATATGTTAAGTACACTGGACCCCTGGTCCTGTGGCAAGCATAGTTGCTTAGCACCCATGCATCCCAGGTTCGAGTCTTGGCAATTTCGAGATTGGTTTCATTTGAATTCATTGTTGTCCTGACCTTTAGTAACTGTTAAATATAAATTAAATAATAAATATAGGTTTATTGATAGCAACATAGTATGTATAATATATAATACATTTAAATATATTTCAAGAACACATAAATTGCAGAGAATACATTAAAGACAGAAGCTACCAAAAGGTCTGGGCTCATCTAATAACATCCCCCCGGCCATGATACACCTCACCAATATAGGGCGAGCCCAGCCACAGGGTCACCAGATGTTTTTCAGCCCACACCCTGTTCTCTTGAAGTAACCCGTGTTTTAAAATAGAGCAAATAAAATCCTATGTTTTTTTGTTTGTGTATGATGTTGCATCTTATTTTGTTCCATTCAGTTCTCTCAATTTGTTCATACATAAGATTGAATTTAAATTTTTACATTTTAAGGCTGGATTCATGGTTGACCATGGCAATACTGTGAGTATTAACACCATGGTCAAACAGGCTTGTCAAGTTGCTTGGGAGAAATTGACATGGATTAACCAACGATAAAGAAAGATGCAGGTAGGTAACCTAATAGTATAAAAAAATGTATGCAAGCCCTGTGGGTATACTATGGTAGCTCATAGTAGGTTGTGAACTACCATGGTATTCCCACATGACATAAATAGAAGGAATAATTCATTTATATTATTCCAACTTGGACTTTTATAGCAATTAATGCCATGATCTTGTATCCATATTTTTTAGTTTGTGCATGTCTTCAACAGTGAATGGCAAATAAAAAAATGTTTCAAGTAATTTATACAGTGCAAGAAAAAAACTACTAAATTACAGCTCAAAATTGAGCTGTTTAACAGATTTGATACTCTGGAAGAGGAAAGCTGCTAATACAGCCTTTATTGCGGATAATTGACTGGTCCTCCACAAGGACATTGTGGAGTGTACAACCTATCCTCTCCTGGGATATCAAAAACCCATCAGGCCTCTGTGGATGTTGCAGGAAATCTGGGTCATAAAAAAATGAAGATTCGTAAAGATTGTGAGGGACCCTGTATTTCTACAATGATTGAGAGATGAATATCGGGATGCTGACCATCAAGTAAAGAGCTTGGTGGGGGCTTCAGCCCATGTTCATGACTAGATACTGATGGCTGCGCTTCCCTGTTTCTTACTGCAACTGTATAAAAATATATTTGGCGACTACAGACTATTAACAAAGGGAAAAGGAACTAAAAAGAAAGGTTTTATTTTAGTAATAAATTCAGTTGTAGGTAATGCAAATGCAATTCATTTCTCTAATAATGATGTAATTAGAGAAAATATTATGTTGTCTTACACTTCCATTGTATACAGCACAATCCGCGGGTTTATAACAATATAGAAATATCTTCCAACCAACCAGAAAGGGGTTTAAACAAGCCTTAAGTGAAAACCAGACTGAAACCCTTTAAAAAAAGGCTACTAATGGAATCAAATTCATGACACCAGGAGTTGGAAGAGAGTCTTCTTACTAACTAGGCCAAGGAGGGAAACAGTAAAAGTCCATCACAATAATAAAAAAAGTATTATGAAATATAGCAATATGCAGTGAAAGTATAGCAATATGCAGTGAAACATTATTCACTTTATAAACATTATAATATGGCCGTTTCCCAATCTTCCATCGTGAATTGTGTGGCTCTCATTGGGTATGGATAAAACATGTTTAAACGCATTGATTTTGTTAATTCATCAGAAAGCATCAGTTGATTATGGCTCTAAAAAGAATCGGAACTCCTGTGGTTTGAAAAGTGAAATCACTGGATCCTTGATATCCCGACGCGGTATCACGCTTTCTCTTCATATACACGGAGTAATACGCAAGTGTCTCTCTCTCTCTCTCTCTTTGAATAATGGCCGTGAACTCCTATACATGAAGGAGTATACGCCAGTGTCGAGTGATGTCAGCTTCATAGTATCTAGGTAGTTCTATTCATATGGGCGACACGGCACATCAAGCAACTCGGCCCAAGACTACTGTTATCTAGTGAGATACTATGGAGTTAAACTATTTTACAACTAAACTACATAGTTTACAACTAAATGAATATTTACAATAAGATGATAGTTAAATGTATGTGAGCGAGCGAATGATTTAAATTTAATTTTCTATCGATATTTATCATATATATTATACATATATTTTATTACAGGTTAATTTTGTTTTTGTTAATAAAATGAGTGATGCTATTCAATATGGAAATTTTATTGAGGCTCAACAGGTAGAGAAGATTTGCGGGGAGTAATATTTTTGTTTGTTTTTTAAAGGTCAAAGGGAACAGAAGAATATATTCAGAGAACAGGAGAAGAAGATATGTTCAAGATCTCCCTCCTCCTGGCCACACTCACATAAAGAAGAGTTCCTTATATGTAGTCTGGCCAGATGGACAGGGGAACAGCAATGTCCAAAGCGTATTCGGCTTATAGTTGTCGCTTCTCTCCGAGTGCTTCTATAATTGGAAAACCAGGGTTTGATTGGAATGTAGGGTTGAATTGATGCATATCTTTTTCCCCTAGTGCGGTTCGAGGCATTCCAGTAATTTGTCCACTCCTCCATCATCGAAGAGCGCGCCAAAGGTAATAAGTCTTGTGCAGATGTGTAATTATATTTGTCTGTATTTCCTGTAGAGGTTGCCTCTTTAGCTAGAGTATCTGCTTCTTCGTTACCCGAAATGCCTCGATGACTAGGAACCCAAGCCAGGGCGACATCAAGGCCCGCCTCTTCAAGGTTGTATATAGTTTCCCTTATATTAAGTGTTATACTATTTGGGGATCGAAATGGGTTCTTTCCTATTGCTTGAAGGGAACTTAGACAATCTGATACAATTAAAGTGTTTGGGATACTTAATTCTAAAGATGTTTGTAATGCTTCCAAGATTACCAATGTCTCACCAGTGAATGTAGTTGAAAATTTGGGTAGTTTAATTTTTTTCTTGATATTTAAGCTTTCGCAATATATTGCTATTCCTACATGTTCCTCATTAGCAATCTTGGATGCGTCTGTGTAGAAGACAGTCCAGTCACTCCAATGGGTGTTAATGTGGTTGATGAAATCATAATTGGCGTGATAATTCGACTTATCAATACCAAAGGATTCAACAATGCGTGGATTTATAATTAAAGCTTGAAACGGGGTGCAGTATAAAGGAGGAATAGGGGTTTTTTGGACTACCACATTCAACGATGAGAACTTACGATAACTTTGTATTAAAGGGGGGAGTGTTTTGTTTCTCCAAAATATGTTTGTGGGAATGGGATCTGAAAGTGATTTCAATTTACGCAGAAGGGGGTGGGATGTTGTTTTGTATATATTGAGGAAGTATCGGGTACCTAAGAACTGTCTTCGGAAGCAGAGCGGTGGGTCCACACATTCAACCTGTAGGGCATTTGTCGGCGTAGATTTCATAGCTCCAACTATAATTCGAAGGGCCTGAAATTGAATAAGGTTTAGTTTATGGAGGATATATTTGAAGGTAGGGTCCAATAAGAATGACCCATAATCAAGGTGGCTTCTGATGAGGGCGGTGTATAGAAGTCTCAAAGTGGTTGGGTGTGCCCCCCACCAGACTCCTGATACTGCGCGAAGAATATTTATGTTTTTTTGGCAGGTTGATGTTATGTTCTCAGCGTGATTTTTCCAAGATAACCTGGAGTCGAATGTCATTCCGAGGAATTTGTGTGAACTGTGGTTAAGAATAGGGGCATTGTCAATATAAATATTAGTGGTAGGCAGTTGTCTTTTCCGCGAGAACACGACAATAGAACTTTTGGAGGGGGAAATATCTAATCCATGGTTTTTGAGCCACTTGGAGAGAGAGTGGAGGGAATTGTTTAGTGTCAAATGATGAGATATTTTTCTTCTTCTTGAATAATGGCCGTGAACTCTTATATATGAAGGAGTATACGCCAGTGTCAAGTGACCGATGATCAACTCATATATTTTAATGTACAGTCTGTCAATAAAGAGTTGAAATTAATAAAATTGGAACTAAAAAAAATATGGCTTGGCAGCACCAAAATTGTCTGTCATGTCATATTTGTCGTTAGTGGTCGCATGGTAGTATAGCTTTGCCGTTGCATTAAACTCAAATTTTCTAGTGATATCGGGTATATATTGTCAAACACATTTGTTATTATATACAAAACACCATTAAGATGAATAAAACACTACGTAGTGGGGCGAGGTAGGTTATTTACAATATTTTTCAGCATTGTTTAGAAGAATATTCAAAGCTCCAAAGAAAACATCATCCTGACCCATCGATAGGCACCTCGCTACTCTTTGTCAAAGATCTTTAAGTATATGTGCCAATGAGAAAAAAAAGAAAAAAAATGTGAGCGTATATTAACGTCATGGGATTTCGACCTAAGCTGTATTCCGTGAAAAGTTACGGGGTGCAAATTGCTTTGCTTAGCTGAAAATTCGAAAAATAAAAACTGTTCTAATACATAGTTTTTAAAACACTTAAGCTTTTTTATGACTACCAGAATTCTTTTTTTTTAATATTTAAAACATGCGGCCCTCGCCCTAATGCAAAATAGCTTTGTGACTCGTGGCGCAAGAGTTCGACGTGCTTGGTAAATACGGATATTAACTATATATGTTACATACCATCACCATTGTAGAGAGAACAGAGTACCAAACTTTTTTTCAAGACTCATTTCTTTCCTTTCATCCACATATTACTATTATTTACTCATTTCTTTCCTTTCATCCACATATTACTATTGCTCATCAAACTCTATTACTTTACTTGCACTGCTTCTAAACTTTTCTCATCAGCCTTCTTTATGTCCAAAATAACTTTTTATTCATCTTTTTCTTCTTCAGTATCATACTTACATATATTTCTAATTCTTTTCTGCATTCATTCATAAGGCATTCTTATTCATAAAACTCTTGAACTAACAAAATAATATTCTTTCGTACATTCCTGTAAACGCTCGGAACCTCATAACCACACATATCCCAAAGCACTCTGACTAGAATAAATTATCTTAGCAAAAATATACAAACATACATACACGCACAAGTATTGCAAAATGTGAATAACATTTTTAAAAAAAGATGTATATTTATCATAAATATTTTTTTCTCCGTCAGTTATAATACAAACTTATTATTTAATGGTTGAAATCGATCGTAAATGTATAACTCAATTCCTTTGATAAAGAACTCATATTTAAAAAAACTAATAACTTATTGTAAATTGAAGTGAAATGACATTAAACGTGGCTAGACTAAATGGATTATATTTTAAAAGGTAAAGTGAGAAGTACGAATAATAGAAGATTGTGCATGACGAGATGTATGAATGTGGAGGAGGTGAAAGTTGTGTGTTTGGATGGAAAAGTTTGGAGATCTATTCTCTGTGCCTATTCTAAAAAGGATGATATATTATATATTATATTATGTATGTATGATGTATACTTTCAATTATACTATGAGGTATGCGGTTACCACATCACCGTGGAAACAATCAGATTACAAATATATTCTATGAAATATCTATGATCATAACTGCGCGCTTTAATTTTTTCACTGTTGGCATCACTGTTTTCCGGCGGCTTCGTTGTGTTGATTGGTGTTGATCTTTGGTAATTTTTATTGTCGGGAGATTTTCGATTGAAACCATTGTATATTTTCTAAACCTTCCGAAATGGGAAAACGCGATCAGAAAAAACAAAATTCCGACAGCGACGGTAGCGGAAGTTCTGAAGAATATGTGGTTGAAAAAGTGCTGAACAAACGTATCGTCAAAGGGAAGGTAAGGTAACGCCAAAGCTCAGGCTTGGCGTTATTTTTTCGTTTTCGTTTATACTTGCTAATTCTATTGTAAGTCTGATTTTTTTCTTGGAAAGGTTTCTATGTTCACCTGTTGACGTTTGTAATACCTTTTTGGTATAGGAGATAAACGATTTTACTTTGGATTCAAATGTTTCGGTTGCCATTGCCGATGGTGACAAAAGGTTGTTATAGACCGTTTTTTTCTCACATTAATGTATTTTATTATCTTTCCTTGTTATTATACAATTTAACTATATTAGGGTTTGCATTCTCATGTAAACTGCTAAATCTGAACCAAGGATCAGAAGGGCAGTTTTTATTACATCCGTAGTTTTTCAGTATGTTATGTTAAGTAGAAACGGTCTAGGGAGAAGGTGGTCTAGGCTTACATAAGGCAATTTTTCAAAATCCCGTTGGTTTTTCTTTTTGAAACTAGGTTCAGTATCTGCTGAAATGGAAGGGTTACAAGGAAGAGGAGAGTACATGGGAGCCCGAGGAAAATTTGGACTGCGAGGGACTGATAAAGGATTATGAGGATTCCAGAAAAGAAAAGTCGGACTCTGTAAGTCATTGTTTCAACAATTTTGTCGCATTTTTAACTTTGTTTGGTTGACGCCTTAGTTCATTATTCTATTCCGTCGCTGAAAGCATATTTACTGATGATTTTTCTTTTTTGTTATCTCATAAATTGTATGAATGAAATGTGAAGTTTTCAATAATAGCTAATAACCATCTTTCATTGATTCAAATACAGATATATCTCTTTTTTACTTTTCCTTTTATACGACTCCCGGTTTACAAGTTATTTTCCCTTAACACTGTTAACCCATTGTAAGTTGAGGTTTCTATTAACGAGGTAAATGATCTGCTTCAAGCAGACACTGATTTTACAAACAAAGATCTTGAAATGAAATACCATAAAATATGCTCCAACTCCCATTCTTTCTTTCATACTCGGGGAGTATGAATATGTATTGATTTAATACACTCATCCCTTGATTTATGCGGCAATTACGTTCTAAGAAAATTTATGTAAATTGAGACAGGAAATTTTAAAGATACGTTCCATACTATCGAAATCTGCATAAATTGATTTGTGAGAACTTATATAAATGTTGAATAAAATACAAAAAAAATGTATATAACGAATCTACCAACCTAATAAAAGTCAAAGAAAGGTATTATTAAACATTAAAATTTTTTGGTAAAAATATTATTTTTAAATACACTGGTTCTGACTGCTTAATATGATAATAAAATTAAGTGAAAAACTGCAGTAACTATTTATTATGTTTCTAGTCTGCCTCTCCTCTGACCTTAACTTCAATGACGAGCACACTGAGTAAAAAGATCATCTTTTAAAAAAACATTTTTCTTAACCGTGTAAATTGAGGGATATGTGTGAAAAATATATCAAAATTATGAAATCTACAAATTTTAAGCAGTCAACTTTAGTAATTTACATAGAGATTTATATTTTATAACGAAATTGAAAAATATGTATTGCAAACAAATTACTGAAAGCTTTTTGTCAAGAAAAAACAGACTTCATGCATAATCTAGTGAACGTATAAAGAGTGCTGAACCTTCAAATGAAGATGCGCATTTTGTTTACTTGCAGTATTTTTTTATTCTCAAAACAAAATGTAAACAAATGCAACGTTTCTTTTGTGATGTTTTCATTTTTGACTATGCTGAATCTGATTTTAGAGAACTTAACTTCTATTTGTATTGTTTTTGTGAGAATTTTTTTTTTCTAAGGCTGCTTTCCGAACAAAAGATTGACATTAATCGTCTAGTAAAATATAAGAAATACTGCATAAAATAAATGACTCAACCTTAATTTATTTTGAATTATTTTTACCTTCACTTATCTAATGTAGGTTTACCTAAAGTTAATTGAAGGTAGTAGACTCGGATATTTCTTCCAGATATTAAAGTAATTCATTACAGTGACATTCTGACCGGTTTGGCTGATTAGCATAGACTAGGAAATATATTATATCAGATGAAGGCTTATTGGGTGGAAAATTGTGTTATGAGCAATTGGGGATGTTGGATGCCCAACAAATATAGTAAAAAAGCTGATAAATGTATTGTTATGGCCATGCTTATCTTCCAATCCTGTTGGAATGTCAGTGAAACCTTGAGGATATATCACAAGTAAGAGATATAACTATAAATGGAAAATATCTGATGGTGCCAAGTTCATCTTGATCAAGTTTCAGTCATTCTTTTTTCAGATGAGAATTCAGTCATTTAGTTATGTTACTCAAGCATGTAGTAATGAGGGGGGGGGGGATTTGAAAATCCGTTTATTTTAATTTTATTATAACAAATAAGTAAGCCTATTTCAACAGTTTCATTTCAAGTTATAGTTAGGATCTGATTTTAACACTTTTATCCCTTCTGTGAAGCTTAAAGGTTATGAAAGATAGAGTTGTGTTATTATTCAAGTTATTAATTATAATTAGACTATATTTTATTCTATATGTATGAAAATCATCAACCTTTGTGTAGGGGGAAAGTGCTGAAATAAATTTTTAGGCTTAGATTAGTTTTCTGATGGTTAAATTTGAATTTAATCTTCGATTGGTCTTATTAGTATTATAAAACACTATTAGTATTATAAAACAGTTTTTTAAGTGATTATCGGATTAGGAATCAAAAATCTTGAAGGGCAAATAAGAAGCCAAATTTTTATTGAATTCTAGTGCTATATCAGGTCCCCTTGACTTGGTGATCTCCAGAACAAAAGCCTCTATTCTGAGCCAGATTAATCAGTGCCTTTACAACCTGTACTTCAGCCCAGTCTCATGTTGTGAAGCTAAGACTCTTTTCAGACACCTTTAACCCTTGACCTTCTCTTTTTGTTTTTTTATACCCTGCTGAGAGTTCTTTGTTTATTTGAGAAAGTACATTCCCTTTAATTTTGAAATTAAATATGCTTTTTTCTCAGTTCTCAAGACACCCCAAATAATCTCGTGACTTTTAATATTTGTGTTTAACTCTGGTTGGCGTCCAAAGAGGTTTTCGAAAGAGTTTGAATCAGTTTTAGTTATTTTTGGTAATATGCGGACGAATGATATTGGGGAAATAATGTTAGAAGTATGTGGAAAATAATGATGTTTGACTGTTAAAGTAACTTGTCTAATATGTTGTTTGACTGTAAAAGGAATAATTTGTATACATGGAAAAAATGAAATGAATGTTCTATAATTTGTGTATGCAGATCTAAAGAGAGTTCAGAGGTGCTGATATAGATTCTTATCACTACTTGGTGGTGACTAGAATGGACGTTTCCATTGATCAAATGTGAGAAATTACAAGAAAACAGAAAGCTATAAGAACTGGGTAAAGAAAAAATATGGACTTGATACATTATGTGGGGGACATTGAGGAGGAATTAGTGAAGACGAAAGGCATTTTGGTACCTGGAGGGAAATGCTTTTGTAGCGCAGTAAAAATTGGAAATAAAAAAGGCGATGCTTGATGGGATAATGAAGTAAAGCACTGTATGAATGAGAAAAGTAGAGCTTGAAGACCATTTGTTGATGCAAAAACAGTACTAAGTATAAATTATTGAGTGAAGTAATTTGAACAGCTTTACGAGTGATAATGGTGTGACATTGAGTGATGAGAGCTTGAATTGTTTGAATTAAATTAGTATTGAAGTACAAATGACTAAAATATATGAAAAAGGAAATGTCAGCGTATGATGAAGTAAGGATGTGATGAAATTATTGCAGGAGGAGGTGATCAAGTAATTGAATGACTAAGACAGTTTTTTTATGAAAGTTGCAAATCTGGCTGAAGACCGAAATATTGGATAAGTGCAGTGATAGTCCCTTTGTATAAAGGAAAATGTGCTAGAATGAAATGTGGTAGTTACCATACTGTGCTAGGTAAATACCACATTCCATTCTAGCTCACTATCTCTATTCGATAGTATAGTGAGGAAGCTGAAATGTAAATTTTTTGTTATAGTGAGAAGAAAGTGTGGGATGGTCAGGGTGTTTTCAGCTGGAGGAAGATGCGTAGATCAGAGTTTTTCTTTGTTGTATGATTGTGCCAAAATGTATGGCAAAAAGTAAAAAAAGTGTATTGTTTGTTTATAGGTTTAGAGAAAACTTATGACCATGAGAAGCAAATTGTGGAATGTATTGAATGAATATGGCGTTCAATTTAAGTCCATACACTATACTGAGTTGTATGATTCGAGTAGAGCCTACATTAGAGTGAGTGAAGCCTCGACTGAGTGGTGAAGGAAGGATATGTAATGTTCCCTTGGTTATTCAATATTTGTGTTAAACAACTCCAAAGGTTATTGAGTGGCATAAAAATGACGAGAATATACCTAGTCCTGCCATTTATTGTTATTCATTATTAGAGGTATTAAACATCTACTATTAAGAATTTCAAAAAGATAATTTATTATATTACCAAATACTAGTAGAAACATTAAAAAAATACACTATTCAAAATGTCTACCTTTCGGTTTTACACAGGCCTTGAATCGAGTGGATCACTTATGTATGACGGCTTGCAGTTCCTATTGGAAAAGTGTCCAAGCTCTCTTCAATGCACATTTTAATGACTCAATATTGGGATTCTTTTAGTAAACACCTCTAATACTGACCATAATTTACAGTCTCGAGGATTGAGATCTGACTGCCAGAAGGTCACTCGGAAGCACTAATAAATGCTGGAACATTGTTTTCTAACCATTGCTCTGTTGTTTTCACTTTGTGGGCCGGTGCGGAGTCTTCTTGCTTTATCAAGTGACTTCCATTAAATAAAGTCGTGTTTAGGGGTTTTAACAATAGCTTCCAAAACTGTCTCTTGGTAAACTTTGGCTGAAGTTTTTACATCTTGGATTCTTTCTTTAATGGCTTTTATGACGTTTTGTGTCCGAACTGTTTGAGGCCGATCACTTCTTAGCAAGTCTTTTACTTCACCACACTCTTCATGATGCTTTATAGCATGAAACACTAACCCGCAACTAATACCCAATGGTTTTAAATATTAAAAATTTTACTAGCACTTGACCAATTTAATAAGTTCGCAGTTGATTGTAAACTGACCCTCATTTACATACAGGGGATTGCTTTTCCTACAATTGTTTTTACGGGTAAATTGTTATGAAAGTAGTGATAGAATTTATGACAGGTATGGACTGCTTTGTATTGATGACATGTGAGTGTTAGTGGAGAATGAACATCGAATACAACATACAATAAGTAACGTCTATGAAAAATGTGAAGAAAAGGACTTGACAATGCACGTTGTCAATCCAGACATGGTAATTGAAGAGCGTGAAAGGAAAAATAAATGTGATATTTGGATGAATAATAAAAGATTAAAAATAATTGAATTTTACTACTTGGGAAGTATGTTCTCAGATGACGGAAAATTGGAAAGAGATATTAAATAGTGAGTTGTGATAGGAAACGAAAGTCAGTGGGGGTCTAAAAGGCTTATTCAAACCAAACAATATCAAGATATGGCAAAATTTATACTGTTACTTATTCTGAATCTTTTGTTCTAGTCTTCTAGCAAGTCAAAAGTCGATGACAAAAAATTGGACAAAAAACGGAAAGCTGATTCAGGAGACGAAAGTAAGACAAAAAAGAAGAAAGCAGATGATTCCTCATCAGATGAAGAAGATTCAAAGAAGGGTAAAGACAAGAAAGAGAAATCTGATAAGTCGAAGAAGAGCCATACTTCTCCGTCAGAAAAGAAAACTGGTTTTGCCCGAGGATTAAAAGCTGAAAAAATTATTGGTACGTATGTTAACTGAATAATCAGTTTTATTTTGTTATATAACCTTCCGTCTCGTTAAGATTAGTCTGCTCAAAATGTTGGTGATTAAATTTGCGATTTGTTTAGTAGTAAAGCAATATGTTTTTGTTTTCCTAATTACAGTAGAACCTCGATTATCCGGACTAAATTGGGATGAAGGTGATCCGGATAATGAAAAATACAGATAATCCATAAGATTAAAAAAAATATTTACTAAATAATATCTAGCAACTATGTATAATTTTTGTAGAAATAATACAAATCTTCAAATAATAGATATAAATTAATACATACACCTACATAAAATGATTATTTGTTAGAAACCCAATTATTGGTGCTTCAAGGTTCCTGTATTATTTGTAGGTGCCAAATGACATATACTTTTGAAACATATGTTCTTATGTCTTAAACCACTTGAAGGTTTCTGAATCTAAACGGCTACTAACTGATGTCATACCTACAGGTAGATAGAAGTGTATGCTTGAGTCTAGGTATTTACATACACAATGAAACGGTTTCGAGAACCGTGATTCGGAAGGAAAAAAGAACCTGGGGCTATTGAAATGTAGAACCTGCAGACACATTAATCTCGTACTATTAGATAGATGGCACTGTGCTCACCAAGCGTTACGAAACACATTCATATATATACACTGATATTTTCATTTATTATGTCTAATCTGAATAGTCGAAAATTAGGATTTAATTAGAATAGTCGAAAATTAGAACTTTTATGTCCGAAATTACGTTTAAAAAATTATTTGAAAACATTATCAGGGATATTTTTTTATTTTAAATATTTAGCATTCTTGTATAAAGGAACCCATGCAGTGAGAATGTATTTTTAATAAATGGCTTGATATAGAGAACCACCGAATAGATCTCATATTTAATTTTTCTCATAATTAAGTGAAAATGTGAGTGGAAGGCGTGGTAGAGGAAGACCAAAGAAAGTGTGGTTGGATTAAGTGTATGATATTTTGAAAGAAGGTGTATGGATGTAGAAGAGGCGATAGATGTGTGTCACAACAGAAAAGCCTGGCGCTCTGCCTACCCTGTCAGGGAGACACCTTGATGGTATGTATGTAAAAGAAAGGATTAAAATAAATAGAGATTATTCCTAGTTAGGTGACTTGGACAACTCATATATTTCGCTCCCCCTGTTTGTTACAAACCTATTTTTATATGTTGATGCATATTTTTGTTTAAATATCTT
Organism: Odontocerum albicorne; assembly: GCA_949825065.1. Classification (NCBI taxonomy): domain Eukaryota; kingdom Metazoa; phylum Arthropoda; class Insecta; order Trichoptera; family Odontoceridae; genus Odontocerum; species Odontocerum albicorne. The sequence goes on from OX463841.1 coordinate 42,133,639, forward strand.
TTTTTTCCAGGTGCATCTGATGCGAGTGGACAGCTAATGTTTTTGATTAAATGGGCTGATAGCGATGAGGCGGACCTTGTCCCCGCTAAAGTAGCCAATGTGAAGTGTCCACAGCAGGTCATTGCCTTTTATGAAGAAAGGCTCACATGGCATGCCCCTGCAGAACAAACGTAAAGAGCATTCTGATCTTTACACATATATATTCTTATCTGTATTTTTGGACTAATCTTGTTTTTTTGGTTGAAAAACATGAGTATTTCAATTTTAAATACCTGATGTGATTTGTGTAATATATTATATCATTTAAGTATTGCATTTGGGCAGCAAAAAATTGAATGAATAATATCACACTTTTAATGCAATACCGTCACTGAATCAAATTGACTTAGTTAAGAGACAATTGAGTTTAGAATTGTGAAAATTTACTATAACTTTTAAATGTAGCCAGAACATAAATGTAGTTTGGAACAAATCAGTCGAACTACCCACAAATTATACTTGCAGGTTTTTGAACTGTGCGGCGTTTTCTACCTCTTGCCAATTATTTCTTTGGATGATCAGTGCCTCTTACTATTGCAACTTCCAAACTTTCTCTGTTTGTGTGCATGCACTTCCACATTTGCAACATGATTATTCAAAGGAGTCTTGATGAATTATCTGTGTACTGATGATTCTTGGTTCAGTGTTCATGTCTCCATTCCATAGAGAAGATTTAAGAAGAAGTAATAGTAAAACGATACAAATTCTCAGTCTTGAATCACATCTCAATTTCATTTTTATGAATGTTACTCAATCCTGGTATTTATTTATTGTGAGGGATCCCATTTTTATTTATTCATGTATTCCGAATAATTTTTTTAGTCGTAAAATTTTCAATTCAGTAGTATTTGAGGCATATCTTTCATTTTAGGCCAAAAAACATCTTTTAAATTAAGAGGGGTTTACTGTATTTATATTAGTTGACACATTGTATTTTTTTTCTTCAACATTTGAATTAAAAGCAAGTATTTTTTGACATAACTTGAAATATGATACTTTATATATATGGTAACTATTTATCAATAGTTATTGAAACTTTTTCTTATTTAATAAAAATGACTGTATATTTTAAATTAGAACATCTGCGAATCTATTACCGAATGTATTTTATTTTCACCAAGAATGTCATATTTCAAATTATGGTAGTATTAAATTTATACATAAAAAGTATGAATTATTCTGATTATATTTCAACCAAGTGCTGAATTAAGTGTCATTGCCTAGTTCAAAAATGCGCGTAAATAATTTTATGAAAATTTTCAACTTGTAACTTGCATTAAAGGTGCGATATTAATTGTTCAAAGCCAAAAGTGTGCAACCCTATTCCAGAGGGCAAAAATAGTCTCAAGTGTTTATGTAAATGAGAACAATTTTTATTTACAGCTCTTTTTTACAATAAAACAACATTATTGTTTGGACGTTTATATGCAAAGATCCAACCCGCTTTTTATCTGCTTTGAGATATTTTAAGAAATGTTGCTGTGTACATATAATAAAGATAATTTATGGACTATCAAACATACATTTTACTAACTTTATATTTCAAATAAATAAAAAATGTGATAATTGGGTTGGATTAATGTACTTGGGTATACGCATCAATGAAAAAAATTACACTACTTTAGCTCTCTTGAATAGAAAATTGTTTTTTTATGTTTTATAAAAGCAGATATGGTTGACTTTTGTTTGCACTTTTTTCATCACATAGATTATCTTATATTTTGATGACTTCGAGTGAAATCACTTTTGTCAATATGTTAACTCCATCCAAGTTAGAATAAACTTGAAAAAACAATACTGAAGAGAAAGGTGTTTGCAATTCCTTTATTAATCCTTATGAGATGCAATAATTTAGTTTTTACATTTCAAGAAAAAATGTCAATATACTGGAACTGAACAACATTATTGTGTAGTTGCAAATAAATAAGAAAACTATCCTGTTTTATTTTATCTTAAAAACTGGAAGTTATTAGTAAAAGTAACAAAATCTCATTTTTACATTTCAAATTTTTGTATGATTTTTTGAAGTCCAGTATGAAAATGTGTACAGGGAGATCCTTTGTAGTGTGATAAAGGCTGTGTAATGAAAAAAAAAGATAAAATTCCATTAATAAATAGCTAAAAAAAGTATATTAAAGCATTATAAATATTTAAAAAAAAAAAAGTGAATTATTTATAACTTCGAACCAGTGGCAAGTGTTGACTCATTATTTTATAAACATCCATCACAAAAGTTGGTTACTTTTTATTAAAAAATGATTCTCATGTAAAGTATGCGAGTTTACTCGACTATGTTACACGAGTAAATTATGATGTTTAAAATTTAATCATAAGCCACGAGAACCATATTATATATGTCTTACCTGTGCACATTTCAATTAAGTTGAAAGAAAAAAACATTTTCATGAGTATAAGTTTTAATGTAGATTAAATTTTTATAATAAAATTTTTCCAAAAAACATATGGATACTCTTTTTCTTAAATACATATTGGGTTGAGTCATAAAAAACTGTTTTAGTATATGAATTTTAATTTTCAATAGTAAAACAGCAATGATATCTTAATTATATATTTGCCATTATTTGCAATGACTTGTCATTTATTATCAGGTAGCTCTTCGATACCCTTTTAGTAGAATTAATTTTTGACAAACTCGAAGTGGGGTAAAGTTTTCCCCATCAAAGCATTTTGCAGCGATCGAAATAGATTATAATTGGATGGGTCAAGGTCAGGTGAGTATGGTGGATAGGGTAGAAAAGACCAGCCAAGCTCCAAAATTTTATCCTGTATTACTCTTGCTATTTGGGGTTTAGCATTGTCATGGAGAAGAAGAATATTTTCCCGATTGACGAGCACTGAGCGCTTTTTAATCAAACTTGATCACACACACGAGCTGGATGCGAGGGGAGGTCAATAAATTAGCTAAATTAATAGGTTAAGGGGGTGGGGGTAGTGCGCATGCGCGTGTTCTGATAATATGACTTATTAGTATATTCGCCAAGTTTTAGTCTAATTTTGACAGTATTGTTTAAGGTATTGTCGGGGAAAGTATGTCAAACGCTAATAACTCTTAAGTACTGAAAAAAATTGAGTATCGCGCCGTCGTTAAATTTCTCATAAAACAAGGGAAAACATCAAATAATCTTGAAAGATATGTTAGCGGTTTACGGGGACTTTTATCTTAGAAAAATGATGGTTTACAAGTGGCGTAGTCTTTTTAAGCAAGGGAGAGAATCGACTGAAGACGACCTCCGACCAGGTCGGCCTATTGAGGCCACTTTTTCAAACATCATCAAAAAGGAGAAAAGCTTGTGCTGGTAAGATGCCCACCTAAACAAACAACGGCTTGCAGAGATAGTTTGAATATCACCTACAACAATTTTGAATATCCTCCATCAGCATCTAGGGATGTTGTGGTCGAGTTAGTGTGAGGTGGGTACTCGGAATGCTCACGCTACTTCAAAAATAACACGTCTAATGTTCACAACAGTTTTTGAACTTCTACTGAAACAATAAAGATGAGATTTTAGCCGAATTGTTACTGGAGATGAAACTTGGGTTCATAATTATGAGCCTGAGTTGAAGCAGAAGTCCATGCAGTGGCATAAAAAGGGCACACAGCCCCTTAAGAAGTTCCAAGTGTCGCAATCGGCTGGAAAAATTATGGTTACAAATTTTTGGGATGCGGAAGAAATACTGCAGACAATGAAGTTAAAAGTGCATACTGCAGACAATGAAAAAAAAATTCTGTTTAATTTGAGGGCAAAAGTAAATCTTTTTTTTCGTGGGTATATGAGTGCGGTTCAATAAATATCCGTGTTTGACGACAGATGGCGTTGCTAAGGCAAGTTAAATGAGATAAAAACGAAATTGGATGCTGTTTATGGGGACCCTTCGCCATCAATGACAACAGTTAGATATTGGTTCAACGAATTTTAACGTGGTTGAACATCCGTTTTTGATGATGATCGCCAAGGACGCCCGGCAGGTGTAGATACCGTTGAAATGATTGACAATTCAGCATAAGAATTGTTGCAGAAATGGTCCTCGTCGATTAAGAGCAAGATAAGGTCAGAAAAAAGAAGCCTTAGTTGTAGGAAAACATCCTTCATTAGGGCAACCCCCCACACAACCGACTCAATGAAACAGTTTTTGTTCTTGTAACAGTGCTTGAAAATCTAGCCAGAACTAGTTCCATGACATTTTTCATATCTGAAATTTTATTTGCAAATTATCAATTAAACTGATAATACTAGGTCAAAAATTCTTGACTTTCAGTGAAGTTTCAAAATTAATCAAAGAATATTGGTAAAAATAGTAATACGAGTAGCATTGTTAATGGAGTTAAGAAAAAGAACGATTTTAAAGAGAATTATTACTGCATATTCTATATTACAATAAAAAAAACATTTCTTCACATTATTATGTGAAGAAATGTTTTATTGTAAATTGCACTCCGAATGCTTTTATGTTTACATTCCTTTATTTAGTTGAAAATTTGAAGAATCCTTTTTTGATCATTTTCCCTAAACTCTCATTTGACATCTTTATTTCGAGTTAATTGCTCAATATTTCTAACACATTGTACAGTACCCGACGATAAATAATACACATCGGGCTTAAGAAAGAGACTGCCCATAATCAGCTAACTTCGACTTTGTAGAGCGTCGTCTCTGTTCGCCTAGAACGCTTGACAACGACTGATGAATCGCGACGGAACACGTGTATGAATGACAGAGACAACGCTCTACAAAGCCGAAGTTCGCCGATTATTGTCGAGTCTCTTTCTTAAGCCCGATGTGTATTACTTACCGCCGGGTACTGTACAGTCTGTCATCAACTCTAAATATATATCTTCATATTGTCAGTGCTACACTGGATTTTGTCCTAAGACCATTCTGAACAATGTTTTCAAATCAGAATTACCCACATTTTTTCAAGGTTACGATTACGATTGTTCATGATTACGATCTATAGGATACCACTTTATAGTGATGTAGTCATAGTTGAGTGTTTCTGAACTGGAGCTTCAATTTAATAAATTTTTTTAAGGAGGCTATCATTCATGGGCATTCTTCCAAACCGTTCTCTATTTCCACCTGCGTTTAGTTGCAGTCTGCCCAAATGGTACCAAGATTGGTGAATTTTGTGATTTACTCAATGGTGTTATCACCCATCTACAACGCCTAAGGCTATGTTCGGGGCTCTGTTTATTCTGTAAATGTGCATCCATTTTGTTTTCGGCAAATTAACTTTGAGGCATATTTTTTCAGCAAACTTGAAGATTATAGCATTGGAGATGATTGATTTCATTGTCTTAGACAAATTACTTACACCCCACATCAGCAGTATGTAACTCAAGAGATGGTTGGATTCTTGATGTTGAATTATTCTGATAACTCTGCTGATTCTCAATAATTACCTTTTCTAGGAAGCTGTATTCTTTCAGTATTCTCCATAAACTTTTGCGATGTATACTATCGTATGTCTGCTTGTAGTATAGATGTCTGCCTCAAAGATAATATTTGATACGACATGCTCTAACCCCGTCGGAAACCATACTGATAATCACCAAAGTTTACTTCAACATGCAGTTTTTCAAGAGACCATAAGAGAGTACTTTGTAACATATCAATAATAAAATATCTATAATTTTGTCATGTGTTACCTTTTTTGTATGAATGGTATATCATTTCCCTTAGCTGTGTAAGGTTGACAAGCGTAAGTAATTTAACTTTGAGACTGTCCACTATGTTTAATTAATTCCACGGATAGTTAATCAATGTAAGGTACCTTTTGGTTTTTCAGATATTTAATAGCCCATCTTACCTCTATCATGGGCTCAATTACCTCAACCTCTGCAGTTTGTATTTGGCATGTTTTCTGTGTTTTCAATTAAGAGTAGTGTCTCAAAATAGTCGCACTATTTCTGCAATATCTTCTTTAATAAGGTTAATCACCTCCTTTTGATTTGACTGTAGTGGATGTGATACTTTTTATTTTGGTCAGTTTATACCTTGATTGTCAATTCTAAATTTGATAGTACTTTCATCCTACATCAGCAGCAATACGTAACTCAAGATATGGCTGGTTGAGTTGCAGATTTAGATACTGTTAAGTGTCACATAACGGGTCAGATCACTGGTCGACACGGCAGCTGTATATTGCTTCCTGTCTGTCATAACTGTATTGAGCCTAAAATAAATCTTGTATAATCTGAACAATCTCATTATAAATAACAAAACATGGTGTCAGAAGTAGTGCTTCAAATCAAAATAATTGATAAAGAATAGTCTAAATAAAAATGTCTTAGAGTGCGTATTTGAGTGGTGAGGTTAAGTTGGAAGAACATGCACTATCTACTTTTGATTTTTCATTGCTAAGATTAAGCATATCATCGGATACAACAAACAACAATGCCATACAATGGAACAAATGGTGGCAACAATTTGACATATACTTGTTATCTACAGCAGTGCTCTGCAACCTTTTCTCACCTACGACACACCAAAATTCTTCCTAGAATTCCGCGGCACACCAAAAGCTAAAAAATATATAGGTATTAAATTAGGCATGAGTCTTCAGCGACGCGCATAAGGGTCATTTTTCTTTGTCTATGACTAATTTGGTGCGGCCATGGTGTGTACAAAGCACACTACGCAGTTTTCAACAGTTGGCACCAGTTATTGTGTATTAAATACATAATGAAAAATTGTAAAATGTCAAATACTCGTACATTGAATTTGACCGCGGCACACCTGTATCCGGCTCACGGCACACCAGTGTGCCACGGCACACCGGTTGCGGAGCACTGATCTACAGGACTGGACAAAGTGACTGAGAAACGAAAGATTGTCATCATGTTTCACTCCATGGGAGGAAAATGTTTGGAAATTTACAATTCGTTAAATATACGAGGGCGGTCCGATAAGTACTTAGCCTCACCGCCCGATGGCACCACTATCGCAAGAGCAATTTTTTATCGCGTAGTACATTCTCGTTGACAGCTACTGTCAAAATTTCAGCCGAATCTGACGCGTAGTTTTGTTTTGACCGCGTGTGGAAGCGAGCGTGTCCGCGGATTTGAGAAAAATGGAAAAAGAGCATTATCGGTCGGTGATTCGATTCTTGTTTTTGAAAGGGAAATCGCGCAGCGAAATCAAAGAGCGCTTGGATGCTGTGTACGGTGACTCTTCTCCTTCGATGGCGACCGTCAAAAATTGGTTTAACGTGTTTCAACGTGGTCGCACGTCGGTTTTTGATGAGCCACGCCCAGGTGCCCCGAAAATGGCTACCACGGAGGATAACGTGACAAAAATCCACGATCTCGTATTGGCAGACCGCCGATTGAAGGTGCGCGAGATAGCTGAGACAGTAGGCATCTCAAACACTCTGGACAACAAGCGCAACCGTGAGACCACTTCAGAGCAGTGTTTGACGATGTTTAAGCGCAATCCGAAGGAGTTTCTGCGTCGTTTCGTGACCGTCGACGAAACATGGATACGCACCCGAGACCAAGGAACAGTCGAAACAGTGGACTTCACCCGGCGAACGTGCTCCGAAGAAGGCGAAGACTCCTATCGGCCGGAAAGGTGATGGCCACCGTTTACTGGGATTCAAAAGGTGTGATCTACATCGATTTCCTGAAGAAGGGCAAAACGGTCACAGGGCTCTACTATGCCGAATTATTGGGCCGATTCGACGCCGAATTGCAGAAAAAACGGCCCCATTTGGCGAAGAAAAAAGTGCTCTTCCATCATGACAACGCACCGGCTCACACCTCCGCCGTCGCCACGGCCAAATTGGTAGAATTAGGCTACGAACTGCTGCCCCCTCCACCGTATTCTCCGGATTTGGCCCCGTGCAACTTCTTTTTGTTTCCAAATTTGAAAAAGTCACTCGCCGGGCAGAAATTTGAGTCGAATGAGGAGGTTATCGCCGCCACGGAGGCCTACTTTGCAGACCTCCAGAAAACGTATTTTTCAGACGGGTTAAAGAAGTTGGAGCATCGCTGGGTCAAGTGTATCAAACTCAAAGGAGATTATGTTGAGAAATAAATCGCCACTTTTCCAAAATTTTTGTTATTCTTTTGTAGGCTAAGTATTTATCGGACCACCCTCGTAGATATAAATTTTGTCACTTTTGCATGTCAAAGAAATATTAAACGATTATTTTATACCCAGAAAATATGAAACCAGGATTACACATTTTTCACCAGGAAACAAAGCCTTTCTGAAAGTATTGTCGAATTCATGATAGATTTAGAAAGCATAAGCATGAATTGTAAATTTGATAAACTAAGACAGTCACTAGTTAGAAATATTTTTATAGCCAATATGTGTTGTAATTTATCGCACGTTACTTATATTGTTGGAGAAGATCATTGGGATTTTGAAAACTGTTATTATACGAGCAGCACAACAAAATGCAGAAGATTATAAAGGAAACAGCTTGTTCATCAAACGTCACAGAATGTTCTGCAAGCCAATATCAAATCAATCAGATCATGAAGTATTGAATCAATCAACATAATTGTTATCGTCAAAAGGCACCTGTGGAAGGTGTGGTCAAAGACATTGATACAAGTGTCCGGCTGCCAATGTCAAATACTGATCATGTAATTCTTTTGGTCATTTTGTTTCAAAAATAGAAATGTTAGAAATTTAATCACAAAATTTCATAGGCAATTATTATTGTTTTGATAAGGCATGGCACTTAAATATCAGTATAAAATAATATTGATGTAAATTGTATTTTAGACTGGCAGATATAAACATAATATCTTTGTTAACTTATGAAAAATCAAATTTTCTGAACCAAATTTAAATAAGTCGAGAGTCAAAGTATCTAGGTTTAGGGGCAGACTACCTGTTATTGGTCAGTGCAACTTGAAATGTAAATGTAATAATTTAAAAGAAAGTATTTCATTAATTGTACAAATTTAGATTGTCTTGCTGTTTTGGATTTTACCAACTTGTCAAAGGATTGGTATTTTGAAGAGTATTTACTTTAAATAAAAGTGATTATCAAATTATTTTTAACTAATATATGATGTATTTCAGGGTCTTGGGTGACTCCTTCCTGTCAGCCATCTCGAGCTTCTTGAAGACACGGTTCCATGTGTAGATCCTCCGAGGAAAGCCCTATTCGCATTGCTCTATGATCTACGTGAAGAGTTGGATTATATGGTGTTATGTTAGGTTATTTATAATGAAGGATTTTTCAGATTAAACAAGATTTATTTGAGACTCAACACGGTTATGATAAAAGACTAGTGACAGGAGACAATATGGCTGTCGTGTCAACTAGTGATGTGACACATAATATCCCCTTCCTTAAGATTATTATGGTTCAGTTCACTTCGATCCCACCATCACCTGCACTGTTATGGGGGACAAAATAAGTCCCCATCCAGCGCAATCTACATACACTAGATCAAAATCTTTTTTCTAACCCAAGGGATTCCTTCAGTGGCGACACACCTGAATGTGAAAAGAATAGTAGTGACGACGGACTTAAGGTCTGACATCACGGGAGAAGGAAAATGACTCGCAGCGCAGTATATATACTTATAATGGCTTAAGGCCTGGAGTCCAAATAACCCAGCAAGTAACTAGTACTTTCCCAGAAAATGTTGAATACAGCAAAACTATCCTTTGATATCACTAGATCGGAGTAGCCAATCAGTCCGAAGATGAACGAACTAATGTAAGGCTGAGTGGAGTTCCATTCGGAAATTAATGACTCCAGTACCACAGAATGTGCTCTGCGGATTAATCCAGAAAATTGCAACAAGGCGAAGGGACAAGATTGAAGAAGCTAAAAAGTTTGCCATTCCAGAGCTCCCATGGCCAGAGAGAAATTAGGTAGTCCAATAGTTTGGATGCACCCACAGGGTGCCGAACCTTCCCACGGAGGAGGACCAATGAAGTTTCCAACTTAATAACTGGGCATCTAGGCAGGCTTTAATAATGTGATGGGTCATTCCTGGCAAGAGGTGAAGGTGGACGTCGCCTATACTCGCGGGCTGACCTTTACCGAGAAGGATAATCAAAGCACAACACTGAACCTTCAGATCTAATGGAGTGAGACCCGTTAAGATCGAGAGTGCCCTGCACTGAGCATGCCCTATAAGTCTTGATGATAGCTAATAGTGCCCACCGTTCAGCATTCTCTTGGTAAATTTTGTGTGTCCTGCACTTGGTTGCATAGCACACGATTCCTAAAAAAACTGCACTATAGTTGAGTCTGCTCGTACAGAACGGTAGGCCCGATATGGGCTTCGTCAAGCATGCAACAGTTAGAAATACCTTTCTCGTACTCAACAAGGATGATCTAATATGAGATATTGTCAGAGCAGTGTAAAGTTGAACCTATTCCTCGATTCACACTCACCAATCTGGACTAAGCAGACCACTGAGAGGTTCTCGATTGAGGCCCTGGTGTTGGCTCTGATCAGAACCAGACTGTCATCGACGTACCCCTAAATCATACAACCTTAAGATTAAATAATATTAGTTAACATACTACAGCTTATATTAATTTAACTCCAAACAAAGTTTATTGATCTTTCAATGCCATAAAACTGTTGGTTTTACAATTCTACCAAACTTTGTTGTGTAAGATATTGTTTCTAATGTTCTTTTCCACCTGCCCATAATTCTCAAAGTTCTTTCCTTCAATGTCCTGTGATTGGCCAGATCATATGGACAAGTAGTCAGATGCACAAAAACGTTTATTATATCTTAATTTAAAATGTATTCTATTTATCCTACACTTAAATCCATTTACATCCTCTATAATAGTACCACAGTCGATGTAAAAATAAATGTTAGATAAAATACATAAAGGACATCAAGATATTCACAAATGTTTCAATTTAGCTAGAGAAATGTTATATTGGCCTAACATGTCAGTTGATATAATAAATCTAACTGAACAATGTTAAGTATGTGCTAAATTTAGATCGTTGAATCAGAAAGAACCATTAAAATATTATTAAGTACTAAATTTCCATGGTAACGTGTTGGCATTGATGTGATGTATTTTGATAATCTAACTTATCTTGTGGTAACAGATTATTACTCCAAGTATATAGAGATTGCTTTATTCAACACTAATTCCACAGGAGAGAATGTAATTATAAGTTTAAACATATGATTTTTGCCTATCATGGTATTCCGATGTTGCTAGTGTCAGATGGTAAACCTCCGTTTCAGTCTGCAATTTTTTTTTTGTATGATTGGGATACAGAACACATAGTTACTGGTCCATAACATCCACAGTCAAGCTAAAAGTTCAGTAAAAATTGTAAAAAATATTATGAAAAAATGTAAGATGGACACACATCGCTTTTACATTATAAGATATAACAGCATAGCACTTTTACATTATAAGAATATGCCTAAAAATGAATTACTATCGCCAGCACAGCTATTGATGTTTAGAAATTTGTGATAAATACTCCTGTTATACAGAAAAAATTTAAATGGAAAGTTATAAAATTTGCAGAACATGGAGTGTATTGACAAAACAACGATCAAATGTCTAGATATTATAACAGATATAAGAAAAAGTTATCTTTGTTAAAACCTGGTTATCATGTATTTTATAAGAAAAATTCTAATTCTGATTGGATACCAGCTGTTAGGCCTCGACCACATAGGTAGGAGCCTTGCTTGGTGCTTAGAGCTACGCTGCGAGCTAGGCGGCATATCCTAACGAACCAACGCATCGCATATTATCGCAATGGTCACACTGCACACTTCGCGCCACACTACATAAAGATTAGTCACCTAGTGAGTCTCCTAGTGAAGACATGTTGGTTAATTTTATTGTGTCACCAAGTGATTTTACAAGATGGCGGAAGTTTTAATAACAGCTGTGTATAAAAGGGAGCCTTTGTGGAACCCATCGAGCAAATTATACAAAAATGCACCTGTAATAAAATCACTTCGGAATGAAGTTGCACAGGAAGTAAATAAAGATGGTAAGTTGTAATGAAATTGGTTAGTTTTGAGAGTGGTATCGTTTGTTGACTCAACCACGCCCAAATGTCAAATGAATTTGTGCGAAGCACTTTGGTGTGGCCAAGCATGAAGTCACCTAGTCTATTAGTCACGTAGCACCTAGCGAATCACTTTGGTGTGGTCTTAGCCTTAATGAAATATTCAAATGTCAAAGGTTTAGTATTATAGAGGATGTAAATGGAGTTAAGTATAGGATAAATAGAATACATTTAAAATTAAGATATAGCAGTAAAGGTTTTTGTGCATCTGACTATTTGCCTATGTGATCTGAACAATAACAGAACATTGATGGCAAGAAGGTTGGGAATGATGTCTAGATGGAAGAGAACATTAGAAACAATATTAATGTACCTTATACAACAAAGCTTGGCAGAGTTGTAAAACCAACACAGTTTTATAGTATTGAAGTTAAATTGTTGTTGGTTTAGAAAAACTGTGTTTTGAATCAAATTAATACAAGCTCTAGTACACATGTGTTAACCAAATATTATTTAATCTTAAGTAAAGGGATGTTTCATGTCACATCACTAGTCGATACAGTAGCCTGTTTCCTGTCTCTGGTCTTTGTCATAACTATGTTGAGTCTAAAATAAATTTTGTGTAATCAAAAGTCTTTTACTATAAATAACATAAGTTACGCCTTTTTCTCCTGAGTGGCTAATTTCTTTATACATTCTAAATCTAAGATGAGCAGCAAGCGGCAGGACCACGATTAAGCAAGAATCCAGCTAAATATTACTAAGTTGATAAAAAATTGCTAGTAGTACATATTGTGAAACTATTATATATGTAACTTAACTTAGTAAGTTAAAAAATTTGCTAAATGCTATTTGTCGAAAAATCCCTCGGGGTATTATTGTGTGAATATAAAACAAATAACAAGTTTTTGGAAGTCTTTAATTTGAATACTATGTATTACATATAATTATATGCACTATTAATAAATATGACCGTATTTTAGTATTATTGGTCGAGTTGCCTATAAATTTGGTACTTACTTTATTCTCACTATGTAAAAATAGTTATACTTAAATATATTTCTAAGGTATCTAATATTTTTAAAGATGTAGTAGAAATTCATGATAGGTAAATTGCACAATAATTAAGCTTTAAAAAAATAATGAATAATTTGCTTATTGTTTAACATTTTAGTTTTGAATCTATTATAATTATCAAGTCTTTCTAAGTAATTGGCAACACTATTATTTAGCTGATACAGGATAACTAAAATTTAGATTTTTTTGAAAAGTAACATATGCAAAATTTCTATTCTTCAAAGGCCTTTTATAAAGTTCATGTATTTTTTAACGTGAAAATTACAAAGCCAGGACCTAAACTGATAAATAAATGGTTTACATGATACCAATTGACTAAGTCTAACAAGTTGGTGGTATTTCCCCATGTCCACACCGATACGAATCCGGGGTGTGGATCCGGGGCTTCCCAATATAATTGCCGCAGTATGATACCGGTATGATAGTATGATACCAGTATGATACCATTTAGCGATTGTATCTATCAAACATTGAGAAAGCTTGTTCATGTACTCAAGCAAAATTTATCTAGTATTTCAACTCTAAAAACATTTAACTCAATAAAAACTTCATTTGGATTAACCATGTTTTTCAATTATCTGAGCTCGAGTATCCCCCAATTACCACGGATAATCAGCGTTTTACTGTAATTACAGTTAGTTTCATTTAAATTTGAGAATGGATTATATCTAGATTTTTAAATCTCAGATGGGCTGAATTTTTACTTCATATTACAAAACTTAAATGTGCCACAGGAAAAATATGTTTTATAAAAATACATTTTGGGGGACATTATTTTAGGGTCAACACATTAACTGCTGAATAATTTATTTTCAAATCAAAGCGATGATAAAAAATTTGCCCATACTTTCAACACTTTAAAATATAGTAAAAATGTGAGCAGGTATAATTCCAAGTCATATACCCTTACAAACTCGACCAGTATCATTAGGACACTTTGGGCTCACTTGTTTTTTAATTCATTCAAAGAAATTCGGAATAAAAAGGCAATGGGCATTTTGCTAGTCTAGCAAAAGTTAATATGAACACCTATAGACATTTTCAAAATTGAATTTGTTAACCTGTATGTATTTGAATAATCATTGATTATTCGTACTGGTTATTGTAAAATTTATTACTTTTTCATTGAATACCAAAGTGATGTTTCTTTAGTGATCGTCATTTTTTATCACTTTCTTTATTTCTCAAAAAAATAAATAATAGATTGTAGCCTCGGTTTAACCTGAAGTGAAATGAGAAATTAATTATTTATATTTATGTAGAACATTTTAGAAAAAAGCCACAATATATAGGTGACTAAAGTTCACATACAGAGCCAGCCGACTCCCAACATTGAAATATGAGAAATGAGCCCAATTTAAATTGGTTTTGATGCACATTAAAAATTCTTGAGGTATATCTACATCTTATTATAATCAATAACATTGTGCAACAGATTTGATTAAGAATTTCATTTGGCAATCAAATATAATGCATATTATCAAAAATGGTTCAGATATATTAATATACGAGTGTTTTTATTTTTTAAGTAATAATTAAAGATATGAACATTATCCAAGAAATTCAAGATGTTTTGTTCATCTTATTTCAATATGCATGTGTACATGCACGTATGTAACAAAGTAATTTTTTTAGTTTTTCATGATGACAAAATGTGTTGTTATAACTTCTTAAGGTACTAAGATTATGTGATAAAATAATTACTAAAAATATACGTGAAAGTCGATTTTTAGTTGTGTTTTTATATAAAATATATATTTTTGACCTTATTCTCTATTAATAACACATCGATTAATAAGTCCCGGGACTAACCAACAGATGGTGCGTCTAATAATAAATCCATACCATTCTCAGTTAGTACCAACCTTTAGAAGTTACGTGTCAAACTTTCATGACATTGTGTCATTGAGTTACAGTGGTTTTAGTGACGTTACTTTTCCTATTTTCAAAACAATGGAAAAAACTGAATTTCCTGTGTTGATAAAACATTGCTTTTTAATGACATAATATAAAAAATACCGTTCAAACTCAGCGATGACTTGAAAAGTGTTATCCGGGCTCTACTCCGTCGAAAACAACCATTTGTCGGTGGTATGCTAATTTCAAATGCGACCGTACAGACACAAATGATGCTGAACGCTCTGGTCGTCCAAATGAGGCTGTTACATCAGAAAACATAAAAAAAACCCTCATCGTGATGCAAAATCGCAAAGTAAAGACCTCAAAAAGATGCTCCAGGGAAAGAGATTGGCTCCAATGAAGAAGTGATTGCTGAAACTAACGCCTATTTTGAAACCAAAGATAAGTCGTTCTACACGGCTGGCATAGAAAAGTTAGGAAAGCGTTGGAATGAATGTATCGCTCTTGAAGGAGTCTATGTTGATGAATAAAGAAGAATTTTGGCAAACCAATGTTGTTTTAGTAGTTAGTCCCGGGACTTATTGATCGATGTGTTATATTATGCGAAATTACTAATCTTAAGTAATATAAGTACTACATAGTATATTGAATACTAAAATAAACTTATTTGCATACATTTTAAATCACAAAATTATTTTTGGTTTTAGAAATTCTAACTGTTCAAACTTAAATTAAATGTAACATTAACTTGGTTATTTTTGAATCAGAGCTAAATTGAAAAAAATAATGGAAGTTGATTAGATAAAACTTAAGGCCAAACTCAACAGAACTGTTCAAGTTGGAGCTATTTTATGGAATCATATTGTGTTATTCACACATGTACATGTATCCACATTTTTTGAGATCATTTTACTCCCATTCTAAATATGTACTCATTAATATTAGGTCCCCACATACGAAACCGGCGTTTTGCCGTACTTGCAACTTTGATCTCAAATATCTTCTCTTTGGTTAGGAATTTCAAACTCAAATTTATACAGCTATTTACTCAAGTATTTGTGTTTCGAAAATTATAATTCATTTGTTTTTTCCTCAATTGTTTTTTTTCTTTGCGTCACTCAGTTTACAAAATGGAAAACTTGAAATATCGCATTATTTACGAGTACGAGTTCCACCGTGGCACCAGTGCTGCAGAAACGGCTCGAAGGATTAATGATGTGTATGGCGACGGTGCCGCAAAAGAAAACACAGTGCGTTTTTGGTTCCAACGTTTTCGTTCTGGAAATTTCAACCTGCAGAACAAGCCCGGAGACCAAAGTTGATAATGAAGAATTGAAGGCTATTGTGGAAGCGGATCCATCGCAAACCACGTCCGAATTAGCTGCAGGCTGCGGTGTTAGTGATAAAACTGTTTTAATCCACTTGAAGCAAATTGGGAAGGTGAAAAAGCTTGAAAGGTGGGTACCTCACGAATTGAGTGAAGCAAATCAACAAACGCGCGTTGACTGCTGCGTTGCATTACTCAACCGGCACAATAATGAAGGGATTTTGAATCGAATCATTACCTGTGATGAAAAGTGGATCCTGTATGATAATCGGAAGCGCTCATCGCAATGGCTGAACCCTGCCGAACCAGCCAAACCATGCCCCAAGCGAAAATTGACTCCAAAAAAGTTACTTGTGAGCGTTTGGTGGACTAGTGCTGGTGTCGTTCACTACAGCTTTCTTAAATCTGGCCAGACGATTACGGCAGATGTCTATTGTCAGCAACTGCAAACCATGACGGAAAAGCTAGCTGCTAAACAACCGAGGCTGGTTAATCGCTCTAGGCCACTGCTGCTTCATGATAACGCTAGACCACACACTGCACAACAGACGGCTACCAAATTAGAAGAGCTTCAATTGGAATGTCTAAGACATCCACCGTACTCTCCGGACCTTGCCCCAACAGATTACTATTTTTTTCGAAATTTGGATAACTTCTTGCAAGGGAAAAAATTCAACTCCGATGGGGCAGTCCAAACCGACTTCAAAGATTTTATTGATTCCCGTCCGAATGGTTTTTTTAGTAAAGGGATCGATGAACTATTTATGAGATGGCAAAAGTGCATAGATAGCAATGGTACATACTTTGATTAAATAAATATATTATATGAAAAAAAAATCAACTTTATGTTCCTCCCAAACAAAACGCCAATTTCACATGTAAGGACCCAATAATTGAATGATTTAAAAATGACAAAAAAATAGTTTGAAGAATACATGTTGAAATTTGAGAAGACTTCATGGAATTCATGATAAGTTATACTGCGACAAATTTCTGCCACCTTCATTGCAATCAACCGATTAACTGTAGGCAAACTAATGATCTAACTTGTCACACTATCAGAAAAAAATATATGCAAGCTCTGCAATCCTCGTTGACCCATAGTTAGTCCACAGTCAATACAAAGGATAGCCACAAATTGGCTGCCATCAAGTGGAATCCACCCTAATTGTAACAATTTGAATTATGTTGTACATTGTAGTTGAATTTCTAATACAAAAGATATATTAAAATGCACCATATAGAGTGATTTATTGAGTGAGACATTTTTACTTTAAATTCTATAGAATTAGTTTATATTATTTTGTTTGTTGTTTTTATAATATGGAAGCATATACGAGGGCGGTCCGATAAGTACTTAGCCTCACAGCCCGATGGCACCACTATCGCAAGAGCAATTTTTTATCGCGTAGTACATTCTCGTTGACAGCTACTGTCAAAATTTCAGCCGAATCGGACACGTAGTTTTGTTTTGACCGCGTGTGGAAGCAAGCGTGTCCGCGGATTTTAGAAAAATGGAAAAAGAGCAATATCGGTCGGTGATTCGATTCTTGTTTTTGAAAGGGAAATCGCGCAGCGAAATCAAAGAGCGCTTGGATGCTGTGTACGGTGACTCTTCTCCTTCGATGGCGACCGTCAAAAATTGGTTTAATGAGTTTCAACGTGGTCGCACGTCGGTTTTTGATGTGCCACGCCCAGGTGCCCCGAAAATGGCTACCACGGAGGATATCGTGACAAAAATCCACGATTTCGTATTGGCAGACCGCCGATTGAAGGTGCGCGAGATAGCTGAGACAGTAGGCATCTCAAAAGACCGCGTGGGTCATATCCTGCATGAAGTATTGGGCAAGAGAAAGCTGTCGGCGCGATGGGTGCCGCGTTTGCTCACTTCGGACAACAAGCATAACCGTGAGACCACTTCAGAGCAGTGTTTGACGATGTTTAAGCGCAATCCGAAGGAGTTTCTGCGTCGTTTCGTGACCATCGATGAAACATGGATACACTGGTACACACCCGAGGCCAAGGAACAGTCGAAACAGTGGACTTCACCCGGCGAACGTGCTCCGAAGAAGGCGAAGACTGTCCTATCGGCCGGAAAGGTGATGGCCACCGTTTTCTGGGATTCAAAAGGTGTGATCTACATCGACTTCCTGGAGAAGGGCAAAACGGTCACAGGGCTCTACTATGCCGAATTATTGGGCCGATTCGACGCCGAATTGCAGAAAAAAACGGCCCCATTTGGCGAAGAAAAAAGTGCTCTTCCATCATGACAATGCACCGGCTCACACCTCCGCTGTCGCCACGGCCAAATTGGTAGAATTAGGCTACGAACTGCTGCCCCATCCACCGTATTCTCCGGATTTGGCCCCGTGCAACTTCTTTTTGTTTCCAAATTTGAAAAAGTCACTCGCCGGGCAGAAATTTGAGTCGAATGAGGAGGTTATCGCCGCCACGGAGGCCTACTTTGCAGACCTCTAGAAAACGTATTTTTCAGACAGGTTAAAGAAGTTGGAGCATCGCTGGGTCAAGTGTATCGAACTGAAAGTAGATTATGTTGAGAAATAAATCGCCACTTTTCCATATTCTTTTGTAGGCTAAGTACTTATCGGACCACACTCGTATATCTCAAATTTAAGAGAGAAAATTTTGTGTCAACATATTTTTTTACATTTGAATACAAGTACGGTTTTATAAAATTCAGTATAAATATGTATTATGTTTTCAATTGGTAAAATCCTTTTCGGAAAAATGTTCTTATGCGCTAGAGTTATCCATATTTTACACAATATTGTGTCCCAAATTGATCTTCTTTATTAAAATTACAAGGCCCTCTTTTTGATTCTACCCTGTCACTTAAATATTTTATTCTCTATAAAAAGTGAAATTCTAAAATGTTTAATTTATGTACTATAGTACAGAAGTACTATGTATTTACTTTGAGACTAGATTTGAGATTAAAATTGTAGATTCATTTTAAGATGTGGTTCCCAAACATTTATAATATATCACTCTCTTATTTCATATGTGTTGTTACTTTCTGAATTGCATATGACTCAGTTTTGCAATGTCTAGTTGAAAGAAAATTAACATCAGTAATAGTTTTTAGTGATCTGGGTTGTTGTCTTCTGTTTTTGATAAAACTATGTTGTTCCTAACATGGCTTACGCTAATCTTACTAAGAAAAGTATTTTTTTTAATTTCGTATTTTCATATTGATTCTTCAATCTAAGTGGTTCTCTAGAACAGTGTTCCCCAACCTTTTTAGACCTGTGGACCGGTAAAAAAAGGAAAAAATTTACCTGGACCACTAATACTGAAATAAAAATGTTTTTTTTAATTTAATATTTTTTTAATCTTATATTGTGACAGATGGACATACGAGTATGTAACTATAATTAACAAATATACATATAACAGTTAAACAATTTTATTGTAACATTGTCTGATACAATTAAAATTTAACAAAAACAATGGGGTTTTTTCAACAAACTAATGCGAAACTTGCTGTTGCATCTTTGCTAATATATTGGGAATTCTTGGTTGCAGTGCTGTCTCTGACATTATTTTACTTGTATGTACTGTTACTCTCACCGATCCATTCCAAAATGAAAACAATTATATATTATGAAATTCTTGGAAATATATTTAGGCAGGGTTTTGCATCCGAGTTCACTATCCAAGAGCAAATACTTCCCCGTTCTTCCTAAGTGTATCTGAGAAGATTTATGACTGCCCATTCTGAGAAAACCAGCGACCATTGTGTCATACCAATTATATTTGTTTAACAATTACTAAAAATACAAGTCAACGTGCAAGCGAAAAAATCCTATATTTAATATTTTTGCATGGCGAATTTCTTGAAATTTGACATATTGTTTGCGGCCCGGCGGAAAGTCTCTGCGGCCCGGCACCGGGCCGCGGACCACCGGTTGGGGAACACTGCTCTAGAAAATTATACTTCATAAGAGGCAATGACACACATTTTGGGAACCAGTGTTGCAAGGTAAACACTTACCAGTAATGTCTTTGAAAAAATAAGATCATTCAATTCCCAAGATACATTTTCACGTAAAATTGTAGAATCACAGACTTCTTGTGAATGAATGCACTTATGTATTTGGAGATTTACAGGAAGACTTAATTATATTATATTGTAATATAATATAATTAAGTGTGATAACGCCATTCACTCTTCATTGACCCATTGCTGAAATTTATAAAATAGAAATTGAGGTATTGCCAAAAAATTCATGTTATTACCAGGTCTGTAAATATGAACCCGGAATTTGCTCATAGATGGCTTTAGTTGTCAATGTAGTGACTGTCAAGCCGCGTCATTGGCGCCTTTTTCTTGTGTTTACATTTGCCAAAGACTTTTAACTCGCAACAATACAAGTTTAATACAACTACATATGTTTTCATAGTGTTGAACATGTCTGTTTTTGTGCCTGAAAACTACGATTCGTGGACAGCATTGATTTTCTGTTACCATTTGAAGAAAACTGCTGCAGAATCGCATCAAATGCTTGTCGAAGATTACGGTGAGCATGCTCTTGGTAAATCACAGTGCTTTGAGTGGTTTAAAAAATTCAAAAGTGGCGATTTTGACGTGAGAAATGAAGAACGTGGAAGACCACCGAGAATGTTTGAAGACGCCTAATTGCAAGCATTGTTGGATGAGGATGACGTTCAAACGCAACAACAATTCGCGGATCAATTAAATGTGACATGAGAAGCCGTCTCCATACGTTTGAAAGCCATGGGAAAGATCCAGAAGGTGGGAAAATGGGTTCCACATGAACTGAATGAAAGACAGCAGGAAAACCGAAAAACCACTTGTGAAATGCTGCTTGCCAGGTACAAAAGAAAATCATTTCTCCATCAAATTGTGACTGGCGATGAAAAATGGATATATTTCGAGAATACTAAGCGTAAAAGATCATGGGTATCAACTCCAAGCAAACTAGCGACATCGACTGCAAGGCCAAATTGCTATGGACAGAAGACAATGCTCTGTGCTTGGTGGGATCAGAAGGGTGTTATCTATTATGAGCTGCTAAAACCTGGCGAAACCGTTAATACTGAACGCTACCGACAATAAATGATGGATTTGAACCTAGCATTAGCGTGAAAAACGACCAGAATATCAAAAGAGGCAACACAAAGTGATTTTATTTCATGATAATGCACCACCGCACACAGCAAAACCGGTCAAGGAAGCGATTGGTTTGCCTCGATTTGGCTCGATGATTGGTTTGCCTTAAAAGAGCAACAGTTTTTTTGGCGTGGCATCCACAAATTGCCAGAGAGATGGGAAAAATGTGTAGCTAGCGATGGACAATACTTTGAATAAAATATTTTTTGCCATTTTCATACAATAAATGTGTATTTTCTATAAAAAAATTCCGGTTTCATATTTACAGACCGGAATAAAAAATTGTTTCTTTTTATTCTATGCCTTAAGTATTTCTTATTGTACGAGTATGTTGAGTAAGATGTTGACAACTGAAATCAGAGATTTCTTAGCCGCATCTTTGTCAAATAAGTTATATTCATAAATAGTGCCTACAAAAAGTGCAGTGGACAGTTCTTTAGAATATGTTGCATAGTTTACACATTTACAGAAGGCAAGCGGGCATCCCAGGTTTGATTTCTGGCAGATTTACTTCTATACTGGTTACTCTTAAGTTATTGTACATCAGAATTTATGTTTTTATGTAGCTTATATGCTGCTTATCACAAATTATTATAGCGATATTAAGTAACACAAAAATTGTGCTATATAAAACTCTGCCTAACAAAAGGCTACAGCAGATTCAACCTACTAATCAATCGTCTTGGAAGCTTAATTTCCTTATCATTGGAACTTTGGGTTTGATCTGTTAGACTGTATGTTTAGTGAAGTGCAACAGCTGGCACACAATAATCCAATCCAATACATGTACAGAAATCTTCCATCCAGATACAGGATGGCTGATAATCATACTTGATCGCGAGGGCCTATCATATTGTATCAACATGTTTCTAAATACAAACCTCAATTGTGCAACATGTCCTGGGGTAGACAGAATGAGGGGAGCAAGTCTTTCAGTAAAGCGTTGGTAGTTTCTCTCAAGTTCTCTTTGGTACTCTTTTTGTGTGTATGAGGACAGAGGATCATTCCCAATATGATTTTTATTCTTCTTGAGAGCATCTAGGCACCTACAAATCAATCAAAATATTAGTAAAGCCATTGAAAAAATCTAAAATAAAAAGACATCTGAATTGGAATGATAACTATATTTGTGATGTGTAGGAAAAGTTTTAAGGAATTAATACTTATTATGTATTATAATTTTGAATAGATAACTCTACGTTTTCAAGCTGATCCCACAGGCCATCCTCTGGAGTGACATGTTCAGTGTTTATGCGTGGAAGACACTGACCATGTTATATATACTCTGTAAGCAAATAGGGAATGACTCTTGAGCACGAGCTGTGCGACCAATCTGAAAAGTAGTTGTCTATTTAAAATTAAATAGACAGCGAGTGATAATTCCTAAAAAAATATTTTCCATATCATGTCTAACAACTGAATATCTTATTTTAAATAATCAAACAGTTAAAATTTTGATCCAAACATAATATTTGTTTTATATAATTTTAAATTATATTCCCAGTGAACATACACACGTACTATCATGCAGTTTCACAGTTGGGGTAGACAGAGCGTATAGAGCACCAGACTTTCCTATCCCTACACACATATTTCACCTCTTCCACATCCATAGATATTTTCATACAGCTTCTATGATTTATCTTACCTCTTACTTTTCCTTTTTTCAGAATATCATTCGCTTGATCCAACCATACTTTCCTAGCTCTTCTATCACACCTATTCACATTTGCACTGTGTATTTGTTTTGTTAGCCTTTCTTTATTACTAGTGAAAGAAAACAAAATCAAGGGTTCTAAATATCAAATAATAAACTTTTTGAAACATATTGTCAATATGCACACAATTCAGGGAATGTTTTATTTAGTGATACACATATGATGAATTTTGTGTGCAACAATTATATTAGGATATGGAAAACATAAAAAAACAATGGCTAATCACTTCTTGGAAAAATCTTTAAAGCACAGTCGCAGCTTGTTTGTAAGTTTTGTGGGTGGCTGGGTGCCATCTGCCACACCAGAGAGGAACACCAGTGCCATCTCCATTGGTCCCTGATTTACTGTTGTCCCAATGCAGCCTTGCACTACCATCTGCAACATCTTTGTATCAACAGGATCTTGATTTATTGCAGCTGCCAATTCATTAATCTAGAATGTAAAAACAATTAACATTTGTACAAGTTTAAGTTTGAATTTAAAAATATATTGTTTTCATTTGAATAAGAGATTTTTTTAGAAAAGTAATCAAAGAAGAAAAAATTGTTGCACATTTTAATATTTTTGAGATAAACACCAGCCAAGGCTAAAATGTAAGTACATAAAAGTCTGGTATTTTTAGATGAAAAATATTTAATTTCTTGTCAAGTTTTATTATATTCATTTCATACTACATATTATTAGACCGTTTATTACTCCCAGCATGGAATATACAGAGGCCTCGAATTATCTTTCCTTGATTTGATCACCTGCTTGGTGTGTATAGTGAGGGTCTGGGACCTGAGGCTTTTTGGTGGTCCTTGATAAATTATTTTAGAAAGGCAAGGTGAAAAGCCTTGTACCTCCAAAGCCAGAAATATATTAAATATTTAATTGAATTTTGAAACTTGAAAGATTACTTGAATTTGATTATTTATGAAATTAGTAATTTTCCAAAAAAAATAACTACTGAATTAATAAAATATTTAAGTATTTTTTGGGATCTTATTTCTGGTTGAAAAAAGCTGTGCATAAATAAAAATATCTACCTTCTTTTGAATATCTTCTATAGCCACTTCAATAGGACTTAGCACAACCTGTGTGCGTTGAACTACTTGTATCCTTGTTTTAACATAAGGGAAGTGGTGCGCTGTTGTGAGTATTGTCTTACGTTTACATTGTTCAATAAGTTCTCCGTGTGCTTTTCCACTAGTTGTAAATGGTGTGGCATAAATAAAACGCTCTGCAAGAGACATTAATAAAACACTTAATATCAATGAAATTTTAATCTTAAAAACTTCCATATATGTAGGTATATAAAATAAATAATAAATTGTAGATTTTACAGTTAAATGTGGTAGAAAAATATAACTTACTGATATTGAAATTCCTTTCAAAGTGCGTGAGTCGATACCTCAGTTCATAAGGTTCAAAGTATGGTTCTACATAAGTAATTTGGATATAAGCTTTATCAGGGTCTAATGTGGCTGTATCCACTATATTAGAATCCTTAATTATAACAATGTTCTCTGTTCCAAATCTGGACCCATAAAAGTTCTAAAATAATTTAAAATGATAAAGATTAGTAAGTAAATTATGGTCCATTCAGAAAAAGTTTTATAGAAATTGGATGGGAGTTGACTAGAAGGCGGTTGGTTTCAGACAAACTTAACACTAAAAAAGAGTGCAAGAAACAAAATAGTTTAAAAGATAAATAATTGTCTTTTACCCTCACAGGACAAGGGTAAAAGACAATTTTTTATTTATTTATTAAGGAACATATATATAAATAAACTTATCTAAACAAAGCATACAATATGAAATATTGTATAGATAAGATAAGTTTATTTATATATATGTTATAATTATTCTTCTATCATTAACTGAAGTGAGGACACACTTTTTAAATCTGAATTGTTTTTTGTATACTTGGTTTGATGCATAAGCTTAAATCAAGGAAACATATATTAAACCCGTAAGATGCCAACAGGCTAACCTCATGACATCGGAGGATAAAAATATCACTTTAAAAGGAAGCCTTCTGGTTTTAATACGAACATGAAAAAAAGAAGTAAATTTAACAAAAAAACAAATTTAAATTGTAAAACGGGGATGATTGAGCATAAAATATATACAGAAAACTGTACTGGAACTTACATTTCTAAAAAAAGAACAAATATAAATTCTATCGTACATCTTTGAGTAAAGCCTTAAAATTAAGAAGTGCATTATCAAATGTATCCATCCTGCTGTCATACTTTGGATTAAAATTTCTACAAATTCTTAAGATAACGAAATTTCCATCGATATTCGTCCTATATTTTGGAACATGGAAAGTATTCGATGAAATATTAGATAAAGGAGAAAGTTTTGTAAATGACGCACATATTTTAAGTACGAGGCATATACAGAAAGTAAGTAGACACACATGACACGCATGGCAACTAATGAAATGTTCACCATCCCTAGAGTAAAAACCTCTTTTGCCCAAAGGCAATATGCTTATTTGGCTCCCATTACATACAATGGCGTGCCGACTTCAATAAAAGTAAAGGTAGGAAAACCATTTAGACAGTCGATCGGAGCGTGGTTGTTATTGCGACAGGATTTTGAGTACTTGGGCTTTCAGGATGAATGACGAGTGGAAAGGATTTATGTGAGCTCGTGAGTGTGGGTCTCTTATTGTTGTTTTAATTTTGGTTGTTTTTGTATTTGTGTTTCTGTGTGTTTTTCTTTGTTTTTGTTTTTTTTTTTTTTTTGTTTTTGAGTTTGTTTTGATTTTTGTTCTTATGATTGTGTGCAGTATATTGTGGGATGAATATTTTTGGTCTTTCTGGAGCGATAATGTGTGAGGAGTTGAGTTTCGCAAGATGTTTCCAGTTGTAGTTAAGTGTCACTGTTTGTCAGGTTGATGAGAGCGTGCAACGGGGTTTTTTGTGTTATCAAAAATCGGAAAGAAGTATCGATTTATTTTTTCATGCTAAATATCCTCAGTGAGATACAGGCAAAAGCCTAGTTTACTGGGGATACGACAAATGAAAGGCAACAAACCCAGATCCATTAAAATTATATGTCCAAATCAAATTACCTGTTGTTTTTTTCTCAAATTGTGTATATTTCTTGTCATGTGTAATAAAAAAAAAAAAAAAAAAAAAAAAAAAAAAAAAAAAAAAAAAAAAAGTGTACTGAATTTTTGAAGAATTACGTGGTTACCGTAGTACATATGTAAGCTATTTTTCGACATAGTCGCCATTCCTCTCAATGCAGGTGGTGAAGCGGGGTATCAACTTTTTGATGCCTTCCTCGAAGTAGTTTCCCGCCAACCCCTCCGTCCACTTCTCCACCTCCTCCTTTACCTCCTCGTCGGTTGAAAACCTTTTTCCACCCATGTGCAGCTTCAGGGAGGTAAATAGATAGTAATCTGAAGGTGCTAGGTCAGGGGAATGCGCGGGATGGTTCAGGACATCCCATTTAAATGAGGCGAGCAGTTCCTTCGTGGCGTTGGCCGTGTGTGGTCTGGCATTGTCGTGCAGCAGGCAGACTCCTTTTGTCAGCATGCCTCTCCTCTTGTTCTGAATCGCCCTCCGCAATTTTTTTAGGGTCTCATAGTATCTTGCAGAGTTGATGGTCTCCCCTTGAGGCATATATTCAATTAAAATTATGCCTTGACAGTCCCAAAACACGGATGCCAGCCATGATTTTCTTGGCTGAAATTGTGGTTTTGAACTTTTTGGCGGAGGGTGAAGAGGTGTGACGCCACTGTTGAGACTGCCTTTTGGTTTCAGGCGTGTAGTATGCAACCCAAGTTTCATCTCCAGTAACGATGGAGCGGAGAAATTCATCTCCATGGAGTTTGCAGCGCCTCAAAAACTCTTGCCCGGCCTCCACTCGATTCAACTTGTGTTGGTCTCTCAGCTGTTTTGGGACCCACCTCGCGGACAGTTTCCGATATCCAAGGGTTTCTGTGATGGTTTCGTGTAGTAGAGATCTGGAGATTTGCGGAAACATCGCAGAAAGTTCATCCACAGTCAATCTGCGATTGTCACGGAGCGCATTTTCGATTTTTTCCACAATTTCGTCGGTCACAATTGAAGGCCTTCCGCTCCTCTGATCATCATGCACAGACGTACGACTGTTTTTAAACTCGCGACACCACTTGTACACACTCGTACGATTCATAGCTTTATCACCATATGCAGTTTTCACCTCATTATAAACCTCAACCGGAGGTTTTCCATGCACAGACGTACGACTGTTTTTAAACTCGCGACACCACTTGTACGATTCATAGCTTTATCACCATATGCAGTTTTCACCTCATTATAAACCTCAACCGGAGGTTTTCCCTTCCAAACGAGATAACGGATGACGCCGCGTATTTCGCACTTGGCGGGAGATTGGATTGACATTTTTCACGAAACGTGTTGTCGCGTCGACACTTCTCAACGTACTGACCTCGAACCGGTCTCGTTGCGGAGGGGAAGGGTCAGGCTACACGGAAGTGTAGCCAACATGTCGAAAATAAAATCCATCCGGTCGTGAGAGCCTCAGTACACTTACTTTCTGGATACGCCTCGTACATAAACTTACTTCTAATCGGCTGAATATTTCTGGAAGTTTTGTTAATGTTGGTTCTTTGTAAATAAATTCTTCGCCATTTAAGTCACCGAATTTAGATCCGTAGAAACCCACTCTAAAGTATGTTCCAAAAACACGTTTTCCACTTAATTGTTCTATCCTCGTATATGCTTCATTAAGTTTACTAAAAAGGAAAAAAAACCATGAGTATCTATGGAATTGGAAACTATTATATTACATGAATTATATATACAAGTATATACATAATTGTTTTTACCCATGTATGTTAGCAAGTTTCTTGTAGTCTCGATTAACCTCAGCAATTGGTAATAGAACTTTATAAACATCATTCATTGCTTCGTACATGCCGGCTGTATGAAACGAGTTGGCAGCATGTTCTAACAAACCTGAAATTATATATATTTGTATATTAATTTTACAATAAAAGGTAGTTTTTTAAATTTTATTACCGATTTAATAAGTATCAATGGTAACAAAAGTTATTAATTTATTAAAAAAATATATAATTGAAGGGAACAGGAAAGGTTCGAGTAGACATAGAATCATTTAGGATTAAAAAGATACTATGGGTGTCAAAATTATGTTACGAGTTCAGTCTGTAACCTTTAAATGATTGTCATTGCCAGCCAAACATGTGTTTGCTAGCATACAAGATGTTTATTCATGATCGTGGCTGTCATATCGTTAAGTACTTGGCTAAGCTGTAGTAATTCTGCGGAAGATTTTTATGTATCTATGTTGATACCTATGTCCTACTACATAGTAAAGAAAGATGTCAATGCACGCTAGGCTTGCTGACAATGCGCGACACGCTCGCCTGCCAACACTTACTTGTTGAGACCTGTCGGTAAACTTGAACACTGATCGGTTATAACCTGCATTTTGTGTGTTATTTGGAAAATAAAATAACCACGACTTGAACTCTATGTTACACCACATATGAAACATGTACGAATGGTTTTTCAAAATTTTCTTTTCTTTCTTTATGCTTCCACTGCCTCCTTATTTTTATTCAACACCCCCTAATTGCACCCAAGGCTACTACCGCCCCCCAGGGAGCGGTGTTGCCCACTATTGGAAACACTGATCTAGAGGTTTGCATGCTTGTTTAGCATCCAGGCTTCCTAGGTTTTATTCTCAGTGGATTAACTTCTAGGTTGGTTTAATTTTAAGACCTTTTTTCATCTGAATTGATTGTTGTACTGGTGCTTAACCCTGATAGCGCTACGAGAAAAAAATATAATTGTCTATCTAGTGCTGAGATATATTTACGATTCGGACGTTCGTGATAAATATTTATTTTAAACAACAAAAAAACAAAAAACAAATATTTTTACAACATAAATATATTTTAGAATATGTACCCTTGTATTCTAAATGAATGATATTCATTTAGAATACAAGCGTAGAACAAATTTCTTCCACTGCTATAGCAGTGCGCCGATCTCTCAGGGTTAAGCTGCCTAACATAAATTGTTTGAACACTTTGGATGTAGTCCACATGTGTTGTGAATTAGCGCTATAAAAGTCCTTGGTTTTTTTACTCATGAATGTGGAAATTACATTTCACACTTGTTACTACTCGTAAAAAGTAACACTTGTTACTAATTAAATAACCTTGGAGTCCTTGTTCTGTGAAATCTTTTCCTAGACAAATTCCCTCATTTCTAGGTGCCATGACATCATCAGAGACTGCACTCTCATGCAAGGCGTTGGGCGTAACTTTCTGTAGAGCTACAGCCCCTCCACCCAAAGAGGCGCCTCCTCCAACTCCCAACAGCACCAAGTACTCAGCCACTAGTGCTGCACTATGAACCAGGCACATTCCAGCTTCTGTGTGGTTTGAAAGCTGAAATAGAATATCATTTTAGTATTACATCGCATTACATTTGTATGCAGTATAATGATTTGATAATTTCTTACAACCAATCAGAAAAATGTTAAAAAGTCATTGGGAATCAAATCCGAGTCCCTGGGTGGACGACAAATGTTCGACTATTAGGCTAAAAGTTGCATTCCAAGAGCCATTATGATAAAGATGAGTCAAGATGCAAAACCCGCTCTGGAAGACGCTGAGTGTCAAAAATTTAATCAAAAGTATTTAATCTTTCATTATGTTTCTGTTAAAACTTATCATGGGACAGATATTGTTTATTATTTCTAAAATCATAAGGCAGAAAATATACCACGTTTACATTTTATTTACATTTGTAGTAGTCAATCATCATTTACTCCTAACCGAAAAAGTTTTCCAGAGCAGGTTTTGCATTTTGACGACTCAATTGTAGATTTAATAAAAAAAAATATAACATTGGAGTTCAAGTTATTAGATGGCATAAAATTGTTGAACGAGAATGTATGTGGACTATTGTATGCTAATGACATGCAAGTGTTAGCGGAGAATGAAAATAAATTACACCGAATGATAAAGAAATTATATGTCAAATGTAAAGATCTGAGAATAAATGTTGCAAAATCTAAAATTATTGTAATTGAAAATGGTGAAAGGAAAAGTAAATGAGATATTTGGATGAACAATAAAAGATTAGAACAAGTCGAAAAATTCTACTATTTGGGAAGTATGGTCTAAAACGATGGAATGGTGCAATAAGATATTGAACGATGAGTTACAATAGGAAACAAAGTCAATGGGGGGCACTAAAAACATACATTCAAACTAAGCAATATTAAAACACGCTGAAATAACGGTTCACAAAGTGTATTAGTCCTAACATTGATGCATGTGTATGTAAGTGGAATGTGGAAAGTAAATGAAAGGAGCTGAATAAATGTGAAAATGGGTGCACTGAAAAGAATATGTGGTGTGTTGATCTATGATAGAATAAGAAATGTAGTTATTAAGGATGAATGTAACTTAAAAACTGATATCTTAAGTAGGGTGAAAAAGAGCATGTTGAGGTGGTTAGGACATTGTCCTTGCTGGGCCTCGCAGTCGAGGATCCCCTTGCCATTCCGACGTCAAAACACTTGAAAAGCAAAGCTGTGCCATGGAGTTATACACGGAAGTCAAGTTACTGCGCAGCTATGCACCTCATGGTTTGGACACATTGAAAGGATGAGTGACGAAAGACTGACTTAACAAATTTATCAAGAGTTGTAAAGTGTGTTCAAAAATGCATTTATTTCTAAACAAAATGAATGAACAGATCAATTTAAGTATTGTCCATCGCTGGCTACTACTTTTTCCCATCTCAGGCAATTTTCGAATTCTATCTCGAAAAAATGACTCGTCTTTTGAGGCAATCCAAGTTTGGAGCCAATTTTCGGTTTCTACGAAAGAAGTGAACGGGTGACCTGCCAAATCGTGCTGCATCCTTCGGAACAACCAGTAATCAGAAGGAGCAATGTCCGGGAATACGGCGGGTGCGGTAAAACATCCCATTTGAGCGTTTCCAAATATTTTTTTTACGACTTTTGCGACATGAGGCCGAGCGTTGTCATGAAGAAGAATAACTTTATCATGTCTTTGCTCGTATTCCGGCCGTTTTTCTCGCAATGCACGGCTCAAACGAATTAATTGTAGCCGATACCGATCGCCCGTAATAGAATCACCAGGTTTCAGCACCTCATAGTAAACAACACCCCTTTGGTCCCACCAGATACAGAGCATGATCTTCGAACCATGTATGTTCGGTTTTGGTGTTGATGTTGAGGTCGATGGCAACGATTGACCGGGCTTAGCGTAGTATTTTTTCTTCTTGGGGTTGTCGTAGAATATCCACTTCTCATCTCCAGTTACAATCCGATGCAAAAAACCTTTTCTTTGTTGCCTTTAAATCAGCTGCTCGCAAGTGAAAAATCGCCTTTCAACATCTCTCGGTTTCAGTTCATAAGGCACCCAATTTCCTTGTTTTTGAATCATTCCCATGGCTCTCAATCGTACGGAAACGGCTTGTTGAGTCACTCCCAATGATTCTGCAAGCTCCTCTTGCATTTGACTCTGATCTTCTTCGAGTAATGCCTCTAATTCTTTGTCCTCGAATTTTTTTGGCTGTCCAGAGTGAGGCTTGTCTTCGACGCTGAAATCTCCATCCTTGAAACGTCGAAACCATTCCCTACATGATTTATCAGTTGGAGCAGCGTCACCATAAACTTCGACAAGCATTCGATGGGCTTCAGCTGCACTTTTCTTCCAATAAAAGCAGAAAATTAAAACCTCCCGCAAATGCTGCTTGGTTAACACCAAATTCGACATTTTCAACACTACAAAACAAGGTTTTTGCATGAAACTCAAAGAGATATAAACTGAATATTATTGGCAGATGTCAAATCTCTCTGAAACCGCCAAAATCGGCTGTCACTATGAACCATTCATAACAGCCAGAGCCATTTTTTGGAAACGGACTGAACTAATTTGTACTCCCAATATGACGGATACTGTATGGAATTTTATAATTTTAGATAAGTACTCACCTCCATATGTTTCTGAGCCATGTTTGCAAGCCACGTAAGGCGAAGATCTGGACTATTTTGGTATCCCTTTGCGATCCGATGCATGAGATCGAGTAACATTTCAGGATCCTCTTGGAATTCTTTCATTTTTACTGTGTCTGATAATATCATGTGAAGATTAAACACTAAATCTTTAACCTGAAAAATTCACATAAATTTAATATGCAAGAGAAAATAAAAATCATAATGATCTAACTAAGTGTGAGCTATTTTGTTCTATATATGTATTAGTCATATTCTATACATACATACATACCATCATGCCGTTTTTCTGCCGGGGTAGGCGAGGAGGATATCACCAAACTCTCATCATCATACACATCTTTTGCCTTTTCTAGATCAATACACATCTTTCGCCTTTTCTAGATCAATACACTTTCTCAAACAATTTCTAAAATTCCTTTCCTTTTTTCAAAATATCCTTCATCTGGTCCAACCACACTTTCCTTGGTCTTCCTCTACCATGTCTCCTCACCACACATACTTCCATTTGCACTATGTATTTGTTTCGTTAGTCTTTCTTCTTTCATAGTTTGACATGCTCAAACCATCTTGGAGTGCTCTTGTTCATCTTACTCAACACACCAACTTTAAGTTCACATTCATTTCTAATAACTTTATTCTGTATTCTCTCATACTAAGTCACTCTGTGTATTTTTCCCAGTGCAGGTTTGTGTATTGAAATATCAACAAAGTCTTCCAGTCGAATCTTAACAAAGGCTTTGAACATATAAAAAAATACATATGATAGTTTGTTGTATTCCAATGATGTCTTATGGCAATAAGTATATGCATTATTATATTGTATTACACTTTCATTATATACAGTACAACACTCTGGGTTAATTGCCATGTGGCAATCTTTTCCAACCAACCAAAAAGGTGTTAAATAAGCCTTAAAAGAAAACCAGACTGATCAATCTTTTAAAAAAAAATTTGGGTACCAACGGGGAATAAATACTCAAACCCCTGGTCGGAGGACAGGAATATTATTAACTAGGGTCGGAAGATAGGAATCTTATTAACTATATGAGTTTTGAATTGACAACCCTTTGATTCTAATGTCAGCATGTTAAATTCTAAACCCAGTACTTTAAAAAAAAAATTGAATCACATTCATGGAATACAAATTAGAATAAAATAATATAGAAAATGTCACCTGTTCTGGGAAAGACGTGTCTTGCAAATCAGTGTCTTGTTCAGCATATAGAAGAATAGTCTTCAAAGATCGCCGCAGAGAATCTTCACTGAATGTTGCACTTGTTCCAACCAATGAGCTCAAGGACATGGTCACTTGCATTTTGACCCTTGCAAAGTTCTAAAAAAATAATAGTAAAAGAAATCAAATCATGTTCATAGAATCAAGTTATGTAGACAGTAGGCAGGCTGATGATGTAGAGTTACAAAAGTCTTCTAAAATTCACGATATTTGAGAAATGTTACATAATAATGTAGGCAACCTTAGAGTGATATTTGATCAGTAAGTGGAACTGAGAAATAAATAAATGTAATAGAAGTAAAAATCATTGAATAATTACAATTTTTTCCAATATACAAAATAAAGTAAAATTAATTTATATTGCCACTAACTTGAAGATTAATATTTCATATTTATAAAATTACATCCAATTGGTATTCTATCTGTGACTCATTTAAGTATCTGGGCTCACTCCTTCACAAAGACGGAGGGTGCGCCGCGGATGTTGACCATAGAATAAGTGTGGGATGGATGAAATTCAGATCGGTAACAGGAGTCTTGTGTGACACAAAAATGCCTATAAAACTGAAAGGAAAGGTATACCAGACTGCCGTTAGACCCGCAATTATGTATGGCTTAGAATGCTGGACTATGTACAGCTCCTACTCTAGGCAACTTGAAACAGCAGAAATGCGAATGCTTAGGTGGTCGGCAGGAGTATCACTAAAAGATAAAATTAAGAGCTCACGCATTCGTGGTAGCCTGGAGGACACTGACATAAATAGTAAGCAGGAAGAGCGACAGCTGAGATGGTACGGGCACATAAGGCGGAGACCACCAGACCATACTGTAAATCAGGCAATGTCTGTGGATCTTCCTTGACATCCATCCAGAGGAAGACTAAATACCTCCTGGATGACTCAATGCTCCAAAATCCTGCAGAGAAATGGCCTAGATGAAAGCGACACCCAGAACTGAAGAATATACAGCCTGAGAACGAGAAGAGCCGACCCCAACAGCCTACCTAGGCAATGAGTTGGGACAGTGCCAGGAAGAAGATCCAATTGGTATTGATAAACTTTTTTAAAATGATCATTGTACTTTTCGAATAAAAAATTGTTCATTTTTATTAGTGTAGTGCCGGGTTGTGGGCCAATGAACATGGAGGTGTTTTGGGACATCTCTGTATTCCTGACAGAACACAAAAGGGAGTTAAATTTTTTATTTGATTTATAATTAGTAAATAGTAATTTGGTAGTAGAAAGGTTTGCCTGTAATCCCCAGGTTGGATGACAGACGTCTTACCGACTAGGCCACGGATAGAAAGTATGAAAATACATGTAATGAATCGTCAAATTACATTTACATGTAACACTTTGAAATTTATTAAAACTTGGCTTGATCACTGTCTTTACCAACAAATATGAGATGGGCATGGGCATCCAAAGTGGAAACAGAGTAGCAGTAACAGTGCTTAACAAATAACTGAACTTGAAGGTCCTGTTTCAGAATGCTAAATTTAATAAAGAAATCAATCATCATACCCGTGGTCTGTAGGTAAAATGTATAGGTCTGAAGTGTGTGTCATGACACTCCAAGACTAACTAAATTTACTGAGCTTCGGAAACCGAATACCATGAAAGATAGTAGGTTGGCATGGAAAGATCATTATGCAAGACCAACAACATGGAAGAAGGCCACTTGGCAGACCAAGAGAGGATTTTTTTTAGATAATGCGCAAAAAGATTTTAAGAGTCTAGGAGTGGAGGGAGACTGGGAGGAAACAGTGAGTGACCATTGGCTTGGAGAAAAATTGTCCGGAAGGCTAAAGCTCTACACGAACTGTATGGCTATCTGAGGTTGGTAGGTTTGCTTGATCAGATGCATTTCTACCACATTATCTGTAAAGTTGTATTTTCAAAAGCTTACATTTCCAATTTCGTAGTTTTGTCTCATGAGTAGGTACAGAGTGGCAGCTGCATGAGCCCGTACAGCGCCACACAGAGCTCCACAGTGACGCAACAACACCAGACATAGTTCCCCACACTGCTCCGTCTCCGAGTCAAATACCAGCCAGTGGAACTGTACATAAAATAAATACATTGAATTGATAAATTATTATTGCGATTTTATGTAAAATAAGCTTAATGTTTAGAAAAGAAATTCACCTTAAAAACCAGAGATCTTTGTGTTGCAAACATGTGTTGAAGTACGTTGGTACTTTGATTTTTGGCAACTCCAAGAAGAAGAACTCTCAATACCAGTCCAAACAAGCTATGGTGGGAATCCCATGCAGATGCCACCTGCAAGAAAAGAAGACAATATAAATTTATGAGTACAAAGAAATTGTTCATCTAATGCAAAGCAATTGTAACTATTAAAATAAAAATAAAATTGCCTTAAGTCATGTACTATGTTTAAAATAAAAATAATTGATTAAAGGTTCACTTGATGGTAAATTTTTTAAAAAGAGTATCTAGATATTCTCTACTGAAGACTTCCATGACCTCATTCAAAATACTTCCATCTGGGGATTTCGGGTTCAATTCCCGATGGCACTCAAATATATAAAAGAAAACAGTATTATTTCCAGATATATTCTGGTTTCAGAATATATCTGGAAATAATACTCACACGCATTCAACATGTGCAAATGTTGTTACCTGTCCACATTACGGTAGTATTTCAAACACATACAATTGCAAATTGCGAGTTACATACCTACTCTAGTGGTTTTTAACCTGAAGCCTAATTATTGTGTCCTATGATAATATTGTCTTTTGACTACGCTTTTCACCATGTATCACCGATTTGGATATGTTGAATGGCATCAAACAAATAAATAAAATAATATCTATTATTTATTTCTTAATTGTAGATTAAGGAAGTTTTATATTTAATTATTCATTTGAAAAAGGGTGCTCTAAAATTATCTCCATGGTTAGGTGATGATTGCAGAGCTTCTTCCCGATGAGCAAATGAGAATCGAACATCTTAATTTGTTGTTAGAACAACAGTAACGTCTATTAGATAAAAAACCAAAAATCAATCCTGAAGAATAACTAAATCTGATAGAAGACAGCAGTACTTACTAAAGCTAATCAAAGTTGGAAAGAAAATCTCAAAATGGTTTTGAAGTGGATGTTTATTGGCTTATCTGAATCAGGGAGCTAGGGCTGATATGCATAAAGGAATAGGATAACTACTGATAAGTCATAATTCTTAAAACTAAAGGAATTACTCCAATCAAAATATTAGTCTACTAGATGGAGAATACATACGGTACCCACAGAATAAATATTAGTCTACTAGATGGAGAATACATACGGTACCCACAGAATAAATATTAGTCTACTAGATGGAGAATACATACGGTACCCACAGAATAAATATTAGTCTACTAGATGGAGAATACATACGGTACCCACAGAATAAATACCTCTTAAATAAACTTGGAAAATTAGGTTTGCCAAACTTCTAGTAGATATATGAAGAGTGAAGTTTCTGAGAATAAGGGTTTACCTGAACAATAGTTTCAAGTGTATGCAAGATAGTGAGCGAGACATCAGCCGCTAAGGCCCCTTCGAGATGTGCTGGTGGCAGCAGTGCGGGGGTGAGAGGCGCCGTGTGGGGTACAGTCAGAGGGGCGGGGGACGAGCCTGTGCTGCTTCCTCCGCCACGTACCCATTCTTTACGCCATCTCTCACGTTTCTCTCCAGTCATCGTGCTGTGACAACCTGATGATACATACATAAAATGGGCATGAGTGACTAATCACTAAACAGTGTTAAAATTACTAACCATATAAATAATAAATTTCAATAAAAATAAATTGGAATGAATTCTTTGTTTCATCTACTACTGAAGGTTAGAAGATCATCAGAGCAATTTTCAATTTAGAAACTGTAGCTTTGAACAAAGAAGTTGTGGTTTTTCCGTATCAGTTGCAAAGGTTATAAATCGAGAAATTCTTCTGCCAGATTTGCCTTCTACCCTTCCTTGCATTATCAGCTGATGGAAATCAAATAACAGTCCTTTATAGGGTTGGGGTAACCAGAACTCAAGATGGAGATTTGTGAGAGATAATAAGTGCCCTCCCTGCATTTATGTAATATAATCTATATCCCATCTTCCTAGGTAGATGGGATATAGATTATATTCTGCTTGAGTCAACCTGCTTGAGATCAATAAAGTCACAATTGTCATATCCAACAATTTTTTTTACTTAAATACATAATATTAATTTTTTGCATCATACTACCTTGATCAAAAAGTTTAACCGTTTGATTGCCAATCGTCGACTTTCGTCGATTCGTGTTTTAACGAAGATTGCCGATCGTCGATTTCCGTCGATTGCGTCAGTCGTGTTCTGATTCGCGCGTATGTCGGGTGTGGTGCTGCGGCGTTGGTAAATATTATTCCAATATTATCTTAATAGTTGTAAGATCGTAGTAAACCGTTTAAATTTCAGATTCATTTATTATTTTTTTTATTTTAGTTAATTGAAAAAATATAACGTCGAGGGCGTCCTCTGAAATGTCTGACAGCGGGAGCGACGATTTCCACTCCTCTAATTCAAGTTCGAGTAGGAGTAGCTCTGATGAGAGTGATGTCAGTGATGTCATACCTGTGTTTCCCAACCGCAGGATGCGTATTTCCAGTAATTCTTCGGATCGTGACCAAGAAATGGAGAGTAACACCGGAAATTACTCATTTTCAAATGTACCTCCCGGAACCAATTTTTCTACCGAAAATTCTCATTTTTTCGAAACGCCTGGACTTCGGGATCGTCCTCCGCGTGATTCTAAACCAATATCATATTTTGATTTATTTTTTAATGTGAATTTATGGGGTTTTAAAAAAATATATAGTTTCATATAAAATAATGTTTTTTTGGTGGCATTTTACAAGCAACTGCATGAATTTTTTGGCACTCAAACGGTTAAGAACTTTATTCATAAAATCGAAAATACAAGTTTATTAATCAAAATCGATATGGTCCCCTTCAAAGCAGTTCCCATCGACTGCAACGCACTTACGCCAGCGCTTGATCCAATCCTCGAAACACCTCTGGTACTCAATTTTCGGTATGTCCATCAGAGCCATCTTCGATTTTTTCATGACATCCTTTTGGGTGCTGTAACGCGTTCCGCGAAGTGGTTTTTTAAGTAGGTTGAACAGGAAAAAGTCGCAGGGAGCCAGATCAGGTGAATTCGAAGGCTGCTGGATAGTATTCGTGTTGTTTTTGGTCAAAAACTCACGGATAAGGACCGCATTGTGCGACAGTGCATTATGTTGACTGTCTGTTTTTCTGGCAAGAATTCATGATGCACAACATCGTTGTAATTCATGAAAACCGTGAGCATCGCCTTCTTTTTTGACTGAAAACTACGTGGTTTTTTCGGTCTCGGCTCATTCGGTGCCTGCCATTCACTCGCTTGATGTCTGGATTGCGTGTCATACTAATAAATCCACGTCTCGTCTCCAGTGATGATCCGTTTGATAAATGTTGGGTCGGATTCGGCCTTGGAAATCATGTCTTTCGGCACCAGTTTTACAGCGACACGTCTGAGGACAAAATCACTAACCAAAATGTCTTGAGCGGATCCATAAGCGATGTTCAAGTCCTCTGCCAGCTCTCTGATGGTCAATTTGCGGTTTTAAATCCGTTTTAGACCGTTAAATCCGTTTTTCACACAAAATTTAATGCAAACTCATTGATGCACAGTTGATGCCATTTTCAAACTTGTAAAAAATCGAAAACATGCACAAAGATAGATGTACTCAGTGCAGCGTAACTTTTATAAATGTCAAGCTATGACGCTGAAATTTGGAGGGAAGTGTCAATTACAGATGTGGTAACCTAGCAAAAAAAAAAAGAATTCCAATCGGATGACTGACAGCGCCACACGGTGGCTGGTCCTAAAACCTTTTGATCAAGGTAGTATGACATGAAAACAACAAAATAGTGTCCCGATTTTATCCCCGAAAATTAATGACAGACGAGACACATTTACGTTTGCAAATAATTTACCTTTACGTCGCATCATCATTTCATTTCTAGCAGACCCTTGTCCAAGGATGACATCCTCTAGTCTTGACTTGATATCGGAAGTTTTGCGCACATTTTGCTGGACGCATTTTTGGATTTCCTTTTTGCCCTAAAATATAGTAACGTGTATGAAAATTATTAATGGATAAATAGATCAGAATTAATGACACAATAATAATAAAAGGACAATTTATATAGCGCCATTTAGAGAGCAAAATCTCCTCAAGGGCACTCTAATTTGGAACCTTCTTCTTCTTCTTAAACTTTCTGTAGACTTTCAAGAGTCTGTTAGTTAATTTGGAATGTGGTATAAAATTAAAAAATATATGGTTAGGTTAGACATAGAAAAAACTATGGTTAGGTTGAAAAAAACATAATTCTTGTCAGTTGACTTGTCTCTCTCGCTGAAGACACTGTTAACAGACAGTTTTGTTTACAACAGTGGGTTCAGCCAATCTTGGCCATTATTCCTTCAATTAATCTTTCAAATAGTCCAATAATGCTGCATAATAACCTCTCATTGTTATCCTCTTTTCCAAGTAGCCATTGATGATTCTTTGGGAATCCCAAAAAAAGAGTGGCCATTATCTTCTCAGCTGACGAAATGGTCTTCGCCTTCATCAGTGTATTTTCAACAGTTGTCCATTATTTTGTCTGCTGTTTGGACTTTGGTGTGTAATAATGAATTCAAGTTTCGTCTCTAGTCATGAATCGACGCAAAAAGTCCTTAGAATTGCGATTGAACATTGCCATGTACTGTGTTGAAATATCCTTACGAGTGCATTTTTGGTTGACAGTCAACAATTGCAGCCCCCATCGCGCAGACAGCGTTATCATAATCAATTTTTCATGAAGGATAAGTGCACTCATTCACTTGAGATGCGCACAGCCTTAGCAATTTCCCGCACATGCACTTGGCTGCCTTCTATTAGGATACCATGGATTTTTTCAATGATTTCCTTTGTGGTGTGTATACAATTGGGCATGCAATTCATCTACCGTGCATGTATGGCCACATTTAAACTCATTTATACAGAAATAAACAGTTTTCAATGCTGGTGCTGGTCCCCGTGAACTTCATGAAACTTGGCAGTTAACTTCTTCGAATAAAAATGTTTTAGGAACTCGTTTTTTTCCAGTGTCGTGGCAAATGTGCTGAAATTTTGATAGAGGTCACTTGAGGAATGATACTTGTCAACAGTGATGTCACTATGAATTGTTTCATCATCTCATGGAATTTACCAAACTTTTCACACTACACCAAGCTCGATAAGGTTATGATTAAATGTTTAATTTTCGACTTGGCTATGTAGTCAAGCCGGGAGTTAAAATTTCTGCAAAAACTATATCGTAAACAACAATATGCAGTTACCTTGTATTCAAAGCAGGCAAAACAGAGACTGAGAACTTGCAGTAGAGTGCGTATTCTTTCTGGCTGCAGTTCCCCACACCATCGAGTTATGGCAGCTTTGTCAACACTCTTCAAGACCCAAATAAAACACATAAGCAAATTCCTAGTTGTTTCACTGTTCAAGTTAGCTCTCAATGCCTGGAAAAATAAAATTGATAATCTATTTATTTACATTGATACATCATTAAGAAAAAAAAATTCTTGAATAGAATACAAAATTTTCTAACTATCACTATCAGCCTCCTCCCCTTTGAATAGCTCTCACTACATATTGTGGTACTCATACATAGTGTATGAGGGTAAGACCTAATCAGTTTTGTCATTTAAAGTGTTGGCCTATCTTCATGTGAGCTATCATCCTTAACACCATTGGAGTTGGAGGTTACCTATAAATAGGTATTTAAATAATGGACTAAACAAACAGTCGATGTCAATTTAGCTATTATATTCAAGTCAAAAACAATTTGTAAGCTTCAAGTGATCCTATTTGTATATGTTGTTGCCTTAACTCCGCAGGCTAGCATTGATTTAGGTAAGTCATAATGATACACAGGGTAGTAAAATCTGGCAGTCTTTAAAGACTGTCACAATCGCTTACCATTTATTCAAGAGATGTGTATTTTTTAAGACACGAAAACATACCTTTTTATACTCGTACGGGTCAGATGGTGATGGAAGACCCGAGTAGGACAAACTATTCATATTGTCTTCGCCTAATTGCACTCGATCTAAAAATATAGAAAAAATATCACCAAAAAACATCACCGATAAATGTTACCAAATTACACAAATTTTGTCTCCTCTACACAAATGTATAACTCCTACAATTTCTCTGACTTTTTTTACATTTCCTTCTTTCTAAATATCATTTACTTGATACAAACATACTTTCTTTAGTCTTCCATTATCACTTTCTCCTTTTGCACTGTATATTTGTTTTATTAGTTTTTATTTATTCATTCATTTTATATGCCTAAACCATCTCAGAGTGTTCTCTTTAATTTACTTAATACATCCGCCTTATACACATAAAAATCCACTCCATTCATTCAATACACATAAAAATCCACTCCATTCACTCAATACACATAAAAAACATATCTATTATAATTGTATATCTCATATTTTTCTTTTTTTATAAATTCAGATCTTTAATTTGACTTCATATTCATTATGAAATACACATCTAACAACAAATTTTATGTTTGCATAATAATGAATTCATATTTGGCATTGAAACCTTCTCGAACTGTAGTTGGCCCAATCAGATACTTCCTATGTATATTATGGTGATTTGTCTATAATTTTTAGCACTGAGTCATATAACTTTGATATCTATATTTCACTTTGATGACGATTCAATCAACCTTACTTTAGGGGTAATTTTTGTGTAAAAACTAATAAGAAAAATATAATTTGTGAAACAACATAATTAAGAAAAAAATGTTACAAAAGAGAAGTGATATATAGAATATACCTTTTCCTTGAAAAAATCCTCGATACAGTTGTGGGTAGCTGTCCATAACAATTGTCAGCAGTGGAATATATAAAGCAGCCACACGAGCTTTTACCTCTGGCTGCGAGAATCTGGTGTCCGAGTCGTGAGATGTTAGAAGACTAAGGACTG
The DNA here is from genome assembly GCA_949825065.1 of Odontocerum albicorne. Taxonomy (NCBI): domain Eukaryota; kingdom Metazoa; phylum Arthropoda; class Insecta; order Trichoptera; family Odontoceridae; genus Odontocerum; species Odontocerum albicorne. The sequence goes on from OX463841.1 coordinate 42,176,161, forward strand.
CACAAACAGCCTTGCCTTGTAAGATGGGACTTCTGTAAATATTTTTTTTCAACTATCAGTAAATGTTAAGAAAAACAAGAAATACTCATTGGGTTAATTTTAAATAGTGATATTATTTCGTGGCTCATATATTATTTCGTGGTTCCACCAGACCCAAATCTCATTACACTTGGCACATTGAGAAGAATAGCGAGCCAATTATTTTTTGTGAGAATTGTTTTTTAAAGATTATAGAAATACATACCTTTATCCAAGGGAATAGAATAATGTTAGTGTCAGGTAGAAAATAATTCATGGAAATAAGATCAAGCTAGGAACTCAGATAATAATACGCAAAACAATATAATTTTTTTTCCAATGTTCACTTACTGAATATCAAGAACTGAAGATAGTTCAGATAATAATAATCCAACTAAGAAATGCTGGTGTCTGTACTCGGGGCTGAGTTCAGAGAAACATCCGCCTCGGTCACCACTGCTAAGCTGAAATAAAAAAATACAATTTAATCCTAGCTCTTTAATGAAATGGTAAAATATTTTATGTAAAAACCACCGATATTTTGTTGCATACCTGACAAGATATATTGGAGGAGTGGCTGTGTACAGAATGAGCCGAGTGGGAAGAGTGCGTGGATGGCGAAGGACTGGATGGACTCACTGGGCCCGTGTATGGGGTGCCACAAGGCAGATTTAGTGACATGTAGTGCTCATGTGAACACACTATTCGAAGGAATGATACCTGAAACATAACATATGAGTGTTATAAATTTTTGTTTATTAATACTAGATCACGTAATGATAAGAAAGGCGACAAAAATAAAACTAAGCTCTCAGCTAAATACAGTGCTAATTTGCTAGAGCTTCAGTTCTAGGAAAAAAGTAATTTTATAAATCAACGTACTATTGTATATAAATAAGGTTATTTTAATGAAATATTTCTTGAATTTTCCATTAGTATCAACATAAAATATTCATTGCTAAAAAATAGTATAACTAACAACTATACTTCGGAAATTCTAGGATGGGTCCTTTCGACAGTTGACAAATTTGCCCCAATACAACCTTGTAACGACATTCAGTAATTTTAATTATTTTATCAACTTTAATATAAGCCTCGATTCTAATAAATACCAAGTTATTTAGGTCAATACATTACATAAAACTAACAATAATGACAAATTAATACATTTTGTTACAAATTAGCAAAAATGTGGCAGTTTTTTAAAATCAAATAATATTTGGTGACGTTTGTCAAAAGTCACTACGTTAGTCTGCATTGGCTAGGGATGGGGTATTCGATAATTGGATTTTCGATTTTTTTATACCTAAAATGAAATGTTCGTAATTAGTATTAATTCAATGGGGATCTTGGCCTATTTAAAGATAGATACAAATCATACAATACATTACAAAGTCAGTATAATGAAAACTAGGAATTAAAACGTCAGTTTAGAGAAAAAAAAAATTTCCATTTATAAAAAAACTATTCGATTTGTAAAACAAAAATTTTACCCCATCCCTTTGAGACATGACGTTTAAAACGCTACACGACCCATCCTAGATTTTCTGAACTATACATGTGAGGGTTTATTAATAAAAATAACTTACAAAGCAAAATGTTTGGTAAAATGTATTTGGAGAGCATGTGTCGTAGTTTTGTCAATCAAGCAGCTCACACAATGAAACTTGAGAGTATCATTTGCGAGGAGGAACATGTTGTTTTTTGTTTCAAGAATTTATTACAATGCATTCATGGTGATAATTAAAGGGGATGAAAGTGGTGATTTTGTAATATTACATTCATATCAGGTAACAAGGTGGTTCTTCAATAGGGGTAGAGTGAGGAGTTAGGGGCTTTTGGAGGTCTCCATAGGCATGTGAGGGAATGCCTGATGCAAATGTAGAGCCTATTACGATTTGTTGGACATGATATGGTTGTTGAGATTATGATGGGGTTCTAATTGTAATAAGGTGAGATTTATAAATATGTATAAGGAAGGATGTGGATGCAGCTTGCGAAAGTTTCAGCTGAGTGTTTTAGTATTTGGGTAAAACATGAAATTGTCATTAAGGAATGAGACCACTACGTCACAAGTCTTGTCTACTGAAGATATTCTCTATATTCAGAAAATGGCGAGTTTATGTATTTGTAATCTTCGCTCTGTCTTTTAATTAAAATGATTTTAAATATTGCATTGTGGATAATAAATAAATGAAATAAAAATGTATATGGTATTATTACCTTATAATGAATAAGGGCAACTGCATCGGGAAGAGAGGCTATTTTTGCTGACATTTGTTTGTAATATGTTCTTATGAGTCCAAATACGAATCCTCTATCGACAATACTGAGTAAATCAAATAAAAAGAATGCAAGACTATTGTTCAGTGACTGCGTCAGTTTTCCATCCTTTCCATAGCGGGAGATGATCTCTGAAGTGATGTTGCTAACAAGTGTTGTGATATCATCCATGTATTGATCGGAAAATCTGGTCTTCCTTGGTGCCTCTAATGTGCTATTCCACCAAAGTTGTTCAACCATTGATTTTATCATCAGCTCGAAAAGTGTCCTGGAATGAAAATAAAAGACCTTAGCAATTATCAGGATATTCCAATACTCAATCGTGACTTTTATTCTTAAGCACATCACATACATAAATAAAATCACACATTATTTCTCTTGGGTAGGTAGAAGTGACAGATTACCTCCCTATTCAACATCCATATATCTAGTTGTACATGCTTGTTTACTTCTGATACTTCGCACACCTTTTCCTCTATCCGTTTTTCATCAACCATTTTCTTAGATTCTTCATATTTGCTAGTTAATAAATTTTGAATATACATTTTTGTTTCGTAAGTTTTTCATGATTCATTTTGCACACTTAACACGTTCGCTGCAAAAGACGCCCCTGGGGCGTCAACACATTTTTTGTAGAGACGCTGATGATGCCCGTTGCGCTTCATTTGATTCTCTTTGTTTGTATGGTACCGAATATTTTAAGATTTTAAGGTTTCCGTAAGATTTTAAGGTTTCGAAAATACCGTAAGATTTTAAGGTTTCGAAAATATGATTTTTTTCAGTACCTCTACACTATTCTATAAATACATATCGCAGTGAATGTGTTAAGTACAATAATCAAAGTTAAATTCGATCGTTGTGACATGTAACAATTTTTTTCCAATTAATTTAATTTGAAACAACTCTTTTAGTCAAACTTGAAAGTACCAGAAAAGAGTAAACCAAGAAATTTCTTTCTTATAATTATTAAAATTCGTCATTGTTTTTGCAAAAATATACTATAGAAAACCATTTTTAAATGTTCAAACAATGTACTTGTATCATTAAGAAGTAATGAAAACAAATTGCCATTAAAACTAATATACATTGGATTTTTTACACTATTTTCATTTTAAAAATCTCCAACTGGTGCCATGTAACAGTTGAAATTTGTTCAAACTACCATCCAGTTTAGTCCTGTTTGCTACAGCGGCTTAAAACATTTCTGCTCGGCGGCTTAAAACAGTTTTTTATCCTTTCGGGCATAAGATATTTTAATTTTTTCTACAAAAGGTATAATGTTCTAGAATGTCGTATTCTTAATTCTACTTATAACATCCGTTTCCAGCAAAACTCGTCTCTAATATGCTCATTTCTTACTCAATCATATTCTTAGTAAGGCAAGTATTTATTTTGTCCTTGTCACTCTTCCATACATCGAAACAATAAGTGTTATTTTGGATAATTTGTGTTATATTAGATGGTAATAACTAACCATGAATTCTGCATGGCAAGATCTCTGGTAGTTCCACTAGCCACAACCCACTGAAGAGACAGTTCTTCATGAAGAACTTTACATGTTGCAGTGCTTGATGTGGCAGTATTTCCTACACTTAGGTTTGAGCACCATTCAAACATTTCACCTAAAATAAATGAAAATTAAAAAATCAAACAGAACCATTGAGTCAACATATGAAAAAAGTTAAAATTATGATGAATTCGTTAGATAAATTTGATACAAATTAATGTAGCAACATACCTGATTTATTTCGAGCCATTTGTAAGGCAGTTGTCGCTAATTCTGCATGATGAGAAGGACTTCTCGGATGAGTGTATGTGGAAGTAGAATGTGCTTTAGGCGGGCGTGGTATGAGGCATTGGTACTGAATGTACGAGCCCAGTAACGGACTCCTACCATGGGTATCACAACTAGTTCCATCACTCATGTTCTGTAATCAAAACGCAATATCAACATTCTGCTTAAACAAATGGTAATTATAAAATATGATTGTGGAGCATATGGTCATTGTATGATGCTTGTTTAATTTAGACTAGAGGTTCCCAGCTTGTGTTCTGCGGAACCCTAGGGTTCCGCTGATAAAATTCGATCAATCAATAGTTTAAATTATGTAACACTTTAATCAACAGTTTCAATTATGTATGAACAATTTATTTAACCTTCCCATACCTGAGAATAAAAAGCTTGATGTCCCGTATATTCAAAATGGGGTATTACAATACTCCATAATAAGAGATAGATACTTTATTTAATTTTTATTTGAACCAAATTTTGAAAGAATATTAATTACCAGAGAAAAAATAAGTTTTACATTCTTTATATTAATTACCAGTTTTAATTGCATCACCATTATTAACCTTTTTAAAATTTTATTTATAATCAGTAAAAACCGTCCGATTCTAAAAATTTCTTCAAGGTAACGGTAAAACGATAAAAAGGATTCTGCAATTAAAATATGATACCTATATAATCTCTAAATATGTAATATCTAATGTGAGATATGCTGTATAATATGTTATATATTTCACTGGGATTAGTGATGAAAGATACCAAAGAAAAAAGTTGGAATAGCAAAGTGTTTTAAGTCAAATCTAAGCAAGCTGAGTGATTGCTCTTCCAGTTCTGGAAGGGGGTTGGAATAGACAATTATTTAAAAACTAAATCCCAATTAAAATCTCAGCAGGCATTGATTTATGGTACATGATTAATGTATTTTACTTTCTATGTTTTTCAGCTTTTAATGTTTGAAAAAATATGCACAATAACTAAACTTTTTAAATGCCCACATATATTTAATTTAAAATCCAGAAATGGAAATGTTCATGTTTCATTATATTTAAAGAGTTCATAATACGAGGGTCATCCAGAAAGTAAGGTTACAACATTTATGTAGGATCGAAAAATGCTTGTATTTAATTGAAATTCACCGGATACATCACAAATATACTAAACTATGTTTCAACATAATCGCCGTCGAGATCGAGACATTTCTGTAGCCGGGGCACCAGCTTTTGTGTGCCAGTGTCATAGACCTCCGCCGCCAGCTCTTTCAGCCACTTCTTCACAGCTTCCTCGACCTCCTGATCGTCGGAAAATTGTTGGGGTGTAGTGAAACACCCACGTCTCATCCCCCGTTACGATCGAGTTCAGAAAAGCTTCTCCTTCCTGTGTAAAACGATCTAAAAATTCACGCGCGGCGGTCACGCGATTTTGACGGTGCTCCGGTGTGAGCATTCTGGTCACCCATCTTGCACACAACTTCTTGTAACCAAGTTTTTTACACAATATCACCAAGGAGACTTCGAGAAATGTCAGGAAATTCTTTGTGAAGGTCGTCTTGCGTCACACGGTGGTCATTTCGCACTTGTTCTTTAATTTTTTGCACAAGTTCGTCAGAAATCACTGCCTTGCCTCGTCGTATCAGTACGGCCTACTCTGAACAACCTAACCCACTTCGTGACATGTCTTGTCGACTCATCACAACACTACCATAAACTTCAACGAGCTTCCGATGGATATTCGCGGCGGTATTGTTCGGCAAAGTCAAAAAACGGATGACGGCGCGAATCTCGCATGGATGAGAGGTGGCGGGAGCATGCGACGACCTCTCCATCGGAAGAATTTACTGTGACTGAACAAAATGGCCAACAAACACGCGGGACCAAACAAACTGACCGTTAGGATCCCCCCTACACGCCAGGTGCGCCAACTTCGAAACAAAAAATTTCCCCTGGCCTCAGGAGCCCTTGTAACCTTACTTTCTAGATGACCCTCGTATACTGGGTTGACCGTTGACCGGAAAGTAATTTGATATTTAAAAAAAAATAGACAGCTTTAGGACAAATTTTTATTGCATACTTTATTCTAAATGTGCTGAATATATATTATTATGAAAAGTACTAATTTTGCGCATTTTTTAGTCATAGTTGACCTAAATTGCTAGAGCGTTTTTTAGACGTAATTTTGAAAATGGAATAAAATACACTATCTGTCCAATGCGAAAGGTGACTGACGGGAAATGAAATACAACACATTGTTTATTTTTAATTTACATTACCTTTTATTCAAAATACACTCCTTGTGAGTCAATACAATACTAGAAATGGTTGTAAAATTTTCTGAAGCATACCTGAAACTCATTCTTCGGAATTGCCTCCAAAATCGCGGTCGAAATCTTCTGGATGTCTGAAATTGTATCAAAACGCTTTCCTTTCATCGCCAATTTCAGTTTTGAGAATAGCCAAGTCTCGTGGAGCCAAATCAGGCAAATAAGAGGGGTGATCGATACTATTTTTGGCCAAGAAATCTAGCTTTTGTGTGCCGGTGCATTTTTGTGCAACTACGACCCCTTGTTCCCGGTATACAGGTCGAACTCAAAGAATCCTGGCCCATAAATGATTCAAAATACCCAATTCAACAGCGTTCATCATTTGACCTTTTGGCGTGAATTCCTTATGGATAATTCTTTTGGAATTAAAGAAAACAGTGACCAGTCTTGTTTCGTCTCTTCTGCATGCGCACTTTTTTCGGTTTCGGATATTGTGTACAATTCCATTCCGAGTTCTGGTGCTTTGTAAGTGGGTTATACTGAAAGCACCATGTTTAATCATCTTTTACAACGCTTGACATTAAGTCTGGATCCACATAAGCCGCTCTTTTCATGTATCTGCAGTGCTCTCCTGTGCAAAAATTTTTGATTATCAGTCAGTGTGTGACCTTTCATTTGCCCAAATTTTCCGTTAAAATGAGATGGACAGTGGATCTAGGAATTCCAGTGAGCTCCGTGATGAGCCTAGTAGACACATAATGATTATTTCGAAGAATTTTAGTCACTTTTTGAATATTTTCTTCAATTTGAACTGTCAATGATGGTCCAGGCCGTGGATCATTTTCAATGCTCTCTCTACCATCACGAAATCTTGTATACCACTTAAAAACGTTTTTACGACTCATTGCTTCACTACCTTAAACAGTTTGAATCATTTCAAAAGTTTCTGTGTCACTTTTACCCAATTTAAAACCAAATTGAATGTTGGCAATATGCTACATTGTTCCTTTTCTGACCGAGACTCAGAAGGTAGTCGAAATGTATCGCTAATTGACTAATTTATTCATCCACAGATGGCGCTGGTGGTTACGCGAAAATAAAATCAGTCACCTTTTCCATTGGACAGACTGTGGAAGTTGTTTTTCTGGTGCATATTTTTTTATTACCACAAAGGAAAAAAACGTGACACAAGTCAAAAAAGATATATATATACAGTGTATGGTGATGACGCTGTAAATGATGGAGGGTTATATCTGATTTAAAAAAATCTTTAATGGTAATATGACACTTGAAGATGGTGTTCACTCTGGAAGGCCGATTACCCCTGATGATAATCAAATCAAGATTTTGATTGAGAATAACTAGCGTTTTACGACAGGAAAGATCGATGAAATACTGAAAATATTGAAAACCACCATCCACGAGTATTTGGTATAATTTTGCATTTGAATTTGACCCAATAACAGATATTACTTTCCAGACAACCTATTTTAATAAATGTTATTATTAATTTTCTTTGTTAAGTTTTTGACACTGAAATAAATAAAAAACATATATAGGATAGCTATAATAACTATACGAACCGTAACATTTGTGAATATTTGAGAGAGGCAACAAAACACATCTTGAGCAATATTCAACTGTTGTCCACTAAGGAATGGTGGCATTACCAACAGAAGAATTAGTTTATCCAGTACAACTGGTAGACTTTTTATCAGCGGCTCAATACTTGCATTTGGGAGCTCGATAATACTGAAAATAGTAAATAAATTATAAATTTACAGATAAAAACCAAACACAGTATCAAAATTATATTTTGTAAACATAAACTACCTGTTTCTTAACTCTGTTTCCATGTTACTCAAACCTATGTGTGGTGGAATCACACCTTCCTGTATTGCTTCACATGCCATTATAAATCTTTCCATATGAGAATCCTAAAATTAATAAGTGTTTGTATTATTTTCTTATAAGTTTGAGAGAAACAAATGCTTACAAATAATATAGGTAATTAAGCTTGCTTAGGCAAAACAAAATAACTAATAATAATGCACATTTCATGTCCAAATATATATTGACGAACGTAAATTATATATACACTAGTTACTATTTATTTACAGCTTCAGTTATGCAGGCAACATCAGTTCGAAAATATTAAACTGAAAATTCCAACGTGTCATAAGGTCAAGAGTAACCTAAGGGTATGCCCAATGTCTCATCTCATATCCATCTACTACATTATAAGAACAAGGGTTGACTACAATACAATAAGATATTTTGAGAAGGAGAGATAGAGAACGCATTCCCGTAACTTTATTACAGTAAATTATTTTAATTGTTCAATTTTATTATTAGTTATCCTGGTTAACCTCTTACTCTGCCTAATTTATAAATTGAAGTTTATATGGGAAAAAGCATAGGATGTAAAGGGTTCATCTATGATTTCAAGTATCCACTGGGGTCTTGAAATGTTTCCTTCGTGGATAAGGGAGGGACAACTGTACATACTTTTTGTTTAAAACAAAGTTTTACTCTGAAATCGCTTTGTGTGTTCTTCTATAGAATTTCCCAATTGAAAAGTTAAACTCATAAACCACATAACAACCATATTTTGATTATTTTTAATGGAAAAATAGTCCATCAACAAGCGACAATATACCCATAAATGGCATATATGTGAATTCAAACTAAAAGTGATTCTGTTTTACAGCCAATGATGTCACTGGGCACATCTCCACAAGCAGTTTACTCAAATACCGCACAGTTTTTTTCTTATAACTCTTTACGTTATTTTTGGCTCTTGAGTGGTTTATGAGTTTAACTCTTCAATTGTAGGTTGCAATGTTTTGTCTGGAACGGCTTAGTTATTGCATGATTTATAAATTAAAATGTCCCCAAGTTACACATGTTTCTACCTTCTCTCCTGAGGTTTTCCTGAAAGGGAATCAGCATACAAGATAAGGGTAAGAGTAATTTATTTTTAAGTTATCCCAACCCTATTGGATAAGGGAGAAGATGAAAATGAAGGTTTAGTATAAGTACTGTGGAAAATCATCTTTAATAATGATGACTACCATAACCTAGTTGGTATGATGCCTGTTTTCCAACCTGAGAGATGCAGGTTCGATTCCTGTTGGTACTTAGATTTTTTAAACGTGAAAGTTATAGTTTTTACTAAAGATCTTTCTGATTGGTTGGAAGAGATTGCCACACAGTAATAAGGTTTAATTGTATACAGCAAAAGTGCAATACAATAATAAATAATAATTTGTAAGCAAAATGAAACTTTTACAACTGTGTTTCACTCTACTATACTAACGGGTTATTAATTCATATTTCTTATATAAAAAATAATTACCATTGGGTTCACAGACGAAATGGGTTCCAATGAAATGGTAAATATTGGCCTGTGATTGTCAATCCACTTGGTGCCCGGCAGGAGAACTTCGGGGAATATGAAAGAGTAGTTTGGTGGAGGAGCTTCTAGCATCACGGGGAGGCTGTATTCTCCAGTGGTCAGCTTTCCAGATTGGCACATTGGAAGCCACTATTAAGAATAAAATTCATTAAACAAAAATAATTTAAAAAATTACCATTAAAAATAATGAGTATTAAAATGATGTGATAGATGTATCATTATTTCTTTCCATTACTTCTATGGTTAGAAGTAATGTGGCTTTATGGTTAAATTAACTTTTATAGATAGCTATAATTGATATATTGTGAAAATAAGCTAAAACGCTACTCTACATACATCATACCGATAGTTTACTACTGCAATTTATTTTTAAACAAATCTTGAAACCTCTGAAACCGATAGTTATTTAATTTTGAGGTCAATAAGGTTTAAATTTAGTTAAGAGGGATTTAAATAACAAGTGTTGGTTTTTTTGCAGCATTGAAGAACATTAACGTTAACATAGTCGAAGAGGGTTTACCAAACAAAGAATTGGTTTATGAGTGGTATTTATAGAACTCGTATAACTTCCTTTTAAAATAGAGTTTGAAGAACTCCATTTTAAAACAGCATGATTCGACAAGTAAATGTGAAAAAATTCTAACTCAAATTAAAGTGCCAGATTTGTTTCGTTTTATAAAAACATTATCAAACTTCTGTCATTTTAATTTGAGTTATTGTGTAGATCTTTTTCACATTTAAGTGTCAAATCATTCTGTTTTAAAGTGTTGGTTTTTTAGTGGTTTGGAAATAGTTAAGCAGGGTTTTCAAAACATAGTGTTAGTTTTTCTACAGTGGTGTAGAATATTAACATAGTTAAAGAGGGTTTTAAAAACATGGTGTTGGTTTGTTTTTGCCGCAGTGAAGAAAATCAACAATTGAGTGTTTTTCTTAAAAATACCAATGATAGATGAATTATTAATTTAATTAGTTAATTTGGTCATTGATTAAATTGTGATGGTTATGTTTAAATATTTCTAATTGTTGAAGTAAATTCAGTCTCATGCTGTTTACACAACAATGTAATTGAATCAGATGCTTATCACATTTACCAGAAGTACGAGAAGATGTTTCGCAAATTGTGAAGTGTCTGATTTTTTATTTTTGAGAAGTTTTTTTTAGGATCTAGCTTTACACGTTCTACATTAAAATTATAAATGCTGCTTTTGTCTAAATTATTAGTTTTAGTTTTGAAATTATTCAATTTATTAGGAAAAAAGAGAACACAATGAAAATAATAAAGAAAAGTAATGGATATGAAATAAAATAATGACCGTATATCCAACTGGAGTTTCAATAGTTTTTTCTTGTTCAGGTGCAGTAACGGGTTTCCTTTGGCAGGATATGTGATAAAACGTAAATAGTAGGTGATGATGATCTCCCAAATTGGCCGGTAATTTTACCTTAATTTCATCATAAAATGAAGGACACCTGTAGAAAAATAATTACATAAGAATATAAAAAATAAAGACAGGATAATTTATCAGGATTTATTGATAAAAGTTGATTGCATCTACGAGAGGAGGTCAATAAATTCACAGAATGAAGGGGAAAAAACAATTTTTTATTTTTCCTTTTCAATATATTCACCATTCACTCAAATACATTTTTCAATAAGCTTATACCCACGAAAAAAAGATTTACTTTTGCCCTCAAAATAAGCTGAAATTGGATATTTAACTTCTTCATCATCCGTAAATTTCTTTCATATTTGGAAACTTATAATAGTCAGACGGAACCAGGTCTGGGCTGTAGGGAGGGTTTTAATGTTTGGAAGGGTGCATTTCATGCAAAAGCAGCTCATCTTCATTTTCCTCTCCTTTTCTCCTTCACAGCTTCTTTTAACTGCATCAGCAGATCTTTTTCAAGTAGAAAAAAATAGTTCACTCTGTTATCTTTAAAAGGTACTGTCTATATTATGACTACTTGTACCAGTTGTATTCTCAGATTCTGATATATTAAAACATACTTATTTAAAAAATATGGTAAAAACTTATAAATATTTCAATTATACTGATACAAAAGTTAAAAAAATATTGATGTAATCTGGATAAAAGGGAATAATCATAGAAAACCTGTAAAATTTAAAATACATCACTATAAAAAATACCATAATTTCAAATAGTGATTTGAATCACAAGTTAGATAACTTAGACGACTATCTTATAAAGTCAAAATATTTTGCCCAGAATTTATCAACATGAATACATATTTCAATGCATGTAAAAATAAAAATAAATCATACTTATTATGATATGTGACAGATGTATATGCTTCAGAAGTAAATTCCAAACATGAACTGCGCCCAAAGATAGCACTTAGAGCTTCGGATTGGTCTTCTCCTGACATCAGTTGAACTCGAACCTTGAAAATAAAAAGGAAAAGTATTAAAAACTCTTTAAATGAGGTAAAAATAATAGTCATTTTAACAATTAAAATATATTAAATAATTACGGCAATGTTTCTTGCAGATCCAGTTCTAGACGTAAAAGCGGTGAAATTCAGATCTTTCATGTAAACGTAAAGCAGATTTCTGTATTGATAATGGGGCACCAACATGGGGACCAGGGGAAAAGGAAGAATCTCCTTACACGGCCTGGTGGTATTGTCTGAAAGATGATTGCATAAGTTAAAAATTTGAAGTAAGTTTTAAAGAAAGAAAAAATGAGAAAATGAAAATACATTACCAGCATACGGATGTAACTTTGCCAATTCAGGTGTAAGGCCATTGTCGACTATCTCTGGACACGGAGAAATTTCTAATTTTAAAATTCCAGGTATATTTTTCAGTTTTTTCATTATGGAGGTAGGTCTTTTCAATTCCAGAAGGAACTTATAAAGGTCCTCATCTCGAAGTTTATCATTTTCCTAGAGAAAACAAAAATAATGTATGAAATGAGATATGTTATACAAAAATTTATATATACAAGTCATTGCATATTAAATGAAATTACTGTTAACCCAATTATTAAGAAATTCCCGACCAATAAAATTATTAGTTTGTGGTTGAAAAATCATTTTGGTACTATATAATCAGATTTGCTACATGACACCTAATTGATTATTACATTATGAATATATAAAAAAAATAATCAAAAAGCAAACCTGCTTAAAAAAGTTGTTGACAGTAATTGTGATAGGTTTGAAGGTGCTGAGGCTATGGGCTAAGTCATCAGCATTGCCAAGAGAGCTAGAATAGGACATCGCTCGACGTTCCAGGGAACCTCTTCTGCATAAAGAGCCTCCTGCACCTTGCCTTCGTAATTGCTCCAAGCTCCCAGCAGAAGATTTACGATCTAAAATAAAGTTACAAAATAATGCATACAAAAGCTAGAAAACAACACACTTATGTACCAGCTGCGTGATAAATCTTTAAAACTATATTCTAAATGGACTAAAGAGCAATAATTGAAAACAATTGGATAAATGGTTTACAAAAATTTCAATCCCTTTGTATACTTAAGTTTACTAGGCATAAAAGTATAATCTATTGAATTTGATATGCTTGAACTTATATGTAAAAAATATTAGAAAAAAAAATTAAACAATTTCAAGTAAACAAAAGTGAAAATACTTTTGAATGAAAAATAAAAGAAACTGAGTTTTTCCATACTATAGAAAACAAGGCCACTTTTTTAAACTTTTTATATACAAATATCGTTATATAATATTTTGATGTCCTGAATCGAATCATAAGCATTTCTCTAGAAATAAAGTACGAAAATATTGAATTCAGTATTCTTTCCTTATCTTAGAATTATTGGGGACACACCGCATGGGCTGAGACATACCTTCTATGTCATTTTGGTCATAAAGGCTTATTAAACTACCTTTTGTATTGTATTACGCTTTCTTTGCATATATTACAACCTACCAAGTTAATTGCTGTGAGGCAATCTCTTCCAATCACTACAAAGATGTTAACAAGTAAAAATTAGACTGAAATATTAAAAAAAAAATTGGGAACCTGCGGAAAAATAAAACGCAATCTTCTGATTGGTTGAGACATGCATCTAACCAACAAGGCCATGGAGGTGGTGTACTCTTGCAAGCAAAAAGTATGACTCATTATTTTTAGCAACAAACTAGCAAATTCACATGATTAGATCAGTTTTCTGAGGTCATGTGTTTGAATTATGCTTGAAGAAATTTTCCATAACATTCTTCAGTTATTGAAAATTTTCAAATAAGTTTTTAAAAAATTTGATTGGGAGTCAAATTCTTCATTTATAAAAATATTCATACCAAGACTGTTGCTTTGAGAATTAGAATTAATGGAGTCCCTATCCGATCCAGCAGAAGACTCTCTTTCAAGACTGTTGGACCCGTTGATCACACTCATGAGATGAATGGCAGTCCACGCAAAGGGCATCCTGTACTTGCCGAGACGCTCGCAAGCTGCTTGTGCACCAGCCTTTACTTTATCTCTGTTCTAAAAATATAAATTATTCCTTTGGTTTAATTTGATTTTTGAATTTTATGTTTTGTAACAGTTTTATGAAATTAATTTTAGATCCAAAAGTAATTGATAATTTGTGAACTCTGCATAAGAGTGGGTTAAAAATATTTCTTCTTAAGGTATACCCAGGCTTTGTTCTCTGGGAATATTGCCTTTATTCTGCGACAACGCGAGTCTTCTGAGACAATTTACTTTCCCACAACGAAATTTAATTGAGTTCTTTTACAAAGACAAAATTCTTCCACATGGTCCTGTATCACACAGTTTTTGACAATTTTCTAGAAAGAACAATTTATTTTTAAAAACAATACTTAATTATAGTCAGCTTTTGGTTAAGTTTTTTTAAACATAAATGTTTCTTTATTAATTTTTGGTCTTCTGATCCACAGAAGTCTTATGCACTAGTGTGTATTAATTTTCAATAGCCCTACACCTAACTGTTCAAATATTGGACTATGGAGTTTTTAACAAGTATTTGGAAATTTTGCAACAAATTGTTGAATAACGGGATAAAATAAAACATTCAACTTAAAATAAAACATTCCCATTGTGTCATCTTCAGGTGAGGTAGTTAAATAAAAATATTATAAATAATCAATTAAATTTACCTCCATTAACCTGTAAGCGAGTATGAATGCACAGGTGCGTGTGCACCTAATTTATCTCAAGTTAGTACGAATGTACCGGTGCGTTTCACATTAACATCCAAGAAAAGTATAGATTATACCAAAACAGTTATTTGTTTTGATATCTATGGATAATTTGTAATAACAAATTTCAAGTCGAAATACAGTTAACACTTTTACCGATTTAAAATAATAAAACGAAACATGTATTATAATTATTTAAACTCAAAAATTTTTGTTTTTTAAAACTCACTCCCTAGGTACATATTGTCCCTATATAACTCACTAGCTTACAGGTTAATGATGGATTTTTATAAAGTGGAGTTTGAACTATTTAACAAAAGTTTTTGTATAATTTAGTTATCAGTTATTTTTAAATTTTCAGGATTTTGTTCAAATAAAGAAAAAATGCAATCCATATTTACCTTATCATCTTTAATATAAGGTTCAACACACTCTGTGATATCCCCTTGAAGAACTTTCTCAAGTCTTATAACTAAGAAGAGATCTGGTGTGGGGTGTGTTATATCAAACACTGCACCACGACTCAGGGTTGATACATCACACTTGGGGATGTGAGATGCCAGCATTTGTTTGATGCTTTCAGAGTTCATGTCGAAGTAAAAATTCTCTGATACTTTCTTTCTCTCTTTAGCATCATACAGTGACATGGAGGCAAATATTGGTTCTACTTCAATTTCTAGTCTAAAAGAAATAAGAAAATAGCACAATTCAACAACTGTAATTAAACAATGATTCCAGTAAGTAAAACTCTGACTATATAAAATATAAAATTAGATTGGCTCATCATAGGTACAAGTGTTCAATTGCTCCAATCAATAAATCAATTTCAAAAATGCATAAAATCAATTCTTAGATAAAAAAAATCAACTATATTCTTAATTGACGCCATTGATAAATTGGTAACAATGCTTAATTTAGAATTATAACTTACATTATTTTTGCTTCTTTGAGAAAATAAGTTGCGAAAGATTTGCGAAACAAATATATATGTCTGGAATAAATGGAGAGCGAGCAAGATATAGACAGAGGAAAGAGTGGAATGAAATAGTTAACTGAGGGAAATGTAAGAAGTTCAAAAAACAGGAGCATGTATGATGAGATGTATTAATGTGGTCGAGACGAGATAAATGTGTATGGATAAAGTCGTGGAGATTTGTCCACTCTGCATACCCCAAAAGGGACATGTATGAATAATTTCTAAGTATAATTTTAATACTTGTAAAACAGATTGATATGTGACATTGAAATAGATACTTTACTAAAAAAAATTTTGTTAAAGAAAATAATAAATTTCTTACTTCAAATTTAAGCATTTGACCATAATCCGGTGACCAATAATCTCACAAGGTGATTCAGCTTGCACTCTCTTTTCCACTGCCTCATCATCATCAATATACGAGGCATATAATCCTAATAATCCTCCCTTTCTGCCTTCCATTCTACGCTGCTCATTTATTTGATCAAGTTGGTCAGGAGGACGCCTCTCTAGAAGATCAGGCAGCAGAGGATCTGAAGATGAACTGCGGAGATCTAGGCTAGCCCACGATCCACGTGGGGTGAGTGTATCATTACAGGATGAAACGGATGAGATTGAAGAAACAGACTGGCGACCACTGGATGGTTGAGAATACCCCTGAATAAACAAAAAATACAAATCATTTGCTGTAATTTTAATCTCTGAAGTTAATGAAATAAACTTGAAATTGATTAGTAAACACATAAACTCGTATGTACGTACACACACACAGGCACACATGCATATATACACTTTGACTCCTTTTCTTCACAAGATTTTCTGTTACAGTAAAGGAATGCACGCACACACATGTATATGCTTTGTTACAGTAAAGGGACCCTGTTACAGTAAAGGGAATATGGTTTTTTATTACGTAAAATCTATGAAATAAAGAATATTGGGAACATGTTAAACAAATAAATTAGACATTATTCATTTTAGGATGTACATGTATATTCAATCATACGAGGGTCATCAAGAATAAGGTTACAACATTTATGTAGGATTGGATACTTCACAAATATATTAAACTATTTTTCAACGTGGCAACAGCTTTTGTATGCCAGTGTCATAGACCTCCGCCGCCAGCTCTTTCAGCCACTTCTTCACAACTTCCAATTGTCGGGGTGCAGTGACACACCCACGTCTCCTCCCCCGTCATGATGGAGTCCAGAAAAGCTTCTTCCTCCTGTGCAAAACGATCCAAAAATTCACGCGCGGCGGTTAAGCGATTTTGACGGTGCTCCGGTGTGAGCATTCTGGTCACCCATCTCGCACACAACTTCTTGTAACCAAGTTTTTCCGACACAATATCACCAAGGAGACTTTGAGAAATGTCAGGAAATTCTTCGTGAATGTCGTCAAGCATCACATGGCGGTCATTTCGCACTTGTTCATCAATTTTTTGCACAAGTTCGTCAGAAATCACTGCCTTGCCTCGTCATATCAGTACGGCCTTCTCTGAACAACCTTACCCACTTCGTGACATGTTGTCAACTCATCACATCACTACCATAAGCTTCCACGAGCTTCCAATGGATATTCGCGGCGGTATTGTTCTGCAAAGTCAAAAAATGGATGACCGCGCGGATCTCGCATGGACTGAACAAAATGGCCGACAAACACGCGGGACCAAACAAACTGACCGTTAGGATCCCCCCTACACGCAAGGTGCGCCAACTTCGAAACAAAAAATTTCCCCCGGCCTCAGGAGCCCTTGTAACTTTACTTTCTAGATGACCCTCGTATATCTTGAGATGTATAAGAATCTCCATGATTGTAAATTTAACTGTACATACATACCATCATGCCATTTCCATGCTGTGGTAGGCAAAGAGGACCAAGTGCTAGACTTTCGTATCTCGACAACATCCATACACCTTCTCAAGCAGCTCTTATAATTCCTTACATTTCCTTTTTTCAAAATATAATTCATTTTACCCAACTCTTTTCATATGCCTTTCACTTACATTTCCACTATACAGTAGACTCTCGATTATTTGTGCTCATATTAACCTGATTGCCAATTAACCGGGTAAAAATAATCAGAATTTTCTACTGCCCCAGTTAATGTGGCCCCAGATAATCTAGAGACAACTGTAAAGTGCAAAAATGAATAGATGGCGTGGTAGAGGACGACCAAGGAAAGTATGATTGGATCAAATAAATATTTTGAAAAAGTAAATGTAAGAAGTAAGAGAAATCACTCTTCTTCATCTTACACAACGCATCAGTCTTAAGTTCGCATTCATCCCTAATTGCTTCATTCTGTATTCTGCCATACATTGTCCCTCCGTGTATTTTTCTAAAAGCACGCATTTCTACAGCATTTTTTGGCTTTTTAACTATACATTATTTATTTAAATAATTTATTGCACAGTATACAATATGGCGGGATTATTACCAAGTGTCAATCTCTTCCAACCATACAATTGTTTTATAACCTGTTTGAGTTGCTGTTTTGAATGAAAAGTGAAAGATTTACATCATTAATGATGATTAGTAGTTTAGGTTTTGTATTATTTGTAGAAAAAAATAATAAAAAACCAAAATTAAAACAAAAATAGGAAAAAACAATGATAATTAAATAATATTATCAATAGCTAGGACACTGAAAGAGAGGGTAGAGAAAAGGATGATGGACAATTAGAAAACACATGCACTGTTACTGAAGGGAGATGTAATGTTTTTTAAATCGTTGATTGAAATGCATCAAAGATAGTGCGAGTCTAACATAAGAAATTGGAGAAAGTTTTGTTTAAAAAATATAATAAATACCTGCAAAGTAAGTTCTTCACTTGGTGTTGATATAAGTTGGGGATCCATATCTACTTCATAGTCTTGCCTCGGAATAGTCTGCATGTGCGAGTGCCTCTCATTGAGTCTATCTCGAGTGATGTTGGACCCCGAGAAGTTGCGGTAGTGATAGTCCACTACAATCCAGTCTGATGTATGGCATCGGACACATTCTCGTACATGGAGTGGAACTTCACACCTAAAATATATTTAGTTTTTTTATTTTTTGAATATTAATACTAGAATATATCACTAACGTGACTTAATTTATTTAGTATAGTACATTGACTGAAATCACTCCAATGGAGCATCAATTAATCATGTAATATTTTGACAAAAGTGTTACTTTATGAAGATATTACATGATAATTAATGAAAATAATTATTTAACTGTGTGAAAGTTGGAAGCAGAGCTTGGTGTTCCAAAAAACATTGTTTTAGAAATTTTAACCTAAGATTTGGGAATAAGCAACGTAGCTGCAAAATTCATTCTACGGCTTGTGATGCAATAGCCGAAGGACCTCCAAGTGGAAATTGTCCAAAATATCATGATTTTTTCAAAAAGGCTGTGACTACCAATGAATCATGGGTCTACAGTTATGACCCTGAGACAAAAGTTGTCTTTTCGGAGAAAAACTTCAGGAGAATGACCAAAGAAAATCAATAAAGTTGGAGCAATGTCAAAACAATACTCATTGCTTTCTTTGACCATGAATTGTTGTTCATAATAAACATGCTTTGCAAGGTCAGACGGTGAACAAGGATTACTACCCAATAGTTTTGAGGCAAAAATTTCATAATCATCATTTATTGAAGTTGCCTACTTTGCAAAAAGCCAAAATTAAGGCGGTTTGAATGGCTGTTATAAGATCATAAGCAGCCATTATTATTATTCAGAACTCTGCCAACAATTTTATTTTAACTAAAACATATATTTGAGAGGATGATAGTAAAAACTTTCCAAAATCAATTTCCAAAAAAACCAAGAAAACATTGTTTTGCTGAGTTGAGGAATCTTGGAACAAACTGCCCAATAGAGTATTGAGTGATGTGACATTGAATTACTTTAAAAACTATCTGAAGAAGTTCTTACACACAAACCCAGAAGTGCTATTTTGTTTTAATTATTTTTCTTTGCTTTTCTTTATGAACATATGACAGTTAAACTCTATTAACATCATATATGCTGTCTGTGTATAATGATAATAATAAATCTCTAAGAAAGTGGTTACTACGATAATATATCCATCAGCTCATCTTATTTCATTCAAGATTTTTTTGTCAAACACTACATTATGCAAGTCTGTAAGTTTCTGTACAGCTGGCATGGCTACCTGCTATTTCCAGCTGTCACTAAAACTGTAATTGTTCTTAAAAGGAAATCTATTTGAGGATATGGAGCAGATCAAGCAAAATGCCATGAAGCAGTAACAGGCTATTGCAAAAGCTGAGTGACAATTGACTCCGGAAGTGGAAGAAGCACTAGAATAAGTCTGTGGTTTCCAAAGGGGAGTACTTTAAAGGGGACTGAAATACGGCGGCTCTAGAAAGGCTATTTATTTTTTAGAAACACTAGGCTGTAGAATTATTGGATAAACTTTGAATATTTTTTAGATTTGATACATTTTTTTAATAAAAAAATAAACAGTATTTTAAAAATTTTATACAGACTTTTTGTTTACCATAAGTTGAACTTGGTGCAAGCAAGCTTGTAATATGACTACGATAAGTGAGAATTTAGCCTTATTCTAATAAAAGTTTAATGAACCATTTCTAACAAGCAGGGGTATGCAAAAATAATTGTCATCTTTAATGAAAATTGGTCGGTTACATTCCTCATTGTAAAATATAAACGTTTTTACAACTTAAACCTCTCGATCCTCACTCTTTCTACATCCCTAATAATAAAGGTGTTCATAAACTATCTCTCTGGATAAACCATTTTCAAATTCAGGGTTCTTTGCGAAATTTTTGACACTCAGATCTACCAAGTACTTCTTTGAAAATATGTTTGTGTTACAGAATTTATATTATGGATTGTATTTAAATAAATAAAGTTGTTCAACTTACAAATCTTCTTCTGGCATAACATGTTTGATGGTCCTTATTCTCCGGGGAACAATAGAGACTTCCAAGTCATTGGATGGATAGGCCAGAGGGTCGCGCTCATTGATAAGCTTTGTGGAGAGCTCTTCCCAATCAGGAGGTTCTACCATATCGTTTAGCGACATCTAAAATAAAATATTTCATCAGTTAATACATAATAAATTTATAAAAAATGTCTAAAAATTCATAACAAAATAGTTTTGACATACTCTTATCCACATTTATGAAGTACTACAATATTTTAGCAAAATCCATTTTTTTTAATGACAACATAAATTAAAATTTACAAATGTTGCAGAAGAAAATAGGCAAAATATACGAGTAAGCCATTAAACATATTAAATTTACACCCTTCAACTTACTGATGAGGAGCAGCCAGAAATGCTTCCTGATTTGGTTTGGAAAGATACAGTACGTCTCACCTCTGCTCCATGAGAGCTAAAATAAAAAAGGGTTATTAATTCAATTTAGCCACACAATTACGATATTATTTTGCTATTACACTTAATGTCCACAAGATACGTTTCCATCTCAACACAGGTGAACGTTCTTTTGAAGTTTTAGAATAGGACATAAAAAAACAATTCGCAAAATTGTTAACTGGATCTGTTAATAATGTACTCACATTAATTGATATGAAATTTTTCTGGATTATACCTTACAATAAAGCATTAAAATGAACGGATAATTATGTATTAAATTGTCATATGATTATAACACATATTCAGAAGCCTTATTGTAATATTTCAGCACCTAAGCATCCAGAGTTTCATTTATAAGTATTAAATGACTTAAATATTAAATATTTATGACACCAAGGTTATTGAACATCACAAAATAACTTTTTTTTTTAGTATAAAAGAGCTTTATTTTTCAAAAAGATGCACCCTTCATACGGAAAAAAATGTACAACATGGGCTATCCAATGGATTTTTCTATCATTGATTCTAAAAAGTTAAGAAAAAATGAGGTATTTTTAATATTTTTTTCATATTTTCCCAAAAAAAAACAATAATGGCAATTATCAAATTTGAAATGATGACGTATACTCTGTAAGTCAGTACAGGCAATATAACTGGTATTTTTTTATTGGGAATGACATTATTTAGAACTAATGAACAAAATATAAGATAAAATTTTGTGTCCTCCATTTTAATGTAAATTTGCTAAGAAAATTAGTTTTACCGTGTGATTAAAATACATAACTTGTGTGAAAATGTTTTTTTGAAATTAATAAATAAAATAAATATAGTTAATTTATAACTGCAAAATAGAAATACTACATATGATAATAACTCTTAGACAAAAATAGATCTTATATTGCAGACTTGATATTAGGAATTTCTTTGCTGAAAAAGATCTTAATAATTTACTAAAAATTATACTCTATACTACAAAGTTACCATAGATCAACGTTTTGTTGGATTAGTAGATTAATATTTTGTTGGATGATGTGAGAGAATGGTACATTTTGAATAGCAAAATATTTTTAATGTTGTTTTAAAAATATTGAAACTCAACAAATATATTTTATTTTAGGGTGAATCATAATTATTTAAGCTTACTTTTATAGGAGATCAAATTTAAATAAGTGAGGGAATCTATCATTATTTCTAGAATAACTTGACATTTTTAAAGAACTTATTTACTATATTTTTTAAAAACTTTATTTACACATGGCAAGAAATATACACAAATTGCAAAAAAAACAGGTAATTTAATTTGAACACACAATTTGGATCTGGGTTTATTGCCTTCCATTTGTTGTGTCCCCAGTAAATTAGGCTTTTGCCTGTAACTCACTGAGGACAGTGAGATACAGGCAAAATCCTAGTTAGCCAAATCAGCCTTAGCAATGTTAAATAAAAGGATAAGTGTCAATAATTATTTATCTGAATTATTATATTATTATAATAAAAATTTGGTATATTTCCGTTGCTAGCTAAATTAGTACTTTTCAGCTTACTAAAACTATATTCTTCTATAAATCGAATTCAAGTTTTGTATAAGTTGGAGAGTGCATACTGGTTTCCCTTTAAGAAGTGGTGTTTTATGAATTTTTAAATAAACCAATGATAACTCTAGGGAATAAACGAAATATAAAAAAGTATTATTACCTGAATACACAACTTTCATTTTGATCACATTTTTTTTATTTAAATACACCTGGTAATTTCTTTTCATTAAAATTAAATGATCAAACTGAATAAAATAATTAACGACACTTTCGTGTTTTCTGTCTTATTAGGGTGAGACAAAATGTAAAAAGGTGTATTTTTTAAAATGTGAGAAATGTCAATGAACTTGGAAATTGAAAAACGAATATAAAAAAATCAGTTACGTGACTCGAATAATCAATTTAATTTAAGTGCATGCAGCTTAAGGAAAATAATGCAAATAAATAAATAATAATTGATAGGAAAAGGTCAAAATTGTATATTTACTCTCGCAATGCAGCCGAGACAGTGGGCGAGGTTCTGTAAATAATAAATCTTACCCTGAGAGCTTTTGAGAAAAGGATTTCTGTGCGGCCAGCATCTTGCACTCATTAATCACTAAACATTTATTTCACACGACATATGAAATATTCATATTGCGTATAAAATAATTTCTAGACGAAACGAAACAGCCAATTTCCGCACATGAGTAATGTCAAAAAATTGTTTACAAGCATGAAGTTAGGAAGGCATTTGTGAATATGACTCAGAGATTAAAAATTATTCGGTGCTTATTCCATAGATGGCAGTAATCATGTTATTTGAGTATTCAGAAAATAGTTCTTTTTCAAATATTAGTGGAATGTTATTCTAACATTTTTAAGTTTTGAATTAATTTCGTAGTTTTTTTCTGAAAAATTTAATGACTTGATCAATATTTGAAAGTATTACAGTACAGTCTTCCAATGCCTATGTGAACATTTTAAATGGCTTTTATCAAGGCAATTTAATAGTTAGATCTAATTGTGTTCACACAAAATGTGTACAAATAAATATTTTCAAAATTATATCTCGTACTTAATTAAGAAGTCTTACTAAAAAATTTAGGTCATGAAATAAGCAATTCATATTGCAGTTCAGATGTGATCGTTGAGAAGGATGTGTGAAAAAAGATTGATAGATAAAGTTAGAAATGTCGCAATAAAGAAATAATGCAGATGGGAGAGAGATGAGTAAGGATAGGATGACTAAGAAAAAATATGTATTTGGCTGAACGAAGAGGAGCAAGGAAAAGAGGACGCCCGAGAGTTGCAAGGAAGGAGCATGTTAGTTGACTATTGAAAGAGGGAAGGTGAAAAGTATGAAGAATAGGAGTTGTAGAAGATGAACTATGGATGTGGTAGAGGTGTGACATTTGATTTTCTCTGCCTACTCTTAAGGAACTATGGTGTGATGGTATAGAATGCAAGTAGGTGTAACAATTAATAAGTATTTAGTCATTATTTTCTCACATCCTTGGATGGACTTTTCACCTAGTAATTATTTAATTCATTAAGGCCTTTTTTAAAAATAGACAATCTACCCACACTAGGATGATTAGTGCCACCAGCATTAAGGTGTATATTATATTATAGAAAAAAAAGTTAATTATTTTTAAATTTAGAATTTAACTATAAAAAATTATATTAAAACAAAATAATAAAGTTAATAGAAAATTATCGTTTGTTTTTATAAGAGTATTAGATTTATTGTGTTCAGTGTTTTATGCTTCGATGCAAATTTCAAGATATATCAATTGTGAGGAGTAATTACAACTTAATTTTGATATGTACGTATGCCGTATGCATTTTATGATCTTCAAATGAAAATTTTGTATTTTTGAGCTTTTTAAATGTATTTATTATGTATTACACCTTTTGGGAAAAACATAAACATGATAGGAATGATGATTTTATTGGATTTTTTACATATTAAACTGGGCATTTATTCGCTCTAGTAGGAATAAATGAAATATCAAGCGCGTACAGTTTATCTTACAAAAAATACGTTTACCATCTACTGATAATGATATTAAATCTGAATATAGTAGATCACTGAATATCCGTGGAAATTGGGACACACTCGAGCCAGGATAGTTGCAAAATACAGTTAATATAAATTAAGTTTTCATTGAATTAAACATTTTAAGAGTTGAAATATTTGATATATACAATCTCTAAACGCCTGTATCATACTATGGCAATTATGGTACATTGGGAAGCGCCGGATCCATATATTTTCGTGTCGGTGTGGACATGGGAAAGCACCGCCAACTTAGTAGCGTTCATCAATTGGTATAATATAAACTATAGATTTTATAATAATTAAAGTCTTTGCTTTGTAATTTTCAAAATGTGGATGTTCTTTAAGAAATTTGAAAATATTTTTTTTAGGATAACTAAAAAAAAAAGTACTGCATAGAACCACCGTCAATTCAACTCACGGATAATTGAGCCCTAAATAATCGGCGCTTTACTGTGCATTTGATGTTTTAGAAGAAAAGCTAAGGTGACAGAAAATACAGAAAAATTGAATACAACAAAAAATTGCAGTAAACACTGTTCTTGAAATTGTACTCATATTTTATGACTCAATTAACAAATAAAACTGCTTTTTTCTTGATGGATAGGAAAGACATATCTGTACTCAATTTTACCCCATATAATACGAGCCAGAAATATATTGATACACCTGTTACGTCCATGGGTATTGTAGCAACTTTACTATCAGGAGGCAGAACTGCCCACTTTATATTCAAGATACCTCTTTTATGAAATGCAAAATCAACATCTAATTTAAAATCTAACATGGATAAAGCTAAGCCACTTATATAGTAGATTCAAAACTTTCAATATGGGATGAAGTATCAATGTCACATATTTACACCTTTTTAGCAGTAGACAGATTACTGCATGATCTCACAGGGTTAAATAAAGCATTCGGAGGAAAAGTTTTACTACTAGGTGGAGATTTTAGACAAATCTTACCAGTAATACAAAATGGTTCAAGATTTCTGATTGTAGCTGAACACAGCCTGTGGTAGTGCAACACAGCCTGTGATCTGAATACAAAATATTGAAACTTATCAGTAATATGTAAACATTAACAACTGAGAATTAATTTTCAGACTGGTTATTAAATATTGGAAATAGGAGAGTAAATTTACCTCCAAGCTGTTACTGTTCAAATACACAGGGCACTGTATAGAAATCTATGGTGACATAAAATTCAAGATTCCAACAAGGGATCAGCTCAATGAAAGAAATATACTTAGTGTTATGAAAGATGATTCCATTGAACTTAATAACAAAATATTATGCCATATGTCTGGAGAAGAGATTGTTTACAAAAGTGTAGATACTGTAATAAGTAAAGAACCAAGTGTTCTTTACTTTTTAACAACCTTTTTGTTTTTTTTTAATTACTTATTCTCTTTTATGTTTTGTTTATTTCTTCTCTTTTACTGTTTTAATTTTCCTTTATTTATATATTCTCTTTTACTTTTTGTCAACCTCACATATCCTGAAGAGTTTCTTAATAGTTTAACTCCAACAGGAATGTTTCCTCATGAGCTTGAATTAAAAGTAGATACTATTATTATTCTATTAAGAAATATTTTTCCATTGTGAGGATTCTGCAATGGCATACGGTTAATAATGAAACTTCTACCAAGAATTATTATTGAGCCCCGTGCAATAGATGGATTGAACATAGATTTGTTACTATACCACAAATACCTTTTATTTTATATATTTTCAGTTAAAATAATGTAGTTCTCCATATGTGTAGCGTTTTTTATGACAATTACTAAATTAACAATGAAATATATAATTAATAAACACAGTTTTTCTAAAGTGAGGTACATACGTGATATTTAGAGTTTAAATGATTGGCTACCTAAGTGGCTTTGGGGTGAATATTTATTTTTTGATTCGCAGCTTTATTTTAAAACATTTTTTTACCTGATCAGAGACTCAATTGGTATTAATACCAGTGCTGTACTCTCATGTTACAATATTTAATTGGTACCATAGTCATGAATGTATAAATTATTCATGACTATGGTACCAATCTATATTTTTAGTGTTGTGTGTTATTAGTTAATTGTGTATTTTATATAATTTATCTTTATGCCTTTAATCCATGTAAGTTAAGTAATGATTTATTCATTGTTTTTGTATTTTGATATTAACTTTTATTGGAGGTTGGTTGCGTATACATTTATAATATGGCACCTTTGTCTGAATATCAGTTTATTGTTGGTTTTTGTAAATAAATTTTTAATATACGGTGTTGTTACAAATCTGCACCTTACAAATGCAGATCTGTAACAACACAAATTTGTGTTTGATTTATTGTCATATAAGGTTCTGGCGTAAACCTGTGTTATGCCAAAAACTACAAACATACTGAAGATGAGCTCTGCTTCTGTGAATTATTATAGTTTTTTTTTAATAATAGCTTTTCTACCATTTCAAATGATGACATGCCACTAATAAGGTGTTGCTTAATTTTTTTGGCTTTTCATCATTACTTTTAAGAGAGAAATCATAATTTACTAAGTCGAATACAATAATATATTTATTTTTAAGATAAGTTTTTTTAATAAGAAATAAATTATTGAATTATACAGGTTGTTCCAAAAGTCTCCTAAGGATTTAAAAATCTTATAATTTTTATTTTTTTTATTATTCATAAATAGTTTTATACAGAATGAAAATTGATGGATTGACAATGTATGACAGAATAGGGAATGCAGTAATTAGGGATGAATGTGAACTGATTGATGTGTTGAGTCAGACGGAGAAAAGTACTCTGAAATGGATTGGGCACATGGAAATAATGAATGAAGAAAGACTAACAAAACAAATATACAGTGCAAATGCAAGGAGCTGTATAATAAAGTGTATGGATGTGGAAGAGGTGAAATATGTGTAGGGAAGTCAGGCTCTCTGTTCTGTCTGTCTTTCCCAGTAGAAAAACGGCGTGATGGTTTGTATGTATAAAAATACTTGTATCTAAATATATCGCCATTCAAATATAGCTAATACCTATACAATATAAATGGATAGGTGATATAAAATTGATAAAAGGGCAATGTTTTATTATGATCTGAAGCCATTAAAAATATTGAGATTGAAAGTAAGATTTACTTTTAAGCCTGTTCATAGTGACGTTGACATTCTTAGATATTTTTCATGTTATAGTGATCTTTAATTGCGATTTGACTTGTTGATGATTTTTATTACCATTGAAACAAATAGTTAATATATTCATACAAAATATCTATCCCTACCAACTTCACTTCGACCATTTTTAAATCAACCTTAAGTCAAATGTGAAATCATATTAAGTATTTTCATATTCATATAAAAAATGTATTAAAATGCATTTTTAAATTCCGAATGTAAAATATAACTTTTGATTTGACTTTTTTCTTCTTCATATTTTGACTAAAAACAGATTCATCTTATGACATATTATACTCATCATGTTTATTAATGCTGATAATGATAATGGTTTCATATTTTTTAACACACACAGCTTTCATCAATCTAAACGGTAAAGAAGATATAAGTATCGTGTATAAATTAAATAAAAAAAATTTATTTCGAATCAACTGTGCTGAATATAGACATATTTATAATTAGCCTTATTTTCAAAAGAAAGGCATTTTTTAAAAATATATAAAATAATCTTAATTTAACCGACCACAATTTAAATTAGTTTCTGGATGCTATTTAAGGATTATTGAAAAGAATTTGGCGTTTAGTATGAAATTAACCTCATTTTTAGACATTATTATTACCTTTATCTGTCAGTAGCAGCGCTTTCGGAAATTGCGTTGTCGCTTTCCCATCGATGGCGATTTTAAGTAAGCATTTAAGATTCGTAATGACCCGTAATATTTACGTTACGTTTTACATTGCGTAAGATTTTCAACGATTAACACATTAACGGGCATTCTAATAAAAAAAAACTAATGAGTTACATGTGGCAACATGTACATAGTTATATACGCGGTTAATTATTAAAATAATGTTGAAGTGTCAAAATAAACTAAATATTCAACCCAGATCTTTAAATGGCTGAATTATATATTCATTTTAGTATCCAACATAAATCATATGTGAAAATCGTTAGATCCCGAATAAAATGTTTAAACAATCTGGAGCATACTAGAATTTTATTAATTGTGGATATTTTGGTTTTGTATCTTTCAGACCTTAATTCAACTGAATTTATCAAGTGGTTCTTATGAGGTACCTTACGAGTATATATAAATAATAAAAAACCAGCGCTGTTAGGTTTTTTTTTGTTAAGTTGAGGAGAGCTACCTTGCTTATCGCGTAGAAGGTTTTACTTTCGAGGTATGGTTTTATTCGTAACGAACTGTCCCGCTACGGATTTATCCCTTTAAGGTATTCCCTGTTTGCGGTGTTCAGTGTCTCGTGTACTTCCTTGTTGGTGTTTGTGTGTGCGATAGGTGGGAAAGCGTCTGTGTACGACTTTGGTTGGTCCTACCTCGGCATTTGCTTTACGACTGAGGAATCGCAGTTAACTCAGTCGGGATGGCCGGCACTTTGGCCTTCCGATGTGGGTTTTCTTCCCTCGGCATTACACCCTGTCAGAGTTTGTGTGTTCTATCTCACGCTCAGCCTCCTGTGATGCCGCGTTGTGGTTGATGTTCATCGTCCTGGTGCAGTTCACCACTTCCGTTACGAAGTCCGCTCGCTGTTGGGTTGATTTGTTGTTTCGAAATAACGCCACACAAGTCATATCTTTATCCATACACACAAATCATCACACCTTGTTCCTTGCGGGGCAAGCAGAGATAACAGATCTCCATACTTCTCTATCTAAATGTTATCTCCTTTTCATTCATACGTCTTGTCAATCTTCTATTATTCATACTTCTCACTCTACCTTCTTTCAAAACCTGGTCCACTTGATCTAGCCACGTTTTCCTCGGTTTATCTCTTCCACGCATACCATGTTCTTCTGATTTGTAGTACTTAGGTATGTGTACTAGCTTAGTCAATATTTCTTCATTCAATCTTCCAAATGTTCAAACGATCTTAATGTTCTTATTTTATTTTACTTAAATCATTCATTTTAATTACGCATTCATTTTTTATGTATTCATTTTTTATGTAAGTTCACACCTCAATTATTTTTTCTGAGTGCACGCATCTCTACGGCATTAATCTTAATTTTTTTTCTGCCACGTTCAAGTTTCACTGAACGAATTGACATTTTTGCTACTTTTGATATAGCGCGGTTGTCGTATAAATTATATATTACGTAAAGTGCTCCAATTAGCTTGTTTCCTGTCGCTACCATTCTTTCAATGTTACTTTCAACTCATTTATCACACGTGCATATACTGCCAAGATAACAACTCATCTACCCACTCTGATTTATCTGAGTTAACCCATGTATCGCAAATACTTTTGCCGCGCCTCTTTCTATAACTTTTGATTTCACTATATCTATTTTTAAACCTTTTATTATGCATCTCTCATACAGCTCACATACCATATCCCTTTAATTGCATTCATTTTCGGTAAGCATAGCCATATCATCTACATACAAAAGTCCATATACATTTTTTCAGTCATTATTTTACCTCTCCCACCGTCTTTTAAATTGCGCACACATTAATCGATATACAAATTGAACAACCCGGTTGTTATCATTCACCCTTGGTTTAAACCTTTAGTTATTTGAAATCACTCAGTAAGTTGTCCATTTACTGCCCCCGTACAGCGAGGCAATGCACTTGTTAATTTATCATTCACGCTATAATCTTTCAATACTCCCACATTTTTTTCTTTTATACAATCATACACTTTTTCTAAGTCTACAAATGTAGAAAGTGGCGTCCTTCTCCCAAACATTACCCAAAATTATTATTTTAAATAATTTTCAAGGTTCCCATTATATGTAATAGCATAATAAATCGTCCCGGAATTTATATACATATGTTTACCAAATAAATAGAAAATTGTTGAGATGAAAGTATCAGATATATCGCATTAATTATCAAATTTGTAACATTTTTGCGGGACTTATAATAATTGGAATTGAATTTTTTTTTCGTTTACACTGACGTAGGATAAAATTCCCGCAGAAATTTAACAAGATCATTATTGAGATTTTCTAAGTAAAATAATGTTTTTTACCGATATGAACATTCCAAAGTATGTATTTTTATACAGTATAAGAAAAACAGTTATCGATACAGATTCCCTACCTCCTACATTTGAAACACGCAAATGGTTTAATTCGTTTTTTAATACAAACTATCATGGAGTTATAGTCAAAAGTTGGCAATTCAATATTTTGAGTTTTTGAAGTGAGTAACGCTATAAGTTTCCACATTCTATTATCTTTGATTGATTAGCTTCCAATTTCCGTAAAACAATGTTTTAGGTACTGATAACCTCCGTGGTCTAGATGATAAGATGCTTGAATTTCATCCAGGGGTTTCGGATACGATACCTAAAAAAAAGAAATTACAAAGGCCCCAGTCTAGTAAAAGAGAGTGTCTGATGCATTAACTCACACGTTCTAGACTCGTTGCTCACGTACTAGAATAACAACTCGTACGAATGTTGCCTCTTCACGTGTAGGGTAGTATTGTCAATACGTGCGATGGTGAGCCGCGAGTTCCGTGCCTACTCCAGTGGTTTTATTATACTCGAAGGCTCCATGAATGCGACTAAATACAATGTTTTTTTTTTCCAGCAACGCTTTTCAATAGGTCCGAATCAAAAGTTAAAATATGTTGATGGGTACCATGCGAAAGAAAACAAATGTACATATTTACTTGAGTGATTTTCGTGAAATCATTTGACACCATTTTTTTTCATATTAGCAAAAAATCTTCAATGATTTTTTACACACATATATACTCTATCATGCAATTCCGTGTTGAGGTAGACTGTGAAGACAGAGCGCTAAACTTTCCTAACACGACATGCTTTCTTCGCGTCCTCCGCTTACATACAGCTCCTAATTATTTTACTCCTTATCTTTCCTTCGTTCAAAATTTCATTCCCTTGGTCCAATAATATTTTTCTCTGTCCTCTTCTACTCTCACCTGAGAAAAAAAGTATTTCGTCACTAATTCATTTAATATGTCCAAACCACTTGATCGTGCTCTTTTTCGCCCTACTCAACACATAATTTTTTATCTCACATTTAATAATTACATGTATTATGC
This sequence comes from Odontocerum albicorne, assembly GCA_949825065.1. Lineage (NCBI taxonomy): Eukaryota > Metazoa > Arthropoda > Insecta > Trichoptera > Odontoceridae > Odontocerum > Odontocerum albicorne. The sequence continues at coordinate 42,208,196 of OX463841.1, forward strand.
TGTCATATATCGATACCCTACACATTCTTTCCATTGCACTAACTCAACTCCTTTAATTCATTTTTTACTTCCATACATCAAAGTTATTTATTTATACTTATCATTAAACTACATTTAATATTAAGGTCCCGTTAACTATATAGTATAGTTAACATGGATGTATTAGTAACTATTTGAACTCGCTAAGGCTAAATTCGCATGTGACCGCAGTCATAACGTGAACTACTCACGAGCACTGCCTTTAAGTCGATCGTGAGCTGACCATAGCATGGTCACGGTACGAAAGGACTTGTTTGCTTTTTTTTACCGTTGATTCATAGTTTTATCACATATCTGATTTTATTGTCCAAAATATTTAACACTTCAGTAATTTTCCAAATATTTGCATATTCTTTCCTTTCCTTGAAATTGTGATTGGTATCAATCATCCTCTTTCTTTATTTAGATGAAATGCCTAACTCACTATTAATAATGACAACCTCCGTTGGTAAAATGCCTGTCTTACAACCCGAGGGCTGGGGGTTCAATCCCCGATGGAATCCAGATTTAAAACGAAAGTTATAGTCTGGTTAACACTTAACGCTCTTCAATATATTTCTGGTTAGTTGGAATAGATTGTCACATTGCAATAAGCCTACCAGTTTGTACTGTATATAATGACAGAGTAATACAATACAATAATAATAGTTGATAGTTTTGGAGTAAGCTGTATGACCGAATTGATAGCTATGAAGTACGTTGTATGTCAGTGGGAATTCGACGTAACAGCAACGAGTTACAACAAAATATCAGTAAAAAAAATTTAAATACACAATCAAAAGCTAAAACATAAATATTTACACATTTGAAACTTTATTTTTACAACACGTTTTGGAAACAATAAATTTTACGATTTCTGTGATTTAGTTGATAAAGCCTAAGGGCTGAGATTCATTCTTCCAGCCTAGGGGGTGAGACTCATGTTTTCTGTGTGGTTACGACAGAAGTGTAATATATTTCAATATAATAGAAACTTTTAATTATATTAAAAATTGTAGCATGGCCCCTGTGACGTTTCACAAATTTGCCCCAATACAATCTTGTAACGACGTTCAGTAATTTTAATTATTTTATCAACTTTAATATAAGCCTCGATTCTAATAAATACATTACATGAAACTAACAATAATGACAAATTAATACATCTTGTTATAAATTAGCAAAAATGTGTCAGTTTGTTAAAATCAAATAATATTTGGCGACTTTCGTGAAAAGTCACTATGTTAGTCAGCATTGGCTAGGGATGGGATATACGATAATTGCATTTTCGATTTTTTTATACATGAAATTAAATATTCGTGATTAGTATTAATTCATAGTGGATCTTGGCCTATTTAAAGATAGATATAAATCATACAATACATTACAAAGTCAGTATAATGAAAATTAGGAATTAAAACGTCAGCTTAGAGAAAAACAATTTTTCGATTTATAAAAAAACGACTTCACCCCATCCCTTTGAGACATGACATATCAAATGTCACAGGGACCATGCTACATTTTCTTAAATATAGTCAGTTTTCGCTATCCATCCGTTCAATATGCCCAAACCATGATGATCCCAAATTTTTTGATAGCATCTGATTAAAAGTGTTTCTTGTGTATCATTTTCTTTTATTATATTTTTTTTATATCAATTAACGAGATTATAATCATTATTATTAAACCACGTGCTCTTTTCCCTCTAACTTAACACATAAGTTTTTAGCTCATACGCATCCCTTATAATTATATTTTTTATCCTGTTATAATATTATTTTCAGTGGGTGCATTTCACTGCATTTACTCAGCTCATTTATTAAATTTCCACGTTTCAATCCCATACATCAATGTTCGCACCGATACATTGTTGTGAACCGTCATTTTAGTTGATTCTGATATTGCTTGTTTTGAAAAGTATGGTTGGACCAAACGAAATAAGTTTTGAAAAAATAAAGGTAAAGTAGGAAAAATAGAAGAAGCTGTATGAGAATATGTATGGGCGTAGATGAGGCAGAACTTTTAGCGTAAACTTTAAGAACAAACACAATATAAACTTTAAACGTAAACCCCAGAGAATAAATACTGTTGTAATCATCATCATCAGCATTACAACCCAGGATGAATCTTGGTTTGTTTGCAGGATTTTCTGCCGCCTAGCTTTCTCTGCAGCACCTCTTTTTCAATTGGTTAAAGCAGTGTGCGGCAGTTCTCTGTCATACCATCCACTCATCTCAGATATGATATTTCCATTCTCCTACGTCCCATCGGATCGCTGAACAAAACATTCCTTACAGGGATAGTGTCATGTGTGCAGTATAAGTATAAAACTAAATATATGTTTCAAACTAAAAAAGTATTTTGAATAACCTTGTATAATTGATAGTGCTTAAAACCCACGAAATTAAATGTTCATAACTCTGCTCGTGATTGTGGAGCCAGTTCCAAGTTACGGAGTCACGGAGGCTTTGATTCTAAAATAGGCGCAGGCGGTGCGGGCATTGTGGGTCTTCCCAGACCATCGCCTGGGACATGTGACTAGGACGGATTAGCGTGCTGCTAGAACGTGCTCGACCCTTCTGGCCATCCTCACCTCTGGTTAATTCCTGCAAACATTCCAGGGCTGGCATCACATTAAATAACTGACTTCTGGAGTTCAAGGACGGAGAGTGAGGGAAATATAGACCGCGTAAAGAATGGAAGTAGAAAGTCGGAGAAGTGATGAGAAACTAAGGAGCATGTTTCAATTTACATGACCTAATTGATAAGATGTCTGCCTTCCCACTTGGGGATAGGGTCCGATTTTCATTGGTAGCTAGATTTTTTTGAAGAAGGGTTCCAGTCTGATTTCCCTTAAGGCTTGTTTAAGACCTTTCTGGTTGGTTGAAATAGATTATCACATGGCAATAAACCCGCCAGGTAGTACTGTATACAACGAAAGTGTGATATAATACTAGACAATGTATGTGAAGAGATGTATGGATGTGGACGAGACAAAAATTGTCTGCATGAATAGGAAGGTGTAGAAATCTGTGACAGATATCGCGTAACAGTTTGTGTGCATGTATAGTATATTAATGCCCTAACCAACACTGTTAAGTTTTAGTCCCTAGAACGATATTTCTTCAAATACTACGAACTACTTTTCTAAATCTCGCCCTACCGTGTATACGAGTTTCTTCAGGTCGATCTCTACTAAATGAATTCCACGTGTAGAAGAACGCTTAAATATAATAATATAAACACTGTAATTCAAGGGCTGCTATTTTTTCGCGTAATATTATATATCAGAACCAGGATCCAACTCAACGATTATGAATGTAGTTTAAAACAGTTTGTAACGTTAAAAACAGTTTGTAACATTAGAAAGTGTAAGATTTTTAGTGACTTGTTACAACTAGAGTTGTAGGAGTTAGTGGATACGTTGATTTTGTATTGAAAAGGAGGCAATTTAGATTTTTAAGCGCTGAAATACATAACATAAAATCTACAATATGAGATCTTTTGATTTTGTCTACAAGCTATTTCCTTAAAAATATTTCTTTATTATCGGAAAATATTATATCAATTTGTTTTACGAAATAAAAAAGGATCCATTTTATTTTCAAAAACAAAACTGTATATTACTTTTACAAAACTGTTTATATTGCACTTATTATACATTACTACCACGATGCATGTTTCTACCTCATATCCCGATGCTCTCTTCAAAAGTACAGATAGGAAGTAGTAGCACGAGTAATGGTAAATAATTTTTTTTTAAATAAACATGTATTTAGTCAAAGTCACTCTTAATCAAAGTTCTACAAAATTTAAGCGGAAACCGTTGATAAAATACGTTTATTCTCCGTTTTAATACATTCAATTGGAAGTGCGTAAATTAAGCGTAGGTAATGTTGTAAAGTTTATGTTTGGTCCCATTTATATTCGCTTATTTTGTCGCAGAACAAAGAAGTCGAATAAATTTACACTGTTGAACAAATAGTTTTGGTGAATCGAAGAGCGGAATTCTACAAATACTCGTATATTTAAAAAAAGTATGGAAACATGCAAGTGAGCGAACATTGCTGACTGCGTTAGATTAAAAAAGTAAATCCTGATTTCTCATTCGGAAAAATCTATGATTTCAATCATTCGTTCTATTTTTAATAACTAGTCAAATTTAAATGTTTGAATGAATATTTTTTTTCCCTCCTTTTGAGTGGGTTTATTGATAAATTGATAATTTTATGACAAGAGAAAATACCAAATTATCGAGATAATATAGCGCGTAATGTATAACAAATAACCGGCAAGTGGAAAAAAGCGAGTTCCATTCTCATCGGTCCCCTTCAGTTTGACTGAGGCCCTCATCAGACATACCATTGTCTCAACGTTTTGGTGTTTACTGCCTTTGAAAAATAAACAATCGTGATTGTATTTCTTTTCTTAAAAAATAAACATTTTTAATCAATTTGAAAAAAAAGAATAATTTGACACTTGATTGCACGAGGTACATAAAATCATAAAAAATAAACAATTATATTTCCTTATTGAAAAATATATTTTTTTTACATTGGGAAAGAATATTGAAAAAAAACTTTTTTTGTATTTCATTCTTTTGACACTAACTTGCTTGCACGATGTACTCGTATGATATGTTCCATTCAATTAGTGTGCTTATTTTTAAAAGGCAATCAGTTCGATCTAACCAAGTTTGGTCGTAAATACACTAGTCAACTGACAACTTTACTTTATTGTTATTATTATCATTATATACAAGCAATATCTATGCTGTTAATATCATATTTAACTATTTTATTGAAATTCACTAATGTTGTAAGGAAAAAAATAAAATGGATCATCTCTTTTCTTGACTGAAGCAACATTTTTTTCTCTTTATTTTGTTAAAACTGTTATTCTTCAAAGTAAAAGGAAATATTTTTAAATATCACGGAATAGGTTTATATGGCATATACCAGGGGTGGGCATACATGAGGTGAACGAGAGCCACATTCTGGATTTTCATATATATAAAGAGCCACACCATAGTCACGTTCTCACGTAGTATTAAATACACAAATTCAAATTTATTACATATTCTATACAAATCTTAATTGCTATATAAAGTATAAAAAATACACATATAAGAAAATATAAAAAATGAGAAAGAAAACACAAAATATTTCGTTCAAAATTGATTTAATAAAAATAAAAAGTTTACCAGTTTTAGCTAAATCTCTCAAATTTGGTGTAAAAATGTAAAAAAATTGTTACAGCCGTTCGCAGCAAATCTGTCAAATGCTCGTTTGTTAGCTGCGAACGATGTTTTGATTTTACAAATTTCAGTTTTTTTCGATTTGATTTTACAATTTTACGAACGGTTTGCGTGGTTTACGCACATAAAGATGCAGGAGATGCGCGCGCGCCCTACACATTGAAATCACAGCACACACGTATACACCAATCCTTGCGTCTTTGACAGTTGGATTCATACATGCGCATCTTGTCACTTACAACATTTAAAAAAGGAAAAACGCGAAAATACAAGTATGATGGGGAAAGAAAGTATCTATATTTTTAAGAGAGACATTGGGAGCCGCACTTAACCCAACGAAGAGCCGCATGCGGCTCTCGGAGCCGCATTTGACCACGACTGGCATATACCCTCGGGAACATTTACATACCCTTCCTATGGCATCAATTAGGATATAATTTAAACTTTCAAGAAATATAAACTTTAAAAATTAGAACTTTCTCTCGATAACTTTGCTTTAAAAACTATATTATATTAAATATGTTTGAGAGTGACAGCGCGCAGCAGAAGTGATCCTAAGAACGTCCCTGGGATAACGTATTGCGTCGTGTTGCATAGAAATATTTTTTAGCCACACATTCTCAAATTTCAGGATTGCATTGTTTTCAATTGTTCCGCATTTTTTGACTATTTTAAATAACCATTGTTTAACAAAAATGTTTCATATCTAACTTGGATTTATAATAGAATTTTTCATTCAAGGAGCCTTTGAATTGCAAGGCTCGTGAAATATTTAATTTTGAAGGAGCTTGGTGTGATGTATAATATACGTATTCTCTAGATCTTTGACTACGTTCCTCGGATAAATAATACTAGTTTGAAGATATTTGAGATTGACAGCGTTGATAGAATGAAAGAAAAAGGGTCACCACCATTACACTGGGTCGATCAAGTTGACATTACAGAAGGATCTTCGTTCGTGTTAGCACTCCGCTCAGCCGAGTTTAGAGACGACTATTCATAAAGATCGCGATTCTTGGTGATGAGACAATGACTCGGAAGAGTAAACAAATATAATAAAAAAGTATATCCACGGTTAAAAAGTTGATTAAGTTGATTATTATGTTTATTTTTTTTATAAACAATATAACATTTTTAGATGTCACTAAATTAATAGTATTATCATCATCACCATTCATCCAATTGACTCAAGTGTTGGATCCAGCCTAGTGTCTCCTCTTCCACTCATCATGGACACATTACTTGCAGTTGCTTTGAGCCACTGTTTTGGTGCCATCCGACCATCTTGCTACGGGTATTCCCATAATCCTTTTCACTGTCCTTGGTCGCCAATCTAACACTTTGTACGCTGTATGAGAATTTATCCCATTTCGAGTATTTACTGTCAAAACTTAAATAAAGGTTACTTTAGCTAAAAAGTGGATTATTTGCAATAAAACATTTATGAAAGTTCTAAATCTGATAAGTTAATTGATAAACGATATTAATACAAAAATACGATATTATAAAAAAAAACATGATTATAATCTATCGATATATGTCGACGTCATGGTCTAATGGTTAGCATTTATAATACGCAAGCGAGCGTTACGGATTTGATTCTTTGCAGATTCGTTTCCGGGCTGGTGGTACTTTTAGACCAAATTTCATTTGTTTTTTTTACAAAAATATATAATTATCATCACTATACGATCCATGTGAAACATAGGGATGCCATTAAATACATCTATCCAGGTTGGTTTACTGCCTGACACTCAGTGTTCCATATTGTAACATTGTATTGATATACAGCGTAATACAGGTCTCCGATTCGACGTGTCCATTGTGGGCTATGAAATAGCGCAGCTTTTGGTCAGCTATCATACGGCATCCTCAATACGTGGTCTAATCACTTTCAGCGTTTCATCTTTATTGTGGTGGTTATAGACTTCTCCTAAAGATAAACCGATTTTTATCTACATTGCATGGATTTCTCCTGTTACACAAACATAGTCTACTTCTAGAGGTAGCTTATTCGTATCAGCCAAGATTCTTCTCATACTGCTAGGCGGTGCCGAGAATACATCCACAGTGTCATTCAGTTTGTTCAATATCTCCATGCCACGCGTGACTGAGTGTTTAGCCATGATATTCGTTCTGCAAGTTCGTATGTAGAACAGAGGGTGATTCCTTGGACGGCTATATTTATTTGATACATATAAACTTAGTGCTTCTAGAATCGCGGGGCAGTTAAAATAACCTTGAAAAACCTTAAGTAGGAAAATCACAATGCATTCTGACCTTCTTGCTTCGAGACTTCTATAGTTACACACCGTGAGAAGTTCGGCGTGGTGAGCATATTTTGGGTAATCGCCGTTTGTTCTGTACCATAGATATCTGAGGGTTTTTTGTATTTGTTCTGTATTGTTTTTATATTTGAGCTGACGAGGAACCCAAACTACAGATGCATATTCTAATTCGGTTGTTATTAGATAATTATATAAGTTTCGGAGGATATCGGTACTATTAATCTTTCTCTATTCTGATTTTAAAACCGAGTAGTTTGTAACAGTCCGATATCATACGCGAGACATGGTTTACGAATGTAAGTCCGACATCAAAGATCGAAAATGATCAACTATGGACACATTTATTCGTTTTTATTCATCACGTAATCATATCACATGTACCCATCATTCTATTGATGTATCTGTTCTCAAAACTGAGAAGTCTTCTCTCTTGGGCGTTGGTTACATGCCAAAATCCAGAGTCGTACAGTAACATAGGCAGGGTCTAGGCGCTAACAGCAGACACTTTGTTTTCAAACTAAACGCTGGGGAGTCCCATATGGTCTTCATACCTATCCTAATAGACAGCTCATTCCCAAGATCTCATTGCCCTCGAATCATGGCTACCTAATACTTAAATTTATTAGCTCTGTTGAAAGGGATACAATCTATAGACAGGGGTATATCATTACCAGGGTATGAGTCGCTCACATCAGTTTCATCTTTACAGCGTTTATACGTAGTCCAAGATGAAGAGGTCTCTAATGTGTATTGCACGCTGTAAATCACATACAGGGGCTTATAAAAAGGATGAGTATAAATCTAGCATTAACGAAAAGTTACAGAGATTGGATCTACTGGAAAATAACGGTTTGCACCAATACATGCACATACGTCTTTCATCAATAGGTTACTGACTGACAATTATCCTCAATCATAAAGGATTGCCTATCATTTTTATATTTTATTTGACTTATTTTAAAAACATAAAAATAAATTGATTCTGTGGAAAAATATCTAATTCTATATTCTAGACCAAAAAAGGGGAAGAAAAAATGATGAAAATCCTACCCCTCGAATCTAAATTGCTAACGAAATGAGTTATATTTAAAAATGCATTCTCCAAAATAAATATAAATCTGGTGAAATGTTTCGTTTGACATTTGGACGGAAGCCACCCCACAGGTTGGCACGCGATGAAGAATCAGGTACATATTTGCTTTTGCCATCACCGAAACGCGTGTCGCATTCGAGGCTTTAAGGGTAGCCTAGAAGCCTCCCCTATCTACGGCGTCGAGTTATCTGTCATTATCATAGCAACTGCTGCGCTGTGAGGAACCGACTCTGAACCTCGTTCAAGGAGCAGACATTTTCATGAACAAAACCGTGAACTTGAATATTATTACATAAATAATTATTTCCCATTGAGTGAAGTAACGTTACACCGAGTCGTACGAAGTTTTTGTGAACTGGTGACATAGATTTTTAAAGTTATAATAAAAATGATTAAGTTTTGAATTAAGGAAATTAGAGTTTTGAAAAGTTGGTTTAAATATTTTTAGAAAAGTTTTTGTTTGCGTGCTACGGCGATATTATTCACTGGTACAAGAAATCACAGCAAAGTGCCTTGTTCAAGAAACTTAAGTTCCAGCAAAATGCTGCTCTATGATGTAAGTATACAAATGTTTATTTATGCTCTTCAATCTCCAAGTTCTAAATTACATTGTTTTTGGCTACAATCATTGAATCTTGGGATTTAGGACCACTGAAGTGGCCCGTAACTCACAGATAATCATGGTCAATGCTGGAAATATTACCACACTTAGAATGACAATGACACTTCCCAGGGGGGAAGATAAAAGTCTTGCCAACTAGGCAGCCGAGTTGCAGACTTCTAAATTTCAAAACAAATATTGGACGTTTAACTACAATAGGACGTAATACATTGTTTTGCGTTCCAGTCAATGTCTAATAAATCATTATTGAAATAACATTAATGAATCTACTTTTACAATAATAAAATTCACTATATACTCGTATTTCCAGAAGTGTATCCTCATTCTCAGGCATAATAAAACTTAAAAACGGAAGGGGGGGAGAATTGATATACCTTGAGAGTTGGAAATGAGTTTCATTCAAAAGTTTGAAACATTCGATTATCGCACAGTGACAATACAACAACAAATTCATTAATATGATTCTAGTATTATTGTTAACTGTAACATAAAACCGTCGTATCACATATTTGTCATTTTTTAAATTTCTTCTCTCCTCGAAACTTACTAAATTTACCCACTAAAGAACATTAAGGGATACATATTGATAATATAATGCAGTCTGGTGTGGAGCACTACAATTCAAGTTTGGTTCTTCAGTTAAAATTAGCTTTCTCGGGTGATCTAATCCCTGAATGGATCGTCAATGAGTTCATCTCCATACATGTTTGATGCTACTTCATCTTAATATCATATTGGAATGTTTCCAAGAAGTGTCTTTAGAATATTCTGAAGTAGTTGGGACATTTCAGAAAATCCAATCAATGAACTTTACACAAGCATTACACCTCCCGCTTGCAATTTTTTTATAGGTGGACAAAAGAAAAAAAAACAATATAAAAACCACTTTGACCCAATCACATATTAAAAAAAAAAATGTAAAGGATGCTTGCTATGAATTAAAACTAGCACAAGAAACTAAAACTTTCTACAAGATAATATTAAAAAAAAACAAGTTTAATAACAAAGCATTTTGATCCATTGAATGAGAATTTGTTACGAATGCTCCATTTATATTTTCCATTGATGCTTTATGGAGTTCACTACAATAATTAAGGCTCCTTGTTTTAAACTACTTGAGATCGTCTGCATATAGCAAAACATTTGAATGTTTTTTTCCTCTTTTTCACGTCGTTTATAAAAACAAGAATAATAATCGGTCCTGGAAAACACTTGAGTTGACATGAAATTGATCACAAACAAATAAGTCATTCGAAACAAATTGTGGTCGATTTAAAAAATAGTCGTCGAATAACTTTTATAGTAAGTTTTAAGCTTGGTATGTTTATAAAGCAGTATTTCCTGGTTTATTTTATTAAATATCTTTGCAAATTCACCATTTGCACAGTCTATTCTTTAGCTGTATCATTGAGGATCCCTGTGGGCTAGTTGGTTAGACGCTTGACTTGCACTCGGGGGGCTTTTGCTTCAATTCCTGATTGCATCAGAAAAAAGGGATCCAGTCTGGTAAATTAGTTCGTTTAGTGATAACAATCGCACGCGTAGACGCGCGCTAGTATCATCTCTTCACGCGCAGTAGTAATTCCAACATATGCGATGAGGAACTGCGAGTACTAGGCCTTCTCCAGTGGTTTAAAAACTCGAAGCTAAATTAATGGGGCTGAAGACAATGTTGCCTCCTGACCACGCATTTCAATATGCCCCCATCGTTAATTGAGGCATACCATACCCATAAATGAATGACAAAAGCTGTATCGTTTTCAAATGCGACGAAATTGAAGTTGGAAGAGGGGGGACAATCCAAATAATTTAAACTTGACGTGTGATAAAATCCAATTAGTTATAAGTATTTTAAAAGGTAAATGAATGTAGGCAAAACTAAAAATAAAAAATACTTTGACCCTATTACGTAAAATTTTAAAATAAAAATAAACGATGCGTGCTTTGAATTGGAAAAAAGTTCATTGATCCAAACACGAGAAGAGGAAAGTCAAGCTTACTATTTATATTTTGAATGGAGAAAATTAAACATGAATAGCTGTAATAAATTATAAATAAACCTGTATCATCCATTCAATATTTAAAATATTTTTTTCCTAGTAAAATTAATGTATACGCTAACTTGAAGGCGAATATCATGTCAAAGTGATGTAACTCTGATATCGTTTGATGAAATTTAAAATGCAAATCGTTTTGTTTTATAACTACAACATGACAAAAAGTTAACGGGTGAGCTTTCTAAAAATAAGCGGTGCTTTTGACTACTCAGATCTATTAATAAATATATTTTTTGGTTACTTTAACTGTTTTATGAACGAGATATTAAAAAACATGTAGTATTTATTATAAGATGATTGACGATTTGAAAACCAGATATTGTGATGTACAACTGAACAACCTCACATGAGAGTTATTTTTTCTAAAGTACTTAAAAAATGTCAGCAGCGATACCTTAGGCAAGTAATAAACACTCAATGGCACTATAAAATATCAAACAATGAAGTTTTGAATCACCCTAATCCTTTCTATTATATCTCTAATCATACTCATCACGGGTAATGGGCGTTCATTATTTGAAATACAATAATTTTAATCCCTTATATAGGTTTTCATTCATAAATGTAACATGGTAATATGACTTTGATTTCAGAGATATAAAAAAATAGGAATCTAATTTTTACTATAAAAACAGATACACTTGTTTTCCACCATGGTATAATGATGGTAAACAAGTTAGGATGATTTATGTACATCATGTTTAAGGTACAGATGATTAATTTTCAATATTTATTTAACGTCTTCTTTAGGTTAAAAGTGAAAAATGTACTTAACATGACCTGATTAAGGTATATGGTATATTGATTCAATAAAAAATATTAAAAAAAATTGTTATGTAGAAAATACCTTAAAAATAGTTTTAATGAACCAACGTCATGTGCCAATGAAAGAATACATTTGTCTTTGATCACAAGACTTCGGGTTCAATGACCATTATCCCAAAAGTGCCCCAATCTGATTTTTATCACATCAGGTCTTGAACATATTTCTGATGAGTCGACAGAAATTACCGAATATCGTAATAAATTTTTTGGTTTGTATAATTTACAATTAAAAAGTATTACAACATGACTCATCTGATTTATCATGAAATAATTTATGATAGCATATGGCTTAGCTAGAAGGCTTGTTCTCGTTTGCTTATTTCTACCAACCAAAAGAGCAAAGGTTAGACTAAGACAATTCTTGTAACCATCGGAAGTGGATCCTCAATCCTCGAAAACAAGGGACATTTCTTATATCTCAACTTTTTGTTTATTTTCAATTAGATACGGTTGTTCATGAACAATCGTGTTCTGTGTATTTGTGCACTAAAATCACACGAGAAACCTCCATAAATCATGTTGTACTCGTATCATATTCATTTGACTTTCCTGAAAATTTTACTGTGAATTCCATTACAATAGACCAAACGTTGACGATACTACTACTACGTTGACTACCTGCTGCTAATCGAGTGTTAAGTTCTACGATCAAGATTCACGTATCATTCGATACTTATCAAGTATTAACGTACAATATATAAAACAAAATATTTCAATATAGTCATTAACATATGATATATCTTCAAGTACTTCTTTGACAGATCAGGAGCCGTGACATGGCTTGACAATTTGCTTTTAATAGAATACCGTACGAAAAATTAAGAACATATTTCAATTTAATGATATAAAGTTTCTTTTCAATAATGAACAATCCCAATGAATAGCGAAACTTTTAGTAAGCAATATTTCAATAGGAATATTAATAAATACTTCTACTGGCAAGATCGGGACTATTTAAAAAAAAATCAAAGTTACGAAATATTATTTTATGTTCTAAATATTAATTTTGTTTTAAAAACCTTAAAGCCTTAATAATAATCAGCTTTCATGGATACATAACACGTAAAGGAAAAACATTGTATATTATTCGATGGCAAAAACATTGTATATTTAATGACAGTATATAGTATAAACAAGTTGTATATAGTACCATGTGAAAATTTGTACAGAGAAACCAGAAATATGTTGAAAAAGTCACATCGGGACCCATTTTTTTGCATCACAAGGAATAAAATTCAAACTCTCCGAGTTTGAAGACGAGCGTTCTACTTGACCACGGCGAAGATTTGTTCTCTCTATTTACCTCAAAAGGGATATGGCGTGATGGAATACATGTTACTATAATCTTCCATTCATCATTAAACAATAAACGAAGATACAAAGCCGTGCTAGTCAAGTGCGATACTATTTGGTGAGGTGATAACTTAAATCTATAAACTAGAAAATTTGTAAAAATACTTTGAAAATCTTTTCGAATTAGTTTGAAACATGTATGAGCATCTGAGGCCATAATACCTTTTAGATTTGACAGTTATCACAAAACGTGGAGACTGTCAGGTTGAATTTTTGAATAATTGACAAGGACGGAAAATATAACAGCGATGAGAATAATATTCATGTAAATTCATGCTAATATTAACATCAAATGTAATAATTTTAACGCAAAAAGTGACATTAAATGCCACCAGTTAAAATGATGTAAATGGGTGACAGTAATACAAAATTCAGGGTTTATAAGTATGAAAATATACTATAAAGTTAATAACGTCACTCATTATTATTTAAAAATATTTTCGAGAGTGGATCGTTCGTTCGTATGGAAATATGTATTTCAAAATCCAAATGTCAATGTTCCAATATTGGTTGGTGTTGTCCGATGTAGCTCCGCATTACTACCAATGAAATACCTAAACGAGCATTCATTGACAGTGTGTTTGTTGTATGATCTGTTATGCAACGCCATGGTTTCAATTGAGTTCTTCTCTTAATACCCACTTATGCCCATTATCTGCCATATCCAGCATGTAATTATTCTGCTTTATCCAGTACCTGAAAAATATTTTTTTTTTTATTTTGATCCAATTAATGAAGTGAGTTGGAGGTTTAAAATGACTCGATTGCCAAAAAAAAGCTTGAATACTCAGTCCTCAGTGAGATTCAGGCAAAAGTCTAGTTTACTGGGGACACGACAAATTAAAGGCAACAAACCCAGACCCATTAAAATTGTGTATCCAAATTAAAATAACCAATTGTTTTTACGCAATTTATGTATATTTATTGTCATGTGTAAAATAAATAAATAAATTAAAAATAATACTATTTTGAAACGGTAAGAACTGTAACTAAAAAAAATTTAACAATATTAAAATCAGATAAATCAACTCCATAAATAAACAATTTCAACAGTTACTTGCATATAAAAACGCGATTCAATTGTTTCATATACTTGGTGATATTTCATAACAATCTTCGTAGTCTAGTTAGTAAGATACCTGACTCCCGACCGAGTTAGCGGGTTGGATTCCTGTTGGTCGTACTCGTATGCGATTGCCACACTCCAGTGTAATACAACAAAACCTATCAGCGTAATACAACAAAATACGGTTTCATTTCACTCACAAATTGCTACAGAGATCGAATATCGGCACTCTGTTGGATCATCAATGAGCTCACCACCATATGGGATTTTGTGTTATATGAATTCGGGGTGTTTCCACAGAATGGTAAGAAAATTTCACAAAGCAATAAAATAAAATAATTTCGAAAATGCGTTTATAATTTGAACTATAAATTAAAGGGCAATATATTTTATCTTCTTGAAATGCGTCATTCAAAAAGTTGTATTATTTTGAATTCTTATATGTCAAATATGAAATGCCATATATTATTACGAAATCTTATATATGGCATGAAATTCCACACATGATTTTGAGATTTCATGCATGAACTGCCATATATGTTATGATTTTAAAATCTCCTGTATGATTTTGAAACATCTCTAAACCTATCGTGTCGTTTGTATTTTCCAGGAAAAATACGTCAAATTATGACAGTATCGCGTGAAAACTTAATGGCCTTGTAACAATGACAGAAATAATGAAGTGTGAAAATTTTTCATTCTCAAAAGTAAGCATTTGATTTTATCGAAATACAGCTAAAAATAAAAAAAAACAGCAATGATCAGATGAAAGTAATATGTTTGAAAAAACTTAAAAATTCACACAAATGGCACCTACTTACTCTAAAGAGTATTTTGCAAAATACAGAAAGATCTAAAAAAATGATTTATTGCTCGAGAAGTTAAACTGTTTGCTCCGCTATCTTGGCAACGTATCTTTACGTTAAGTTTGCGTTACTAGTTTATTGCGAAATAATTTGAGGCAAACGATGAATGGCAACGCGCGATGTTGCATGTACGAGTATGTTATGTGATGCTTTCAAATGGAAATAATGTTGTATGAATTTATCTTTTTATACAGAAACATAATTATTTGATCAAGTATGCACATTTAAACGTACGCAACGACAGGGGACACAAAATAGTTTAACAAATAAATATTTTTTTCCCCTTTCGAAATAAGACGTGGTATGATTAGGTAACGAATATTAAAGAATTTACCGATATGAAGGTTATAATGAAATAATAATAAAAAAGTTATTTATATAATGCCGTTTAGAGAGCAGATTCTTCTTAAGAAATCCTGTATATGATAGTAACACATTTGGTTTTAGGTGGAGTATAGTATATATGTGTAATGCTTATATATAATTACACATTTTGGTAAGGTTTCTCAAAAAGGGTTGTCTTCAATTGCTTCCAAAAGCTGTATACACCACCCATATCTCTAACATTTGGAGCCGCCATTGATAGCGGGTCACTTAATTCACGGATCTCACAATTTAAATTTAAAGCTGTTGAAAAAAATCTCACAATTTAAAATTAAAGCTGTTGAAAAAAATCTCATAATTTTAATTTGAAGCTGGACAAAAATTAAAGCATTATGACTAATCTTAAAGCTGTGCTAACTTTTTATTCTTAAGATAACTGGAGAATAGGAACGTATCTCACCATTATTTCTATAGTCTTCAGGAAGCAAGAAATCATGATAAAAGTAATCATATAAGTATAAAAATGTAATACATAAAAATACTACCTTGATCAAAAAGTTTTAGAACCGGCCACCGTGTGGCGCTGTCAGTCATCCGATTGGAATTCTTTTTAACGGAAAAACGGATTTAACGGTCCGCGACCTTGGAAATGTTGGAGAAGTGTTTTTCGGTGGCACGAACGCTTCAGAAGTGGTCGTGAGTCGGTCGAGGATGACGGACGCAGCGACAGTCGAAAACCGATGAAAACATCGATAAAATCAAATAAATGTTGGCCGTAAACAGCAAATTGACCATTAGAGAGCTGGCAGAGGACTTGACCATCGCTTATGGATCCGCTCAAGACATTTTGGTTAGTGATTTGGGCCTCAGACGTGTCGCTGAAAAACTGGTGCCCAAATACCTCAATGTCATGCATAAAAAGGACCGCGTTGAAATCGCGAAATACATGATTTCCATGAGTTTTTGACCAAAAACAACACGATTACTATCTAGCAGTCTTCGAATTCACCTGACCTGGCTCCCTGCGACTTTTTCCTGTTCAACCGACTTAAAAAACCGCTTCGCGGAACGCGTTACAGCACCCGAGAGGATGTCATGAAAAAATCGAAGACGGCTCTGATGGACATACCGAAAATTGAGTACCAGCGGTGTTTAGAGGATTGGATCAAGCGCTGGCGTAAGTGCGTTGCAGTCGATGGGGAGTACTTTGAAGGGGACCATATCGATTTTGATGAATAAACTTGTATTTTCGATTTTATGAATAAAGTCCAAAAACTTTTTGATCAAGGTAGTATATTAATAGAAAAAATATCTTAAGTCTTTGAATTTTTTAAACGTAATTAAAATAAATCAACCAAATAACAAAATAACCAAATTCATCATTGAAATTCAAAGACCTTTTCTTAGAAATAATGAAGAATATATGAAATTTTATAAAATATCACACAACTAAAACTGAATTTGAATGTTGATTCAACGCTTTTAAAAATAAGAATCGAAAGTCGAAATTTGAAGAAACATATTTTGAAATGCAAATCCATTTTCATCAAAATGTCTTCTGCATGAATATTCATAATCGCCATAGTGATTTCACTTTTGATACTTCTGTAAAAGGTAGCAAACTCTCTGCCAAGTAACTTCAACTTTATAACATGAGTGAAAAATAAATCCATTTGTAAAAAGGCATTCTAATAAAGTAAAGTGGGTTCATGGCACCTTCATGGAAAGGCACTGTGTATCTTTTTCTAAAGTGTAATGGAATTGATTGTCAACTGAAACGGAAATTTGCTAGGTTAAAAAGTAAAAATCGAGTAAATAAATTAATAAAGAATAGAAACGAAAATGGACTGAAGGTAGGTTAGGGACAATTATGACAAAAAGAGCACGAAACTATCAAATCGAAAGTTTTTTTTATCACGTACATTAAGTTGTCCTCCACACATACTGTCTCTAGGAACAAACTAGGTTCCTTACAGTGCGATCGTACGCTCGTTAGAAAATAGGATATTGCCATTGGTTATGGTATAAGCAGGGGGAGGAGCACCTCTCCTGGCGCCACACCATGGTGTGAAAAGAATAGCGGTGGCACCGACAAATGGCCAGAAATCACAGACAGACTTAAATATAAATTAAATGGGGAAAAAAATGATTTAACAACATAATGCATTAAAATATTTAGGAAGTCACCATTTTTTCACAAAAATTGGAAAAAGCTGCACAACTATCCCTATCGCTACAAGGTCTACTACTGAATGGAGCTTGTCTTTATTTTGAGAGAATCGACTTTCTTCAAAGTCCCATTATAATTAGACCTGCGGATTGCTACAGTTATGTAAATCACCGCTTTCTGTCGATGGTGGGTGCTTATACATTCTCAGAGTTGGTTTTGGGAAATCGCTATAATATAATTACCTCACTTGGACGCGAGATTCAGTAGGCATTTTTAACACCTGTTCAGATATTTCAAGCAGTATTACTGTTGTCAATGGCCTGTTGAAATATAAAAAAAAAATGATATAAAACTGTCCCTTGTCAGGACCTGAGGCCTTGCTTGGGTACGGTCGACCAATTAGTTTATTGCAGTTAAAAAATAACCATTAAAAATAGTGAACCCGGGGAATCAAAAGACAATGGAGAAGGGCTCCTATTGTAACATGGCTCAGTGTCAGATTTCTCTTCCCTTTTTTTCAAAAGAATGCAGAACGTTTGTCTTTGTAAAGATCGGTAATTGGCGTTCCGTCTTACGATCTGATTTATTGCAGTCACAGATAACTATTGTTACTAAGAAAAAAAATAAAACTTTGCGCAAGATATATTTCAGAGGGTGAATGCGCTTTTATGACCGCGATTGTTAGGCGAGAAAAAAGGGTCAAAAATTTCTCTTCTCCTTTTCTAAAGAAATACGTCGCGCTTAATTTATTGCAGTCATAGTTAAATATTGAAACAACGGCTGAGAAGAAATAACACTTCACTCGAGATAAATTCAAAAGAAGGGTACACTATTGTCTCTTAAGAAATAAGTATCGTCTTTAAGGTTACCGGATGTTATACAAAAAGGATTCCCGACTTTATGACGCTGTTATAGTCTAAATAAACTATTCATTGCCGAAGTAACGTTCGGGCGGTGGAAAGATTTATGATTTTCAACGGTCACGAGGAACTTTCTATAGAGCTCCAATATGGCGGGGGTTATCAAGATCCCTTAAATTCTGGGGGGCGATCTTCCCAGCCTCATTCTCGCCACGAAGTTGTCCAGTCATCATCATTTCGTCTTAACGCCGTTCGCGAACTAAAACAAGCTTTTTTCTCACATTTGATTGTTCATTCTTATTTGATACAATTTGTCCGGTAAATTCTGGATAATCTACAAACGCGGATCTTGTTTCACCTCAGTCTTGATTGAGCAGATTCTGGACTGTTGTCCAAACGACGATCTCGAGGTAGACGTACAACTCATTCTCGGGTCAAAGTTAACTGATTCTACCAGCAATATCGAGTGCGCGCAAGATTCTGGAGTCTTCGTGACCGGACCGAGGTGTGTGGCTGTATTACGGCACGAATTTGCGGTCGCCAACCACTGAGGGAATTTCTTCACATCAGCGGCCCTGTATAACAGTATAAGGTCAGAGGGCCATATACGAGTCGACCTGGTCATACACTTGAAGCGGATCTGGGATAATACATTGTGTCTTCTATTGGAGTAAGATGAACCTTATTTATCCTCTTTTGCTTGTCATTTTATGGTGATATTTGAGTATTCTAGAGATTGGCGATATCTAATCTTTGAGAATTGACACATTTCCGCAACGGACTGTTGTGAGATTACCCCTGATAATAAATTGCTTCGACTGCCTGTCCATCTGAAAGGCTAGCGGAGTAGCAGAGAGTAATCTGCCCATTTGATTTTCCTGACGGAGTATCAGCTCGTCAGGATTAAATATATAACCAATTAACAGCAAATATGTGTTTCATTATGTATTTATACCTACCCAAGCACTGACGAATGCCTACCTCTTCCCACGACATCTTGAGATCTTATTGAGCCTTGTTTTACCTATACTGAGCTACCGGAGTAAGAGTCATACATTGTAACATCCAGGCTTTTAGTAATCCAACGGAATTAATTAAAGGGTTAAAAGTATGAAACTGGCCGCCTTTCAACGCGGGGCCTTGAGGTGCTTCGTCGAGCTTGGACGGTATAATTTGAATTTTTATGTTTTTTTTTCCTTTCTTTCTTCTTTTGGTTCTAGAATATTTTTTGCATTACTGTATTGTATACTGTGTATTTGAATTTTATGTTTTTTTTCTTCTTTTTTTCCTTTTTTTGATACTCGAATATCTTGTGCATTACTTTATTGTATACTGTGTATTTGAATTTTATGTTTTCTTCTTCTTTTCTTCCTTTTTTGACATTTGAAATTTTGTGCATTATTGTATCGTATACGGTGTATAATTTTGTATATTATTTTGGTTGACTGCGTATAACTCGGTAAAGAATTGAAAGCGATTCAGGACCGTTAAAACGACAAAGCATAGGCTTTGTACTTCAGTCAAGTCGGTCGGGCGGAAATTGATTCGAGTACCGTTTGTTTGGCGGTCATTTTGTGTATGAGTTGAGGATTTTATTTAATAATTAAATAAAATATAATAACCAACTAATAACGTGCGGCTGATAAAAGCTGTGCGAGTGTAGGTAGTTATTTTCTAAAATTAGAAAAAATCGAGTTGAGCGTAGTTTTACGAGGAGTATAATCTCGAATTTGGCCGGTTATCGGATAGGCAGAGCTAGTGGAACGCCATAGTTTCTTGTGATTGGCCGGGTGACTAGCAACTAATAGAAGTTCCTTGTTGCAATTGCAAGGAATAATTCGTTACGTTTTCTTTCTGTTTGGATAGAGTTAGTGGCGTATTCAGGAGTTTGGATCGCTTCGAAAATTTTTAAATCATCAACAAAAAATAGAATATTTAGAGCACTAAGTTTGTCAACTATAACATTATTCGTTCAGAGCCGTCCGGCTGTTTCGCTAATTAAGTTTGACGAATTTTAGCTGTCGTACATCTGGTCGGCGAGATTAGTAGTAGACCGGTGTTATAATAGCGTGGCCGGGTGATCGAACTTATTAAATTATTCTATTTTAGGCCTTTAAGGTAGAGTTGTTTTCTTCGATTACATGCGATTGGAATTTCTGGTGAAGGCTATTCCTGAGATTAGGAACACGTATTAATAACAGCGTGGCCTAGAGTCTTTGGGATTTCCAATCTTTCAGATAGAACTCCCCCTGCTAGCTGAGGATAAGTCCACAATGAGTCCTATTGACAATATTACGAGTGCAACTAAGGAGAGATTGATTGGGGAATTGATGGAGAGGGGAATCACTCCGGGTAACAAACTCCCCAGGTTGCGTCGGCAAGCATGGAACTACAATCAGGGCCTCGTTCACTCTCCTACAGAACAGGTTATATTGCCTCAGAGATCTAAGGCACATGTTAATTTGCGAGGAGCCCCGGAATTTTCTATGGAACTGGTTTCCGGAGCGGCAGCCTCTCGTTCGGACTCTTCCTTGCCATTTACAGGGTCTTGTCCTTCAAGAGACTTGGAAATGTTGCCGTCTCATAGCGCTAGAGGTAATCAATTACCTCCATTAAATATCAATTTTTCATCGTGGCCAGTGGATCCGTTTAATGGTTCGGGTAGCGTACGACAGTTTTTGGTTAGACTTGAGGAAATAGCGCACGCACGTAGGTTCGATGTAGATTCTCTCTCTCCCGTCCTACCTGAATTTTTGCGCGACAGAGCCCTGACCTTTTTCAGGATTACGTATAGGAACCCTATGAGATGGGCTACATTGAAGGCACATTTTTCGGAGAGGTTCGAGTCGGAGAGTTTTATGGTAGATAGAAAGCTGGATATTTGGGCGTCCAAGCAGGGTCACGAGGAATCTTCCACCGATTATATATCACGAATTTTGGAAGTAAACAGTACACTGGACTCTGCCTTGACGGAGGTGGAGCTGTTACAGGTGTTCAAGAGGGGGCTTCACGTTAGGTTTAGCTCAGTCCTTGTCAGTTCGCGGCCTTCGTCCGTACGAGAGATGGAAAGAGTATGTTCCGCTTTCGAACAAATGAACAGGAGTGGTGAGGTATCACCCCGGCCGCCGCAGTTGCAGCCAAGGATAAGGGCACGTGTGTCATCCGTCTCACAGAAGGATATCGGTAGAGGGCCGACCTTGTTGAGGTGTTTCTTGTGCAATCTTCCGCATCATATCGCCCGCGACTGTCCGCACAAGCCACTTATCCAGAAGGAACCGGATAAGTCGCCAAGTAATCGCGTAAGGAGTCGTGCCGAGACTTCTAGACCTTTTACTTTGCTGACGGATACTTCACGTCCGCCGCCGAGTTTCTTAATTCCAAAAAACAGATAGGGGACCAACCCTGTCAAGGTAATTCGGAACTAGGGGGTTGGTCAAAAAAACAATAGAATTAGGAAATAATAGCCGTAACCTTAGTGCCATAGAAATTTCAAATGCTAGGGATGAGAGACCCTATCTTCATTGTGAAATTCAGGGCTCACCATTTAGGGCGTTGCTAGATTCAGGTGCAGCAATTAACGTAATAGGTGGTAATTTGTATAAGAATTTTAAGGACTTACGGTTTATTATGCGAACTACTGAGGGAGTCGTTCACACGGCTGATAGTCAGGGACATCGGGTGCTGGGTACGATCCAGTTGCCCTT
This sequence comes from Odontocerum albicorne, assembly GCA_949825065.1. NCBI lineage: Eukaryota > Metazoa > Arthropoda > Insecta > Trichoptera > Odontoceridae > Odontocerum > Odontocerum albicorne. Next base: position 42,230,699 of record OX463841.1, read on the forward strand.
ACATTATGATCACCAAACTGTGTTGGTGGAATTCCAGGTAGTTCCTTCTTTAGATACTTGCTTGGTGCTCGGTATTCCCTTTTTGAAGCGTTCCGGGCTTTCGCCGAAATTGTTTTCTCATTCGAGTAGGAGTTCATGGCTCAATAATGCCTCCATTGTTCCGAAAAAGGATGATTCTGCTCGAATTTTATTGGACCTCGCAAACTGAATTCAGTGACGCAGTCGGACTGTTATCGGTTACCGAACATCAACCGAATTCTCGATAATCTTCGAGATACGCGCTACCTCACTGCTTTAGATCTGAGCCATGAGTTTTGGCTAATGCCATTAAGCAAAGAGTCTAAATGTAAGACGGCATTCTTCGTAGAGGGCCGGGGACAATATCGGTTTGTGGTCACCCCATTTGGCTTAAAAAACATTCCTGCTGAGATGCAACGAATGATGGAACAATTGTTCGCCGATCAGGGTGACCAGGGTTCTGTACCATGTTGGTTTGATGATATGCAAACAGGACTGAGAGTCTTGGAGATAATTAATTATTGACCTTATTGATCTCAGGTAAAAGCTTGAGAGATATAATTCTTGTGTGTTTTTCCGTATCTTATTATCTGCCATGCATATATCTTGTTATCCTGAATTGTATTTTTTTTGTTGTTGCATTAATTATATTTATAATTTCATTTCTGTTAGTATTGTATTGTATTTGTGCCTATGTATTGTATTTGGTATTGTGTTCCTTTGAGGTTGCCTTCTAGACGTACGGCTATAATTGTTTATGCCTGTGCGTGTATTAGGAAGCCGTACTACAGGGTTATACAAATCCGAATTTTGCGATGACGCGTACAAATGTCTAGGACATCTTACGTACCGCGACGAACTCAGGAGGGTTCCTAGTAGAGAGTAATACTGTAGAAGTTTCATAACCAGCGGCATGGTAAATAAGTTAGAATTTTACTCGTATTACCCGTATATTGTAGTTAGTTCAGTTTAGTTTTCGAAACAACGCCTAGCCTTGCGGTAAGCTCGCCAGCCATAAGCTTCATGATACCGCAGATGTAATAGAAACCTAGATCGCTGATTAATTAGTACAAGTATGTCAACAAAGGGCGAAAAAACTTTGATTTTTTTTATCGCAAGGTTATTACACACCCTGATTTTTAGAACGTCTACATATATAACGCGTTGTGACAACTTTAATGTGCTCGGGCAGGAAATCAGAGACCTGAGGGCGCATGTCTGTATACAAGCGAGCGAGTATACCATGCAGTATTGAAGCATATGTTCGTTTAACCTCCTTCATCGGGAGCGGAGCATGTTTTCACGATGCTGGCCGTAGTATAAAGTTGGCAAGTTGTTTAAACTTCATCGTTGAGGTGGCGTCATCGAAAACTATTAGTTAAAGGTATATGAGGAATAAATATCCCCGCCGTGATCCGCATCATATAAGTACAGCTGAGGGTGACGAGGCTAGTCCCCTCTGTTGGAAATTAGTGGATTACTAGAATCATATGATATCACGGATAAAGGGTTAGCAGCGTTAGTTACCATCCGCAGAAGACTAGCATAGGAGAGGTTTAATTCCTCATTAATTACGTGTTCGTCAAGTGGTTTAGAGTAAACCAATGTGAGTGATGCGAACACCTAGGGAAGGATTTGTTCATGCCTCAATGATACTGTGAGAATAGCAAGATGAGTTCACCTTTCCTCTCATCGGCATAGTCTCTACCCTGCCCCTCATGGATCGTTCTTCGAATAGAGGGGCCGTGCCGGAAGAACGTTTTGTTCGCACTTCTTGCGATAACTAATGGTATAAGGCAAAGGGAACAACCTTTAGGTTTAAAGTACAGATAGGTTGTGGCAGGCTGGAAGCTAAGCGCTGCTTGGTGTAGTTTACACCTAGGTTATAAACCACCTAGTTGGACAGGTGGTATGGAGAGGGTATTTAGCCAGTCAAACGCTGGGCGATATTTTCAGCAACAAATTAGCGCCCCGATTTGTCAAGTGTGTGGTCACAATGAAAATTTCCGACACAATATATGAACTGTCTGACCTGAAGGGGAAAGTGGCAGGTAAATTTCGCGTCAAAGACATCGCCGAGGTGGAATAAAGGCTCCATTACGGTGAATTGACGCGAGAGCTGCCGTGGCACTTGTGGTAATTCAGTTTTACCAAATTAGGTTTCCATGTTCCAAGAAAAAAATATGGTGGCGCTCAATAGACCATGTGCTGGACAATGAGTGGGGATTTTGCTGACAGCATAGCGTTTGTATGCGCGTCTTTTGATAGAGCGTCGACGCTCACTTCCTCATGATGTCACATTGGATACATCCTTACCAATTCCTTATCCTGTTCTGTCAAGGGTCGCTCACCTGGCACTAGGTCGTATAGGTTGAATGGAAGGCAGCTCCATGATAGGGAATGAGTGGGGTTGCTACAGGGGTTTGGGAAGTGCTGCTGGGAAGTATGAATGAAAAGGATTTGGTGCGTGCTTTGGTGGGGGGGCTTTCGATGGGATATCCTTTAATTGTGAGGCTTCGGCCAATGATTTTTATTTTTTTTCTTTTTCCATGTTTTTATTGTGTATTGTCAGTCCGGTCTAGGTGGGCAGGCGTCCGTGACGCCATCGGTACACGGAGGTGCATAGTATGGTATGACTACGTCATGCACATCTTGACTCCGCCCGTTGGTTCTGCGGCCGTCGCACCGACGACAGAGGTGGGTGCTCGTGGACCATTGGTACAAGGACGTCCATAGTAATGTGTATGGACTCCGCCCTTTGGGTCTGCAGGCGTCGCACTGGTGACAAAGGTTTTATTGTCAGTCCGGTCTAGGTGGGCAGGCGTCCGTGGTTCTGCGGCCGTCGCACCGACGACAGAGGTGGGCGCTCGCGGCACCATTGGTACAAGGACCTCCATGGTAGTGTGTATGGACTCCGCCCTTTGGGTCCGCAGGCGTCACACTGGTGACAAAGGTTTTATTGTCAGTCCGGTCTAGGTGGGCAGGCGTCCGTGGTTCTGCGGCCGTCGCACCGACGACAGAGGTGGGCGCTCGCGGCACCATTGGTACAAGGACCTCCATGGTAGTGTGTATGGACTCCGCCCTTTGGGTCCGCAGGCGTCACACTGGTGACAAAGGTTTTATTGTCAGTCCGGTCCAGGTGGGCAGGCGTCCGTGGCGCCATCGGTACCCGGACGTAGGTAGCATGGTGTGGGGACATCATGCGTATCTTGACTTCACCCGTTGGTTCTGCGGCCGTCGCACCGACGACATAGGTGGGCGCTCGTAGGCACCATTGGGACAAGGACGACCGTAGTTTTGTGCGTGGACAACATGTACAACTTGGCTCCACCCTTTGGGTCCGCGGGTGTCGCACTGGTGACAACGGTTGTAGAGTAGGCTCCAACCAATCAGCGAAAGGCTTACGGATGGCCTATATACATCCAGTAGGGGGCTTACGGATGGCCTATATACATCCAGTGGAGGCTTACGGATGGCCTATATACATCCAGTGGGGGTTGTTGAGTGTGACTCCAACCATGGGCGTCATGAACCCGAATTGGCATGTGCTCCCGGTCTAGGTGGACGCTCATGGCACCGTCGGTGCCCGGATAACCATGGTATTTTATGGATCATGCGAGTTTTGGCACCGTCCGTGATGTGTGTGGGCGTCGCACTGACGACCCTGGCTAGCACGAGAATTGGCACTAAAGGGATGACGATCCCCGAGGTGATGATATTATAAACACATATTTGCTGTATTGTATAACCAAGTGTAACTGTTTCTTGTCGGTTTTTAGACCTGGAGGAGGCCTATAGTCAGATGTCGCCCCTATGAGTGGTGTCTCAGGGCCGTGTAATGAAAAATTGTATGTTAAATGTGTCGTATATAGTCTCATTATTGATATATCGCCAGACTTGTATCTTGCAATATCAAAGATCACCAGACAAGCGGGAGGAAACTCACCTTGCTTCCTTAATTTAAGTGATTAGGTTAAGAAACTAAATCAGTGCCCCTAAAAGTGCAGACTATCGGATCCGGTTCTGGGGAAGCCGTTGTGAACTAACATAATTACTATTAAGTAACTTGATCTGTTTTTGGGCATTACTCTTGTGAGTGTGTTGCCTTTGTAATCTTAAATGTTTGTACATTTTTCTATTGTAAATTAATCAGAATTTTTATGTGTAACCATGCTGAAGAGAAGGCGATTGTATCTGTTCTTGAACATTACTCTTGTGACTGTGTTGTCTTTGTTATCCTAAATGTTGTATGTTTCTTTTTTTTGTAAAAATAATAATAAGACTTATTATGTGTAACCATGTTGAGGGGAAGGCGATAATTGATGTTCTCCTGTATTGTGCCTTGCTCTATAAAATGTTTAACTGTTTCCAGGTGTTCTTAGATAGGGAAGCCCTGAGAGTTAGTTTTTCGTGGTTTCCTACTCTTTCGCAAATGCAGGGGCTATTTAAATCGTCCACGAGCGTATCCGGCATGACCCAGTAACGTCATGCCCTTTAGCATAGTATCTAATCCTTGTTTCGGCGAGCAGGTGTATGACCAATTGACACAGGGCCGTAATCAGTACTTGAATTATTTTTTTTTATAATTATTTTTTTTTTCTCGGTAACATAAAATGGAGTGTCAGGACCTGAGGCCTTGCTTGGGTACGGTCGACCAATTAGTTTATTGCAGTTAAAAAATAACCATTAAAAATAGTGAACCCGGGGAATCAAAAGACAATGGAGAAGGGCTCCTATTGTAACATGGCTCAGTGTCAGATTTCTCTTCCCTTTTTTTCAAAAGAATGCAGAACGTTTGTCTTTGTAAAGATCGGTAATTGGCGTTCCGTCTTACGATCTGATTTATTGCAGTCACAGATAACTATTGTTACTAAGAAAAAAAATAAAACTTTGCGCAAGATATATTTCAGAGGGTGAATGCGCTTTTATGACCGCGATTGTTAGGCGAGAAAAAAGGGTCAAAAATTTCTCTTCTCCTTTTCTAAAGAAATACGTCGCGCTTAATTTATTGCAGTCATAGTTAAATATTGAAACAACGGCTGAGAAGAAATAACACTTCACTCGAGATACATTCAAAAGAAGGGTACACTATTGTCTCTTAAGAAATAAGTATCGCCTTTAAGGTTACCGGATGTTATACAAAAAGGATTCCCGACTTTATGACGCTGTTATAGTCTAAATAAACTATTCATTGCCGAAGTAACGTTCGGGCGGTGGAAAGATTTATGATTTTCAACGGTCACGAGGAACTTTCTATAGAGCTCCAATATGGCGGGGGTTATCAAGATCCCTTAAATTCTGGGGGGCGATCTTCCCAGCCTCATTCTCGCCACGAAGTTGTCCAGTCATCATCATTTCGTCTTAACGCCGTTCGCGAACTAAAACAAGCTTTTTTCTCACATTTGATTGTTCATTCTTATTTGATACAATTTGTCCGGTAAATTCTGGATAATCTACAAACGCGGATCTTGTTTCACCTCAGTTTTGATTGAGCAGATTCTGGACTGTTGTCCAAACGACGATCTCGAGGTAGACGTACAACTCATTCTCGGGTCAAAGTTAACTGATTCTACCAGCAATATCGAGTGCGCGCAAGATTCTGGAGTCTTCGTGACCGGACCGAGGTGTGTGGCTGTATTACGGCACGAATTTGCGGTCGCCAACCACTGAGGGAATTTCTTCACATCAGCGGCCCTGTATAACAGTATAAGGTCAGAGGGCCATATACGAGTCGACCTGGTCATACACTTGAAGCGGATCTGGGATAATACATTGTGTCTTCTATTGGAGTAAGATGAACCTTATTTATCCTCTTTTGCTTGTCATTTTATGGTGATATTTGAGTATTCTAGAGATTGGCGATATCTAATCTTTGAGAATTGACACATTTCCGCAACGGACTGTTGTGAGATTACCCCTGATAATAAATTGCTTCGACTGCCTGTCCATCTGAAAGGCTAGCGGAGTAGCAGAGAGTAATCTGCTCATTTGATTTTCCTGACGGAGTATCAGCTCGTCAGGATTAAATATATAACCAATTAACAGCAAATATGTGTTTCATTATGTATTTATACCTACCCAAGCACTGACGAATGCCTACCTCTTCCCACGACATCTTGAGATCTTATTGAGCCTTGTTTTACCTATACTGAGCTACCGGAGTAAGAGTCATACATTGTAACATCCAGGCTTTTAGTAATCCAACGGAATTAATTAAAGGGTTAAAAGTATGAAACCCTCGGTTTTAATTCCACCTTTAGGTATCAGCCCACTTATAACTATTAAGTGGACTAAGTTTCGTACAAACTGCTTGCTGTTTAATATCAATGCTATCTAGTTAGTTATAATACGTTTCTAAATACGAGTATATCAAAATTGGTGATACGTACATGTTGAAATGGGAGGCTGGGAGTCAATATTGTATGGTGAAGCTTGCGTAGCAAAATTTAAGTCTTGGACTGTGCTGGTTTGGGCACTTACATCGCATGCAAGACACTGAACCTGCAAATATGCCCCTGTTTAGAGAGTTGCGAGACAAAAACTGTGATGGCTGGATATGGTGTGATAAAGAACTGTTGTACATTGGATATAACCAATTGGTAGATGAATACTGGTGAGAGTGATAAGTGACAGAAAATTTCTGCATCATTAATATGGATTTGTTGAAGCTTATATATAATATGAACGAATTAATGAATTATGAAACAGTGCTATATAAGTAATATTTAAATTTTATAATGTCTCTTGATTTGTCGTCTATAATTGGTAGAATAATTGATTTCCAACCCAAGTGTTAAGGTCAAATTCCTCATGGCCCCCAAAAAAATATTGATATTTTACATGAGGTATTTTAACAACTTTCTGGTAGATTCAAAGAAGTCCACCAGACTGTACTATGTGTCATGAAAAAGTATCGTATTACATTTGAGGATTATTATTAAGGATCGTATTACATTTATTAAAAAATAAATTCAACATTCTTAGGATAAAACGTTGGAGAGACTCCATGCGGGGAGAGATGCCGTATTCTTAAATTATCATATTTCTAATATGAAAATGACAATAAATTGATGGTTTATGATAAAAGTGTGAATGCTTAGTTAAAAAATCAGTGCTTGTTTGGCTGCCACAGCATGCTCCGGTGTTGAAAAGCGTTGAATGATTTAATGATAAAAAATTTACGTCAAAATTGTACACTACTTTGGTTTTCATTTCAAGCATGGATTCAATACATAGTCAGTTTCTATTTTATTATATTATATGGATTTTTTGTGTGTTCACTAAATATGTCGGCTTTATTTTGATCGTGATGTGGGTGCAGCATCTTTCCCATAATATTGAGATGGACGCCTCACTCATTGAATATATTATTTACAAGGTACTGTGTCTTGATGTTCGATGAATTATGAAATACCAATAATATATAGGATGTAAAATAACGTAGTCAAGTGAAAATGGGCTGAAGAAAATTTTAAATTAGTTTTAGAAAAGGTATTATGAAATAAAATATCAAAATGTTACGTTCAGAGGAGATGTGGGGGTTTGTGTTCAAACCCTAATGAATCTTCAATCTGAAAATAGATCTTAAACTAAATTGGGACTTAATTTTTTTTTATTATATTGTAATATCTTAAAACAGAATTTTACACCTGAATGAGTTTTACATTTTTTTATGCATTAGGATTAAAAAACGAAAAAGTGCCTATCATGCCACATTATCTGCTTGCTTGCTGCTTCTGATTTTGCTCCTGCCAGAGATTGCATTATTTGTCTTGCATATAAATTTGCAGAACAAATGGACATCCCAAATATAATATTTTATGAGAAGGAAAAAAAACATTATGCGGATGATTTCTCAAATGCATCCGACGTGTTCATTAATAAAAATCATATATCAACGACTTATTTCTCAAATGATTCAATGAACATTCCTAACCATGAAAATCGAAAGAAGAAAAAGTCAACCTGATTTTAGATGGCCACTCACCCCATTTCAATATAAACATACTAGATTTGGCACAGAAAAAATATGTAATAATTGTATGCCTTCTATCTCATTCCAACCAGTTTCTCCAGCCATTAGATATGAGTTTTTAAGCAGTTTTTTTTCACAAGAAGCAAATTCGTGGATTATAAAAATTTGATACATAAAAATATTATGATCTTGCTTTCATGAAAAGGAGATGCCAAAAAAACAAATAAGCAGCTTGCTCAGCATCCTCTTACAAAAAAACATTTTCTGAACCTATTGCTGATGATATGGTAATAGCAGAAGTTTTGAATGTTGGGAAAATTATTATATACTCTACAAAAAAAGTTGATTGAATAAAATTTTCCTCGTGCTCAAACGGGCTTGAGTCTTGCACTTTGTATAGCTCATTTCGCAACAACTGTGGAAAGGAAAATGTTTGATTTTTTTATAAATAAATAAAAATAAAACATCCGATACTTCTCCTCCATGGTGATATTTCTCCTCCATGTGATATTTCGCATCTAACACACACATATACTCGTATGGGAGAGATGCCGTCTTACCTATTCATATTTTTTTATAAATAAATTAAAATAAAACATACGATATTTATGTTGTTTATAGTTAAGGCATTAACGTTGTGGAGGTTTAAAGACATTTTAATTTATTTTTAACAAACACTGTTTATTCCACTTTTTTGTGACGGTATAACCCTACCGGTTTCAAGGCTTTCACCTCATCTTCAGGGGAGTCTTGTTTGCGCTCCCCTGAAGATGAGGTGAAAGCCTTGAAACCGGTAGGGTTATACTGTCACAAAAAAGTGGAATAAACAGTGTTTGTTAAAAATAAATTACAACATACGATATTTCTCCTCCATGCGATATTTCGCATCTAACACACACATATACTCGTATGGGAGAGATGCCGTTTTACCTATTCATATTTTTTTATAAATAAATTAAAATAAAACATGCGATATTTCTCCTCCATGATGATATTTCTCCTCCATGCGATATTTCGCATCTAACACACACATATACTCGTATGGGAGAGATGCCGTTTTACCTATTCATATTTTTTTATAAATAAATTAAAATAAAACGTGCGATATTTCTCCTCCATGGTGATATTTCTCCTCCATGCGATATTTCGCATCTAACACACACATACACTCGTATGGGAGAGATGCCGTTTTATCTATTCAAGTTTGTATGAGTGTTTAATTTATAAAAAATAAAAGTTACTTCATTTCTTTCCAAAATCACACATTGACTATCAATTTTCCAAAAAAGTGCGGCGTATTTCCACATATCATACACATCTTTTATCTTACATACCTCCCATGTCAACTCGGTCATATATGATTATTATACTACCCATTGTATTGTATTACACTTTCATTTTATTCAGTACCGCTAGCGGGTTTATTGCCATCTCTTCTAGCTAAACAGAAATATGTTAAAGGCAACCTTAATCGAAAATTAGACAAAAATCTTTTTTTAAATTGATTAGTTTCCAACTGAAATCGAACCCGCAACTGCCTACTTGAAACCAATATTATATACCTGTGGTTCTACAAGTTAATACGATCAAAGCGCTCTTATGAATTTTAAATGCCTTATTGTAAAATTGCAATCTATTTTTGAAACTAAGTCTAAAAATAGCTATAAATTCCGTTTTATTACGCAAGGATGAATGAAATATTTTGACGTAAACTTAATGACAATGAATGTTAAACGAAAATGAATAAATTATTATTGTGATGACAGGAATATTCCATTTCACAATATAGAATATTGACGAATAACATGAGTACTCGTACGTCTTTATTTTGTCATTTTGGAACGGTGGAAACGAAATGCTGATCTAAAAATATACTTCCAATAACTAATTTATTGTTGAGCCATTCATGAAACGGTGTTTATTACATGATTTTTTTAATGAAACTTTTCATATTAGAGATATTTTAAATATTACACACTTAAATACCACCACGCCGTCTTCCTGTAGGAAGAAAAGAGCTTCAGAATTTCCTATCGCGACACACATCTTCCGTTTTCTCTACCCGTTCTCATATAACACCTACGATTTCTCTAACATTACACATTTCCATCTTTCAAAATATTATTCACTTGACCCAACCATACCTTCTTTCGTAATTCTCTACTTCGTTTTGTATTTGTTTCGTTTTGTATTCACAACGTATTTGTTTTGTTAGTCTTTCTTCATTCATTCGTTGTACATACCTAAACCATCTTAGTGTTCTTTTCAACTTAACCGAACTGCTTTAATTTCACGTTTATCCTCAATCACTTCGTTTCTTATTCTGTCATACATTATCACCCCATTTATTCGGTTTCTTTAAGTTTTTCCTTATTTGAATATCGAAGAGAAAAAAAATAATAAGTAAAAAGTTCAATACATGTTTAGCTGGTTAACGCTTATTATGTGTTATTTTGCTTGTAAAAAACAGATATTGTTGCAGTTTTCAGGCTAACTTAGAAAAAACGTCTAAAATATAGTTATGTTTCATAAATTTATCATATCATTGTTTTTGTAAGACAGCTAGTAAGCGCTAATACAACAATAAATTCAAATAAAAAATGTCAAAAAGTAAAACTAGTCGTACAGCCACCGGGAAACGATCCCGGGACGCCTGGGTACTGAGTAACATTTTAAGCTAAGAGTATAGCCGAGAGAAAAAAACATTGATTAACGAAACACTTCGGTAGAAATATTAATGGAGGTGAATCAAACACACATATTGGGTTATTTCGATCGGGTTTGGATTGGCCGGCCTTGTAGCATAAAAAATATTTTCTCTGGAGTGAAGGAACATTTACTGCTCAATGACATTTGCTTTTTCGTACGATATCCTTCAATTGATTTAAATTGGTGATTTCGGATATATTGAAGAATGTGGTCAGGAGAAAATAATGTTATCATCCCCAGTAATCGAGTCTTCTGGCTTATTTATAACCACTGAAGAAGGTACGAAGCTCGCGGTTTGTCGTTTGCAGGTTTTGGTTACACTACCGTGCGTGAAGAGACAACAACACTAGCATACGTATTATCGTAAAATAGTCCCAGTATCGTAAAATATTATACGAAACTGGGATATTTAAAAAAAAATGGGTACCAGCGGGGACCAAACCCGATACCCCCGGGTGGAAGAACTAGTTCACAGGGGTTGCTAAGACTTTGAACATAATGCTTGAGATGATATAGATGTTACTTTGGAGTGATTTTGATCACTAAACAGTGTTAGGGAGAAAACGTGTTACTTATTTTCTACTTTGAAGAAATTTTAATTTATCCATGAATGAATTTGCTAAATTATTTCCTGAAAGAGTTTTTTTATTTTCGCAAATAAATAGTTGCGTAGATTGTAATTTCTTGATTTGTAAATATATTTTTTTTAAATTTTAAAGGTTGATGATTTTTTTAAAGATTCTATAAATGTCGAAAAAGATAAAAATGTTAGAAATTTATTCCCTGAATATTGAGAGCTTAATTTAAATTCCCGTACCAGTCAAAGGAAGGCACAAAATAAAAAAGCAAAAAAAAACAGGATTGACATAATTAAGGATAAATGATTTATAGCTGGCATCAAAATAATTTGAGGCTTTCGAAAGGGGGCATAAGAACTGTGCTAGCATGAAAACATAATTTAGTTGGTCACCAAAATACAACATTTTGAAAATTTGTATTTCCAAGCCCAAATATTATAAATAGAAAAATTCACATATTCTTAGTAATATTGTAAAAAATTAACAAAACATTTTGAATTTATAAACACGATACTTCGTTACTTGCAGCTCGTTTGGATAGCTACTTGTAGCGTGTTTTTTCAACAACACTGTGTATATGTAGTACAAATGTACTATATTGTATTACACTTTTATCGTACATAATACAATTTGGCGGGCTTATTACCATGCGGTAATCCCTTCCAATCATCAAGAACTGTGTTAAAGAGGCCTGAGTGAAAACCGGCCTTGAATCCTTTTTTTAAACTGGGTTCCAACGGTAATCGAACCCGCTGCCTTTGGGCTGGAAGACATGCGTCATAACAACTAGGACTTGAATACCGTCAATATGTATACTTGTTTATATGTGAGGTTCACTTTATCATTTTTTAATTTTCATTAAATATCCATTCTAATAACCAGTAGGTGAAGCTGATTTGAAAAAAAAAATAGTGAAAAATGTTACAAAAGTTTAAAATCAATACAAAGAAAAAGGGCTTTTTAAGTGACGGAGAAAATAATCATATAAGTGTACTTTATTTATAAATGTTAGGTTCGTGACCCCTGATATAAATAAAGGATACACGTAAAAACTAAAGTTTATGATACTTTTGTGATCCAGTGGAAAATATAACGTGAAAGAATCTTCCCGCTCACTTGCCAACTATTTCGCTGTGGCTTGACTCGTCTGAAGTATATAAAAGGGAATAAGGGAGACAAATGGATAGATTGCCTCTGTATGAAGTTTTTGTGGGGGATATAGCAAACTTAGAAAATTCTGAGGGGCAATAAAAGATCCCGTTGTCTGGTGCGGGGGTGGGCAACTAAAAAGAATAAGACGTTACAGAAGAAAGGCGAGTCATTAATATCCATCAAGTTATTTTAGGCATGCCAGGAACATTTTTCAAGACTAGACTATATTTTTTGTTAATTTATTACTTAACAAATATTATTGGTTAGATTCTTGACTACAATATTGTGTTGGTGCCCATCTTGACATATGAGAGTTAATTTTGGAATTCACAGAAGAATTTTAAATGTGATATTAATGCTGTAAAGAAACGTGCACTGTAGAAAATTTGTGGATCGTAAGTGAATTAAAGGAGCATAAATTAAGGTATTAGATATATTATAAATGCATGTAATTGTTTTGTAATTATTCATCTTTATTTAAAGTTTTTCAATGAATGTTGAGTTAGATGAATAATAGAACATTATGAAAATAATGTTGAGTTAAATGAATAATAGAACATTGTGAAAAGAATGTGGAGTTAGATTAATAATAGAACACCATAAAAAGAATGTTGAGTTAAAATGAATGAATAATATAACATTATGAAAATAATGTTGAGTTAGATGAATAATAAAACATTATGAAAATAATGTTGAGTTAGATGAATAATAGAACATTATGAGAATAATGTGGAGTTAGATGAATAATAGAACATTATGAAAAACGAAATGTATGTATGTAGGTGAAAAGGGTACATAAATATATTCTTTCTGCTTATCCTGAAATCAACTCGGCATGATATTACGAGTATATATAATAGATGAAGGCTATAATAAAGGAATATTCACAATAGAAAACATTTTCCAGGTTTCTTTTATTTATAATCCTTATACTCGTATAGTCGAAAAAATAAAGAAAAAATTGGCCATGCTCTTTGAGGGGACATATGAGCAGGAGACAAACTTGCCCCTTAATCTTAAGTGCAGCGCTTTATCCGCAACATTAGTCACCTCCATATTTTATGTTATGTTCTGTATATTGGCACCCAAGAAAGTGACATTAATATATCATACTAATAAATTCGTGTAGTCAATAATAAGAGATAAATGATACAATTTTTATCAATTATTAATTATTTTAACTAAAAGAAATTTGACAAATTGTTAAATACATGCAATCTTCACTTACATACTATTTAATACTGTCAAAATGCATATAAAAATGAATGAATAGTATGCTACAGCTGATTTCGAAGCCAATTAGTACTTAAACCAAATGCTTTATGGAAATTGAAAATTGAAATTGAAAACCCTTACTTAATTTTCCTTTCTAAAATTTATTTATCAAGATTCTTAACAATTTAAATTTTATTTATTTTTTAAATAAAAACAAAAAGATCAATCCATATATTATCATATATATAGTAGAAATCATAACTTATTTTAGGTTTAATGTTGCTTAGTAAGATTTTTATATATTAAGCAATATATCCACGAGACTTGCAATTATATAAAAGTGTTCAAATATTCCCTGAAATTGTAATTATTTCTTCTTCATAAAATTTAAAAAATGCCGCATGAAAAACAGCTGTCAATAAATGAAGATATTCTTTTAAATTTATAATCATAAAAAAAACTCTTTTTTAATTTCTTACAGGTATTTTTTTAATATATGCCTTTAAATTTTATTGGAAAATTTCCAAAACGAAAATTAATAACAGTTGTAATTAAAATGTCATCGAAGAATGTGAAAAAATGGTAATAAATATTTTTTTGAGGGTGATATATGTTTTAAATTTTAATTTAATTAGACAATGGAATCATTTGTCACGCTAGATTTTTGTATGAGAGGGTTGCCACACGATTTTATGACTTGAGTCAACACCGGACGGATTCTGTGGCCCATAGAAAGTAATGTAATACAGAGAGCAAGTGATATTGATCGAATTCTGTCGCAGCGAGGGAGACGGCAACACTTTGTAATGTTACGAAAGCGTACGCTAGAGAAAGAGAGAAATATTGCCAAATGTATAAAATAATGATAGTTTTAAAATCTTAATTAAACAGAGTGAAACTGTTAAAATTTCATTATTGAAAAGTATTAAATTTTCTTTGAATGATTGTTTGTGGTTATTTTGTGTTTTTGTAGTGTATTATATGGGCGTGTTTTGAAATAATTTGAAAAGGAGCGCGCCCTCTGTGCCTCCCCGTTAGCGACTGAGTTGGCGTAGAGCGCCGTAGATTGTCGTAGAGGGCCGCGTCCGGTTTGCGTAGCAGGCGCGCCTCGACGTTCTCCACAAACGCACGGACATCGCGTAAATTTTATTTACAATATTATTTTCTCGTTGATCTCCGGGCGGTAGTTGTAAGATAAAACAACAAAAGTGACGTCTATTTTGGTATAATTGATAATCAAAAGTGTAAGGTAGCCTGTGGAAAAGGGTGGTTGTCCCTGGTGAGGTCTGTGTGGAACCACACACAGACCCCCGCACCCCCTGCGCCATGTAGGCCGCCCAGGAAGATGTTGGATAAGCCGAAAGTGGTATGTATCTTTGGCGGGATGCTGCCATATGTTTATCTTAATGTAAAACCTTTGTAAACGACGTTGTGCAAGACCGAAAATTATTTAAAAAATATATACATTATCTGCATAATGTATGTAAATGTACTAAGTAAATTTAAGCAAAAGTTTTAATATGATAATTAATAAATGTTATATGTTATGAGTAATCGTATTTTAAATACAGATTTAGTAAGTTAATAAATAAACAGTTCCATTGCGAATAATATTGTACTATTTTTTAAAAAAGAGAAATATTTCCCAACTGTCAAAAAAAAATTCAAATTCGTTAATTGAAAAATATTTTTATGTACGTATTTAGAATTTTTTTAAGACCAAATATTGTGTTTTCATAATTTTAATTTCAAATATATTATTGAATTTGTTACGTTTTTTTAGTAAAAATGGTAACATGAAATTGAAAAAAAAACATAGATACAATTTTTTTATCAACTTTTATCAGCTTTTCGTATTATATTGAAAACCAATTTAGCAATAAAAAACTATACACTTCATTATAATTCCATCCATGTGATAAAATACAGTAAAAATAGCTTTGTACTCGAGGATAATTTAGCACATATCACACTAAAGGAAATTAATTCTGGGGGGTGTGTATGGTATATAGTGGTACATTAGGGAGTTTGGTGATAGCCAGTGGTGACATCATTCTTAAAAGTGGGTCAAGGGTTGTTCAGAGTGCAGGAAGCTGAGAGTTTCGAAATCCACACCTCCGCGCCTTCATCTATCGTCAATCATCCATAAAATATCGAAAAAGGTTGAGTTTTCACGACGGTTCCATGCTCATTCTTTGAGTTTTTATTTTCGTGAATCTATATCGTTCATCACCTGATATGTTTGAGTTTAAAAAAATGTGTCTGTTAAATAAACAAAAGTTTGGAAAAATTGCACGTTATTGTGCATAACGCGCGTGTGCGCCTTTGAACGTGTATGAGTCTGAAAAAATATTATAAGTCAAATGTACAAACATTTGTTAACATCATATTGTAAAATTTTAACATAAAGTTTCCATATTAAAATGTTTTTTTAATTATATCCATCCGATATTTATATGTACGAGTATGACATTTCTTTGTAATCAATCAGATTTGTTTGATTGATGTAGCGTCGCCAGTTTGGAAAAAGGATTTTATACAAAATTATAAAAATAAAGATTACCAAGCCTTCGTACATCACAAGCGTGTAAATACATTTAAAAAAATATTATATGATTACAGCATATAATATAAATAGAAAAAATATACAATGTGCCTCAGTCGAGGAGTGGAGTAAATGAGTAATTAAATTTAAGAAAAACATATTTAAAATTCAGAATTTACAGGACGGAATATTCAAAATTGAGTGGAGAGGATGTTTTTTCTTGATCTTGTGTAATGAATAAAGTTAATTTGTCGAACACCACTTTTCGATTCCCTAGTTTTTCCAAGTATGAGATTGTGGCTTAGAAATCAGTTATTCATATTTTGTATTTTTTTATTTAATATTTTAATCTGGTGCTTTAAAGTTATTTCTCCCAATCAACCAGGTTTTGTTTAATTTATATTAGGCATTTTTTAACCGTGTCTAAAATCAAGTAAATGAAAGTAATATTTGAGAAAATGTAATAAAAAATAAAATAAGATACTCCTGGAAAATAAGGCTTCTTTTATATTTGAGTTATATTCCATATTTTTTTTAATACTCAGGAGCAAGTAACATCAATTTGATACTTCCAAAAGGTGTAGAAACATATAAAACGGAAAAAAAAAGTTGAAGAAACATATTTTTTTCCACTGAATATTTCTGAATCCTCTTATGAGTCATGTGTTCCACCATTAACCCACGAAGGTCGACTGTAAACCTCGAATTCAAATCGTTATGGAATGTCCGATTAAAAAAAACCGGAATATTTGGTACATTGCCAATGCGTTGATGTCTGAAAGATTTTTTCAAATGAATAAAAAATCTGTCTGAAGAAAGTATTGGAGCGTATTTAAAAAAGAAACAACAAAAAATGGTTGGTTTCAAGGAAGTGGTGTGACGTGAAATAGGATTATTTTTTTAAAGAATACTTAATATTTAAATATTGATGACTGCCAAAATACAAAACTCTATTACAGTTTTTGAAACTTGAGTTCTAAATATACACAGAGATTATTTGAGTTTTAATAAAATATTTTATTTTCCAAAAAATTATCTCTGTAGTTTGTTTCACAACTAGAGGGTTTCGTTAAGATTTTATTTTATTACAACCTGTTTTTATGCAGTACAACCTAGTCGGTTTAGTATCATGTAGCAATTTCTTTCAACCAACAAAAATATTTCAAAGAGGTCTTAAGTGAAAAACAGACTGAAACCTCTTGTAAAAAAGTGGATATCAGTGAAAATCGAACACACTAACCCCAGGCTAGAAGACAGGTGTCTTAAATACTAGATCACGAAGACTAAATTTCACCAAAATAAAAATTATTTAATTCAGTGTGTTTGTATATACACAACAAAACAAGTTCATCCGTTCCGTATATTCTTATTATCATGACACCAGTGGATTGCAATAAACTGAAAACGTTATATTATACATATACAATGAAAGTTTAATAGTTGATTAATTTATAAATATTTTTTTTTGTTGGTAGAGTGCCTTTTTACTAAAATTGCCAAATTTCTTAGACTAAAGTTTGATATTACATAAAATCTTTAAAGGATTTTGTGCTAATTACTGTGGAATAAAATATAGATTTTAAGATATATTGACTGTTCTATATGAAAAAAATATTAATTTTAAAGACATATTGAGTGAAATATGTGTAATATCATGCCATTGTATTTTTCAAGTTCTTTTTCAATCTTTTTTACAAGCATTGAAAATCTAACTGAAGAAATACGAATGGAAGTCGATAGACCTTTTGCCATGTTATGAAAGTTGTTAAATTTCGTGTAATCTTGTTAAGGAATTAATATTTAAAAAATTTAATGTATGAAAAAAACAATTTCATAAATTATGTCTGTTAAGTCTCGTCACCGCAGCTGGGGTGAAATAATCCCATTAGATTTACAGGCTCGCAAATATAATCATGGGTGCAAATCGGATTGCCTGGCATTATGTGTAAATGTAAATATTTTATGTAAATATTAAAGCCACCAAGCTAGTGAAATTATTTAAAAACAAATTACTACATTTTTCAAACAATTTTTTGTAACAATTCTAACATTTTTTACACAATTATTGTAAACAAAATCGCAATAGTCAATACGTTATATAGGAGTTAATTTAGACCAGCATGAGCAAACATCATCTTTTTACTCTTACAGTAGATTTTTGAAATGTTTTTTTCACTATTATTCTTTGGATGTTGACTTCCAGCTATCCCTCTATCCGTTTGGGGGTCAGCCTTATTGTCAGCTTCCTAAGGGGTGAGCATGTAAAACTATGCGGGAATCCGGATCTCATCCATTCTTTGGACGTGATACCGCCAATAATATCGTTTCTGTTTTCTCCATCTTACAATGTCTTCGGTTTAATGTATTCTTTTAATTTTTATTTGTGTCTTTGAGTGCTTTAACAGTTATATATTCGTATAGACCTTCACATCTGATGTTATAAGAAGTACCTTCGTTGGTGTGGTATCAGTTCTTGTTTCAAAAGCGTGTTATTACAGGTTTAACACATGCTTTACAGATCCTTATTTTACTTTCTGTTGCCACGTACTTATTTTTCCCTCAACAATATTCTTGTTTGAGGCATCCAAATACTGCAGAGGTTTTATTCACCCTTCCTCTAATTTTATTGTGTAAATTATTGTGGGTATGAATATCCCCTCCTAGGTATTTAAAACACAACACTCACTCCATTATCTTAAAAAAATACAAATAAATAATATATCAATATCCATCTGTTACCAAGATAGAAAATATTTTAATAGATAAATAAAAGGAAACATGAGCTAAAATAAATTTTATAACGCAATACTCTCTTAATGACGACCTCCTTAGCCTAGTTGGTAAGACGTTTATTTCTCAACCCGGAGGTTGAGGGTCGATTCCTGTTGGAACCTAGATTTTTTAAAAAGATTCCAGTCTGATTTTCCCTTAAGACCTCTTGAATATATTTCTGGTTAGTTTAAAGATATTGCCACACGGCAATAAGCCCGCCAAGTTATAATGTATACAACGAAAGTGTAATACAATTCTCTCAGTAAAAGGAAAATGGGAAAATAGAGGGTATTTTGTAATTAAAAAAAAACAATATTTAGAAACTAGGAATATAGATCGATATCAATAATAACCAGCGTTCTACGACATGAGAGATTGCTAAGATACTAAAAAACATAGAAAACCTTACGACTACGACTACAAGCACTTGGTGCAATTTCGATATAGAATTTGACCTAAAAATACAAAATTACTTCCCGGACAACTCGGGAAGTGTAACTCTCGATACTATTTTAGTGAGTATAACAACTATTGAATTAATGGAAGCAAATGTTTCTTTCGTAAATGTTAAAAGCTTTTTCTTGTTTGATAAAAAAAACAGTCAGAGTCAATTAATGGGAAAACATAATCCAAATAAAGGGCTTTAATCTATGTGAAGATACGACTACCTCTATTAAAAACAGTTCAAGACATTATTTTACAAAATAGTTGACTTTTTTCAGCATAATATATACAAGGATTAAAATATGCTAAATTCCATATTTGGCTGTTTCAACTTTCCTTTGTTTAAGTTTCCATTGTTTGAAACTCGGGTTGACATTTTCTGATAACGATGAAACAAGTATTTTTGAATCTAAATTCACAAACGCATGTATGATTTTGTTCATTATTTAAGTCAGGGAACAACACCTGAGTTTGAACCGGAGATCTCTCGATCTGAATTTTAGCGCTCGAAAGGAACATTGCCGTTTTTGCCTGACGGCGGCGAGGAGTTAACATAATGTACGCCTTGTACGAGTATGGTTTAAATGATGAATGAACAAGAGAAAACAAATCCGTCTTCCTTTGTTCTCATTGCCAACTCTTTCTAGGACATCTGACCTATTCGTTTTATCTGCGCAGTTTCGAGATTGAGTCCAGTGGTTAAAATGAATAATATTCTTTTATTATTTACCCTCACATAAATGTGGACAAAGAAAAAATATTTAGATTGATTTTTGTTTTTTGCACAGTATACTATATATTTCACTGCTTGTGTAATAAAAATCAATTGAATTAAAAACTAAAAACCTTTTTTCAATCTTCAATTGTATTTTTGCGAATAAGCAATTTTTTTTCTCGAAAACTGAATTATCCCGGAGTTTCAAAAAAATCTTTTATATTACTGCTAACCATTTTCTCTATTGAACAGCAGCATATAAAGCAATTATCATTATCTAATTCCAGGTGGTTTAAAATTCTCTTTTAATATTTTTTTTTCTAAAACGAATTTAAACCATTAGTATACTCCTTAACAAGTATCAAAACATACTAAAATATTGACTGGAAAGATCGTGTAACTTATGTGGAAGTGCTAGCACGTTTGTATAAGGACCGATAACTACTCAAAACTTTGAAGGTTCATAAGTTGCAGTATCTCAGCCACATAATGAGGGGCACAAGACACATTACTATCATAAACAACTGATCATCCAGGAAGGGGTGACTGGCAAAGCAGAGGAGGACACTGCATTGGGAACTTGAGGAGAGGTTTGTGTACAGGTGTGCTAAGTCGTTCTGGGCTGCAGTGGGTAGGATAAAGAATATCATGATGGTGGCCAACCTCCGATAGTAGACAATTTCTTAAAAAGGGGAAAAAATATCTGAAGAAATAGTAACATTAACGTGCCATTGATGCCTTGATATTCGAGATGATATACCAGCGAATTTTGTATAAAATTGTACGATTTGTTTAATAATACTATATAAGTATCATTATAGTTTTTCATTCCAGTATTTCTCTAATAACAAATAAATTCCAAATACGGAAACAAAAAAGTATTAGATAACAAAGTCAGAACCACTAACAGAATAGATACAGTTCAATTATTGACTAGACATTTGACTGATGAATTCGTTAATTTAATTAGACCTCAGAGAATTGAAACTAATTTATCCTGATACCCAACAATTTGTATTGCATGTAAACACATTATTAAGGTGGAAACCTTGTCAAGAATACAGTTAGGTAAACTTAAAGCGCAAGATTAATGCACCGATGCAGTTGCACACACAAATGAGGTCAAAAGTTCAAATTATGTATTTATAATGATTATTCATTGATGGAAAATGCATAATGATTGATTTGTAGCGAGATTTAAAATGATTTATTGCATTTAATGTCTTTGATAATTGCTTAGTCAAACGATTATTTATTTTATGTACCACTCATTCAATAATAATAAATAAAAGAAAAATGTACCACCCATCAATAAAACAATTTTTTAGTTTACATTAAACGAAAATTTAGATTTTTTAAATTATACAATAGTATATCGTGAGCGGTGAAGACAAAGAGGTTAGATCAATATTAATAGTTCTTTTCAAATTTAATGACCAGTTGCATAATTTTTTTATACTTTTCATGCATCCTACTTGCCTATTTTCTTTACCACACAAATAGAAAAATATTTAAGAGCTGTTTTTATCTCTATAACTTAACAGCAATCTTGAAAACTACTCCGTACTTTTTTTAATGGTGTCGAAAATTATTTTATCATATCAATGTTCAATAAGTTGTTACCATTAAATATTGTGGTTAAGAGTCGGAAATACTCATAGGAAGCTGATACTTCCTGAAAGCAGTCGTCTAAAATATTTCAAGGTATAGAGGAAGTGAGGTTAGTCAAATTGCATTTGATATTTCCTGAATGAATTTTCAAATTTAATATCCTTTGAATTTTCGTTTAGATAGCTAGTAGAGTTTGTAGAGCTTGAATGTTTGAGATTAGATATTGCGGTAAAAATAAATCATTTGAACGAGTGCGGTTATTTTTTATTAAAGAGAAAGTAAAATATTTTTCATTCAGATGGAATTGTTCCTCCATAAATATAAATATTTTTTCCCACAAAAAATAAACTCAGTTTTATTTACTACTTTTTTTAATTATGAAAAGAATGTGTACGTAGATTTACGTCATATTTAAGAAACCTTTTTTTAACATTCGTTTCAAATTATGTTTTTAATCGATTGATTTGGATAGCATTTTAAAATTTTATTTGATACTAAAAAATGGAAAACTGTAAATATATAAAAAAGTATTTTCTTCTTCTTCTTGAATAGTGGCCGTTAACTCCTATATGTGAAGGAGTATACAAAAAAAGTAATCATTTCGAATCAACACTGAGGAAACGTCTAAAAACATATTCGTTTCTTTATATGAAAGAAATACAAATAGTAATTTGAAACATAAATTTACTAAATCCAATAGGCGTTATACCTATTTTCGAAGTTTATTTAGGATTTGGTTTTCAAAACGCTGTGTTGACTTATTCGATTGGACGAGTCAGATACTCACCCCTGCCGTGCAAGGGTGGCGCAAGTTACCTAACGGGGTAGTAGGTAGGGAGTGGAGCTGAGGTGGGATCAATTGCCTTTCCCAGGATATTTATATTTTGTCTCCTGAATGCCATCTGAGTTTTTCGAACCAAATCAATGTTCGAAATAATTATCAATTGAAAAAGGACACAACATTGAAATGTTACCAATATAACCCTTGAAACTCAGTATCCCCCCCCCAGTATACTGAGTTTCAAGGGTTACTTCTTTAAAGGTTATATATTATTTTTTCAGAAAACTTTGTTACATTTTGTGGTACAAATAATTCTATATTTTGAGGACACTTCTACTGTTTCTTAATAATGAGTAAACCGAATTGAAAAAAATAAATCAAATTTTATTTTTGTGTTACAAGCATGTACGAGTATTTTAACATAACTTAATATACTGGAAATGAAGTGAAAAATAATTAAATAATTTATTTGTTAATTGTATCCGCAGTTAACAAATAAACAGGATGGTTTCAAGTATGAAAATTAAAATACCCATAAAATATTGTTTAATATTTCAAAAAAGATGACTTTAGTGTTACAAGAACCTACCACAGAGATGAAGCAGAGGTTTTAAAGTTTATTTATAACTAAGACGGAACGTTTTGTTAAAAAAATATATCGGTATGTAATTTACTGCATTGCGAGTCATTTTCCTTCTCCTGTGACGTCGGACGTAAGATTGTTGTCGCAACTATTCTTTTCATATTCAAGTGTGCTACCTTCGGAAGAGTCCTTTTGGGCAGTTTGTTCTTCGTTGCTAATTGACGTATCGCTCGTAACATATAATATAAAGAAGATTTAAATCTTCTAGTGTAGTTTGCGCTGAATTTGTCCCCCATAACAGTGCGAGGGATGGTGGGATCGAATAATTTTTTGTACATCATAATGACTTTTCTGATTTTTTAATTATCTCAGAGGGAAATTGAAACCAACATTTCTTTCAATAAATTTTGATCGAGCATAAAATGAGTAATTTTATTTCTGATTTCAGAAAATACGACTGTATAAAAGTGAAAGAATTTGGACTGTATAAATATTGCTTCTTTTAGGCTTTTTTTAATTTAGGCTCGGGGTTGAAATATTATTGATGTTCTCCTCTAAACTAGCCTGTCCCATAATACAACCCTCACAGGCCCGTTCTTGATGAAGCTTTTGCTAACAGATGTATTTGGTATAGGAATTAGAATAATCCACCTGTATTTATTGCACATACGAGTATGTTTTAACAGCAAAAAACCGTAAATATGCATGTTTGGAATTTAGCATACGAGATTGCATGCGAAATATTGTGATCAAAAGATGAGCTGGATCAAGTCTACTAGACATGTGGTAAGACACTTTTCTGCCGATCCGGAGGTTGCGGGTTCGATCCCCGCTGGAACCCAGATTTTTTTAAATAGGATTCCAGTCTGGTTAACATTTAGGGCCTATAAAAACAACTTTCCGATTGGTTCGAAGAGATTGCCACATGGCAATAAACTCGCCAGAATAAAAAATAAAAAAACATGTTGCTCGCCTCAAGGGGTATACTAAATAGTAACATAACTGAGGGTCAAGAACATGAAGAACCAATTCAAAAGACCGGCGAAACAGACACCAGGAGTGCAATGGGATCCAAATGGCACCTGAAGGTAAAATATTGAAAACAGTGAACATTTTTAATGCCTTACGCATTAAATTTATAGGTGCTCTAGGGATACAAAGTATGAATCAAAATGATCGAAAGAAAATTGTTTTAATTTTATTATTCTTCATTTATGAAGAAAATATATGATAAATGTCTTTTTATGATTTTCACGAAATTGTCAGCCTCGTAGTGTGTTAAACTTTTTGTTGAAAAAAAAACTTTAATATTAAAAGATCTATCAAAACATATAACTTATTCGCAAAGTCATGTTAGTTTTTTCGAAAAAGTTTCAAAATGAATTTTGATCCCTTAGGCGTTTTTTATGATCATTCGTTATTCTCCGTTTTCTTCTGAAATGATAATGTTTCCAAAATTAGTCGCGGCGCGTGCGTCACACCCCTTCCACCTGCCCCTTCCCTTCCTCCTAGGATCAACAGGATATAAGGGGGAGGGGTGTTTAACGTCACAAAGGTGTCTCGAGGGAGCAGGGGTAGATTGGGTGCCTCAGTTAGCTCTGATAAAATTGAAAGTTGAGAATATTATTTAATTATTATTTTTTAACCTGGCATTTAATTTAAGAGATTTAAAATATACATGAAAACAAAATATTTATAAAAAAAAATTAAATAACTAATGAAATCTGATTTCTTTAATGTTTTAAAATCTTTGAATTGTTATTCATAATGTTTAGACTTACATCTGGAATACTTGATTATAAGACACTTATTTTCTCTTTCAGTCTTTATATTTGGGACAAGTCTCGACATACTCGTACAAATATGCAAACTGTTCATATTACTACCTTTCATATAATAAGTAACTTCACGATGTTTCGATTGTTAAAATTTACAATGTGTATGAAAATAAATAAATCACCAAAATATTAAAAAATAACTTAAATACTAACCGTAAGTTTCATAAATAACTATCACATAAACAAGATCAATGTAACTGTAGTGGGCTCGATTCCCGTGGGTATTGTCTTTTTAAAATTGTTCCAGTCTAGTTTTTACTTAAGGTTTATTTAACATATTTCTGATTGGTTGGAAGAGATTGCCACATGCTAACCAATTAATCAGATTGTAATGTATAGCAACGAAAATGTAGTACAATATTTTCACATATTGAATTAAGTAAAAAAAACTATTAATCTATTCTCTGTCTAATAACATACATATCATTATCAAAATGATAATCATACTTGTAACTAATATTTTGAATAATAATGAAATATGCCGAATAAAAACATAGGATAAAAGTATAGTACACCAGAAACCGTTGAGATCGTTAAAAATAATGACTCCCGTTAATAGGGTCGAATTTTCAATGTTTCTATGCGTCTTGAGATTGCATACTATATAAATTGCAGTGTGCTGAAAGTCCATTTTTAAAACGAAAGTTTTATTCCTAATAAAATTAATAGTTTGTGCTGGTAAAGCAATATGATTTTCTTTCATTAGGATATTTCGTGTTTGATTCCCAAAAGCTATCAAAAAATGTTCCCGTTTGATGTAATCCATTCTCTTTACTATTAAATGCAAGATACTACTTAATCTGCTTTATAAAAATATATTAATATTTTGATTTGAAGGTGTGAAAAGAATATATATATATATATATATATATATATATATATATATATATATATATATATATATATATATATATATATATATATATATATATATATATATATATATATATATATATATATATATATATATATATATATATATATATATATATATATATATATATATATATATATATATATATATATATATATATATATATATATATATATATATATATATATATATATATATATATATATATATATATATATACATATATATATTTTTTTTTATTTGAAGTGTAAATTTCCAAGAAATATTTTTTTAAATTTTAAATTTTTCGTACACCGTACATTTTCTTTGAGAAAATTACGCACATTAATATTTTTGTTTGACCTGTATTTGTTATTTTTCAGGTTGATTATTATATATTTTTGTTTATCTTGAAAGTATAATAGTTTTTTTTCATTTTCATACAGAACTATTAATTTGAATTGCTAATTTTGGTTCAGTTTTATTTACTTAAATATATTTTTTAACCATGCTTATAATCTTTCTTTTATGATTAATAGGCATTAAACGCTTAATTTAGGTATGCGATATTTGAAGAAGAAAATAAAAACTTGTACAAAATGTAAGAGTTATGAATGTAATCAAAACTTTAACCTGCGCTAGTAATATTTCAATATTAACCGGCCTGCACATACGAACGTACGTGATACGCGCGTTTTGACTGAGCCATTCTGCGCTAACCCGTATCACGTACGCGCGGGAGAAAAAAATATATACCTAAAATATTTTAACCGTACGGGATACGCATACAGTCCAAATGAAATGAGGGAACGAAAAAGTAGATCAGTCCGTTCACGGCAGGCGACGAGTAAGGTCGTTTTGTTGAAGTTTCATAAATCTCAGTGACTAGTATAGCACATCAGGGGTGCGTAGATAGCGGTTGCGATTACCAATATATTTTTGTTATTATAGCTAATATTTCTGTGAATCAAAACTTTTATATTTTTTTGGGATTTGGAACTTTATATGTGAATACGAACTTTTATATATTTTTATTTTTGTGTGAATATTACTGCATACATATTGAGATAGATTTAGTGATTCTGAACTTGAATAAATTTTAGTGTTTATTTCTGTGGCTAAAAACTTTTGGATTTTTATTTTTGTGACTTGTAACTTTATATGTGAATACAAACATTTATATTTTTATTTTTGTGTGAATATTACTGCATACATATTGAGGTAGATTTAGTGATTTTAGTGATTCTGAACTTGAATAATTTTTTGTGTTTATTTCTGTGGCTAAAAAAACTTTTAGATTTTTATTTTTGTAATTTGGAACTTTATTACCTAAAATATGTCTGGTGAAAGCGAATATGAGGGTGTGTCTAGTGGAACCGAATACGAAGACATAAGCTCTTCTGGAAGTGATACTTCAATATGCGATGATTTTTCATCATCACAAGAGGAAGATGAAAACG
This sequence comes from Odontocerum albicorne, assembly GCA_949825065.1. Taxonomy (NCBI): domain Eukaryota; kingdom Metazoa; phylum Arthropoda; class Insecta; order Trichoptera; family Odontoceridae; genus Odontocerum; species Odontocerum albicorne. The sequence goes on from OX463841.1 coordinate 42,257,948, forward strand.
AAGCAGGTACAAGTTCTGCGGAATGGATTGATATAGATTCAACCAATGATAGAGTTCAGCCTTCATTTGAATTTGTAGAACGTTCTGGCGTTTCAGAGATTGTGAATAGCTTCGAAAAAGAATTTGAATTTTTCAACTTTTTCTTCGACGAAGATTTATTGAAAATCATTGTGGAGCAAACAAATTTGTTTGCTGAACAATTTATCAGGGCAAATGCCCACTCCTCGACAAGTCTCATCAGTTTTTGGAAACCTACTTCCGAAAACGAAATGAGAGTTTTCTTCGCAATTGTTTTAGTACAAAGCATCGTAAAGAAGCCAGAAGAAAAAATGTATTGGACTAAAAACCCTATATTTGAGACACCTTTTTTTGCCCGCACGATGTCATATCGAAGATTTTTGCTCCTGAAAAAATTCCTGCATTTTAGTAATAATGAAGAATATGATGAGTCATCACACCCAAATCCCAAACTGAATAAAATCTGGCCAGTATTTGACTATTTACAAAAAAAATTCCAGGAAGGATACGTTCCAGAAAGGAATGTAACGGTTGATGAAAGCCTAATGTTGTACAAAGGACGCTTAGGATGGATTCAGTACATGCCCCTCAAAAGATCCAGATTTGGGATAAAAACATATATGTTATGCGAATCGTCATCGGGCTACATATATTCGACCATTATATATACTGGGAAAAATACGTTGTTTGGCCAGGAATTTAGAAATTTACCGGTTTCCTCCCAAGTAGTGATGAGTTTGATGAAACCATTACTAAATAAGGGTCATTGTCTAACGACAGATAATTTTTATACGTCACCGGAGCTGGCAGAGCTGCTTATGTCAAATAAAACTGACACATATGGGACACTGAGATTTAGACGCAAAGGTGTCCCAAGGAACATATCGTTTCCGAAGAAAGTAAGCCGAGGGTACACTAAGGCTTACAGAAAAGGAAAGGTGATGGTCATGAGGTGGAGGGACAAAAAAGACGTATTTTTCTTGTCTACAATTCATAGCTGTACGATGATGGAATTAGATTCAGGGAAGCGGCGTCCAACAGTAGCAAATGACTACAATTTTTCCATGGGGGGTGTTGATCGTGTTGACCAACACCTAGCCATCAGACCAATCCCGAGGAAGCAGGGGAAAAAATTTTACAAAAAAATGTTCTTCCATCTACTGGAACAAGCCTTGTGGAACGCTTTTGTGTTGTACAAAAAAAAGGGTGGAAAAGGAAATAACTCCAAATTCAGGGAGAATGTAGTCGGTCAATATTTTGAGGAATACCATTCCCCTGAATTTGCATCAAAAGGGGGGAGACCTTCAAAAACTCCAAATCCCTTGCGTCTTACTGAAAGACATTTTATGGAAGTAATTCCACCAACAACAAGTAAAACAAACGCGACAAAACGTTGCGCCGTTTGTTGTTCAAAAACGGACGAACGCGGAAAAAAGGTGAGGAGAGAAACCCGTTATCATTGTCCCGATTGTAATGTGGGTCTGTGTATTCCATGTTTCAAAATTTATCATACCGTAAAATATTTCTGATAAAATATTCATGTAACCTATAATAATAATAAATAATGTATGCAAAAAAATATACTGTATATTATTTAAAATGGTTTACAACCCCTGGAATTACGAAAGCTCATAAATCTATTCTAAGTGCACATATGTCATAAAATTTTGTCAGGAATGTATACAACAAGCATTGTTTTCATGATTCTGTAGAAAAAAAAAGGTGATTTTTTTTTTACTGTTTCTCGGAAATTTACCTGCAGGTAGGGCGGTTAAGACTGAATTTAATGAGCTTAAAGAAAAAAAGTTTCAGCTTTATTAATCATTCGAAACGGAGTAACCAAGTTACTCTATAATTATGAAAAAAATCTGCTCCATTAGTAAATTTATGACTTGATCATTTATTTTGTTATTTCATTTTGTAAAAGATTAAAACAACAGAAATGTTAAGGTCAATTGAAAAAATGATTTGGGTTTTTATCATAAAAATATGTGACTTTTATACTAGGAAACGAGACCAACACTTTGTGTTTGTGATATACTCGTAAGTAAGAAATATTTTAGATATTTAAATTGCGTTCATCAAAATATTAACCTTACAAAAATGATTAAATTGAAGTGTATCATTGTGTTTATACTAGTGACCTTGGTATATTGAAGTGTATCATTGTGTTTATACTAGTGACCTTGGTATATTGAAGTGTATCATTGTGTTTATATTAGTGACCTTGGTATATTGAAGTGTATCATTGTGTTTATACTAGTGACCTTGGTATATTGGATAAATATTTATTCAAGCGCTAACTAGACTTATATTAGATATATAAAGTTTATCATCTCATCTCATTACTTCTTTCGTTGTGAGTTTTCATATCCCATTGAATTTTGGCTTTCGTGATAGTAATCTTCATATTGTTGCCTGAGGCCTGAATCAACATTCATGCGGGTCATTGAAGCAAAATATCGGTCGTCTTCCTTTTCACCGTTTCCTATTGATTGGTCCTTGCGTAACACATCTAATCATGCAATAAAAAATTGTCATGTAAATAAATAAACAATTTATATGTCTGCCAAAACATTTAAAGTCAGAACTAAAGGCGCGATAAGTTTGATGGATTCTGGAGTTGTTACTTATTTTTCAAATTCCGACTTTAACCCTTTTAATCCCACGAGGTCGATTATCGGCCCCAACTGTTGTATGCGAAAAATCCCACGGGGCCGATCATCGGTCTCAAAGTTTTCATACTAGTTTTTATGTTGAATAAAAACACATTTTTTTTAATAAATATGAAAATCACTTATTATTTTACTCTCTACAGGCAGGTATCCACATAAAATTAGGTTTTAAAACTAAATATTAACTGAGATAAAAAATAAAAATTAAACTACTGGTTTTTTGCCAAAAAATGGTTGAGATTTTTCGCACATTTAATGCAAAATGTGCTGGAATTAAAAGGGTTAATATTACCTTAAACATCATTTCACAGGAATTCATTTAGTTGATGAGAGCTGCCCTCTATGAGTTGATACGAAAGTTACTATCGTTTTAACGGTACTTATTCTGAAATAGTGTAAATGGTCGAATTTTATTTAAAAGCATATTTTTTGTCATTGCTTAAAAGAGACATTGACACTCGTTAACTGATTTGGCATATTTTTTTCGTCTTCGATTGAGTAACAACCCTAACCTTGAAATGAACTATGCCCAATGATTAAATTCATTTCTAACAAAGCATGTTATATGAATTAAAAAAAAAAAAGGATAATGTAACTACCGCTACTAAAATAACTGTGAAGTGTATGACGAAGAAAATTCAAACTGTTCGTTTATGGTTCAAGATCATTCTGGGAATTTATTCTTGGAAAATGTTAACTCTGTGGAAGAAGTCAAAATATCCCTTGATGAGTTTTTCGATCTAAATTCTGAAGAGCTTTGTAGGGACGGGATACATAAATCAAGCAAGAGGTAGGACAAGATAATTTTCAAGTTAAGGTATCCAATAATTAAATTGATGTAATTAATTAAATAATTATTGTTGCTTTCAAAGTAAAATATTAATGAATATTATTTAAAAAAAAATACTGAAATCACTTGCATATCAATCAACCTTTAAATTAAAAAAAAAAGTCACTTCAGTAATTTTTCATACGAAAGGCGCTATACTCTATAAAGCACCTTTTTAATCTTAATTTTATTTCATTTTCTCATAATGTAAGGTCGATTTAAATAATTAAAATAATACATATTACAATTTTGAATTTATAGTGAGTATCAATACAAAATACAAGATGTTGCAAAGTAAAAATATCAATTTGATTTATACACAATTATAATCAAAATAAACACACATACCACCATATAGACAACAACATATCAGACTAAGAGGTCCAGGAATGTATTTCACATTATACATAAAAAAAAATAGTTTTATAAAACTGAAACCAAAATTCACTCCCATAATTCATCTACTCAATGCATATAGAAAAACATAATAATCCTTAAATAGCATGAATTTAAACCTTTATCAAGAATTGAAACCTTTATCAACAATAAATCACTGGCAATTTGGAAAAATGAAAGAACAACACTCAGCACGTACATAATAAACAGTGATACACATAAAAAAAATTTAAATTCAGGAATAAAAAAAATAAGATATGAAAAAAGAAGCAAACCCAGTCACCAATTTTCAATTATTCTTAAAGCAAAATAAAAAAAACAGAAACAACAAATTACCGTAAATATAAATACACAAAATTCAAACATTTGCGGCACTTCAGTTTGTTGAACAGTGTGTTGAATAAGAACACAACGTGTCAGTTATTACATGTAATCTCAAGATAAATACTTCCACAACAAAAATTGTAAATTATATTAGCCTAAGTGAAAAATATAAAAAAAAATCGCAATTGTTTCCTAGGCGGTGAAGTCTGTTAATCAAGTAGTTATGAAAATAATATGTCCTTGACTGTTCAATAAAAAAATATCCGGTTGGCTCGTGGCCCTTGTTGGTACACGGAATGTAACAAACTACAGAATATCTGTATACTCAATACCACCATTAATTATTTTATGAAAAAATATTAGATCAGAGACAGAGACAATTTTGCAAGACACAATTCCACCTCAAGGGCATCGTAATCAAGATTCTCTATAGGTATCGACAATCTATAATCAATGTGCCGCATGAACTTATGTTGTACCTTTTCAGTAAGATACCTATTATATTGGTAGTAAGGAGACCAAATTGTGGAGTTTCACTCATGTTGATTTCTCACTAGTTACGTGTACAATGTTTTTGATGTAAGATGATTTTTAAAGCTTTTTGACATTCTAATGATAGACATTTTTCAAATTTGACTCGTTCACACAAGATTGTGCATACATTCATAGAATCTGTCTTAAAATTGGTGAATAGTCATAACTATTGAGCAATATGTATAGTAGGAATATCTGAAATCGAGAAATATATGCGGCTCGTAGTCCAACTAACGTACCATTTTTGTTAATTTTGCCGATTTAAAAAAATAATATTTGAGCAAACCGAGGTTCGAAAGTTTAAGTAGATTTAAGAAATGCTTTGAACCAACATTTGAAATACTCGTACATTTGAAGATATCAGGGTTGATAAGTCCTATTAATTGTTCAAATCAATTTATTAGAGTAATACATTCATTATACGCACTGAACACACTGCCATATTGTGCGATAAAAAATAAAAGGAAATTTGTTTCTTTATCGAACCTCATATACATCTTTAGCTTGTATTTTCATGTATTATAAGTTTTAGGGAGGTTGAATAAATTGTTAATGGCAACAATTTTTTTTCCATAATGTTTTCAATTCATAATCGTAAATATCATATAATTTCACATTACACTTTTTTCTTTTGTTATTAACACAAATATACTGACACTGGTAGTATTAAGTTACAGAAGTTGTGTGATTGTTATTAACACAAATATACTGACACTGGTAGTATTAAGTTACAGAAGTTGTGGGATTGTTATTAACACAAATATACTGACACTAGTAGTATTAAGTTACAGAAGTTGTGGGATTGGTTTCTTTGTAGGACTGGTTATATTTTTAGATCATATTTTATTTGAATTTATATTTTTCTTTAGCTTAATAGTTGCTTTAAGTTTTGCCCAACCAAGGTTGTAGCAGATTAAACCTGACAGATCGTTTTATATCACGGAACTCTTTTTTATCGAAACGTAAGGATTGACCTGTTAAGATTGTGTGTTAAATGAACAGAAAAAGCATGCACACAATAAACCAATTAAAAATTAGGCATCCTCAATCGACATTTTTTTATTAAATTGTATCTATAATCTGTTTTGTTAATACGAGTATATAACAATGCAATATACAATACATATTAAATCGGATTTGTGGATTCGATACACTTTAAGAAGATGGTTTGTATTTACAGATTTTAATGATCTGATTATTCTACGATGCCTCTCATTGGAAATACAGTTGACACATATTCGATTATTATTATTTTTGGTACATAGAATATACTCGTAGCATAAAAAAAAACAGAATGAAATTAAAGATATCAGTTTCAAACAAATACTTTTGTATTTTTAAAATAAAAGATATTAATTTTATTCTAACGAAAAATTTGAATTTGCGGTTTTTCGCCTGTCAATCTCAAATAAAATATTTGTTAAGCGAACAAAGCATATCAAGTAGGTATATCCTTTCAATAATATTTTTAAGCAAATTTATACGGGTCGGAATATTGAAGCATTGGCTGGAATAATAAAGTTACGCATATCAATTTTCGAGGAGGTATCGGGAATTCCAAGGTCTTTAGGCTGAAAGGAATTATAATATCAATGACAGTTTTGATTTTGTGACATCTGGTTTCCAGGAATTATGTCAAAGAAATAACTGATAAATTTGACGTGCTTTAATCATAGGACTTTATAACATTGTCAAGTTGTTGGAGAATTTGTGGTAGAGTTTAAGTAATGCTTTGTGTGAAATGTTGATAAATACGTTAAGATAATCTGTCTTATGATGAATATAATTTTGAAGGGATTTCGTAATATTTGTGCGATAAGAAGGAGATTTCCATAAAGAGTGGATCAATATTTGAGCATTTTTGCATTGTTAATAGGTTAAGGTCATAATGAATAATCTTCCAAATGTTCAAAATTCAAACAAAACATTTTTTTAAACATTCTGTTATTTCAAAAAATATACTTTTCTTCATTACAATATTATAGCTTTTCATTCTCCAGTGTTTTTTTAAAAATTATTTTTAAGCATTATAATGTATGAAATAATATTAGATCACACTTGAGAGTCATTTCCAAAGAATCGCAAAATAGTTTTTATCAAATTTGTGTGGTATGTTGGTTTACATAGGATTTTCTCATCATCAAATCGAAAAGACAGGTCACGGTTGAGTGAAAAGTTTTTTAAAATATGTTGATAAATAATTATTTCAACATAAAAAAACCTCTTGATGTCTTTGTTTTTAGAATGTTGACATTCTAGAGTAAGACTAATAATCTACATTATAGGACCTCTTATTTAAGCGGATAAACATAGAAAATAAAAAATGTTAAATTTAAGAAAATTAAGGATAAAAATTCAGTTTTACAATTCCCATTTTCTTATAAAGAATAATAAACACTTAAAATGGTTTAAGTTGGAAAATATTAGCGCAGTAAAATAAGACTTATTAAAGAATTATATTTACATGAGAAGTAGTGATATTTGGTTATTTTTATAATAGAAAAACACCTATAATGAAAAACAATGTAGGTACTCAAGTTTTTTAACTGTCCCAAATGGGTAAATTTAAATGTCAACGTTAACAGTCACGCAGTTTTAAGTAGTCTGTCACTTGTCGTTTGTTAATTACTTTTATTTTAACTTCTCATTTGATAAGTAACATCCCTTCGTAATTAAACGCAGCGGCATGAGCTAAATTAATTAACATTTAGTTGAGCAACTTCAATGTGATATTTAATACTAAGCAATACATAATTATGTAGTTATGATTCAATTTTGTATAAATGTTCTTGTTCAGCGGATATATTAAATTATATACTAATGCGACACGCAGTCATGCTGAGAAGTATTGTCAGTTGGCACGCCATGCGACAAAAAGTTCTTTAATGCCGCAAAAACGGCAGCTTTGAGAAAGGAGCAAAAAATCTGGTCTATGTGATCGGGACTTAACTTCAGGGATGGATTATAAAAAAACGACTTTTAAGACGAATTATACTGTCGATATTTATACGTTCTCGGAATGTGAATATATATTGGAACATTTATCAGAAAATTTATATTTTTTAAAAGTTTGCAATTTAACGTTTCGTCTGATGTAGTGAAATATACTCGTACATGAATACAACATGACTTAAAAAGAGGTCAACAAATAAAGAATATTGTTTAGAAAGTAATGCATTCAATTATTTAAGAATTAAAAAATAGTCATTTTAGAAAGCACACCTATTCTAGTTATCAAGTACTCTTATATTAAACAGACGTTTTTTTTTCGTAGAATAGAAATTAGAACTTTTCTCTTCTTAGTTTCTTCATTATTATGTTGGTGTTGAATATCTACTCCACTAATTCAAGCAGCGTTACGAGCGCTAATTGTCAAATAAATAAAGAATTTATCTACATATTATAAAAATACGGTTTCCAAATCAAAGTTCACCTTAATTTATTAAGTAAACTTTATAATATTTAAAAATCCATTAACTTGGCGTATTGTAATTCTGTATTAAAAAATAAACGGAATCAGTAACCTTCTACTTAGAATCCAGAGCGTTAATTGTAAGTCATATAATTTTGTCACTCTTATGAGATGAAATACAAAGGAGAAGAAAAACTGGCGAAAAAATGGTTCAACATTTTTAAACAAAGAAAATTTAGATGTCGAAATTTGAGGAGGCGGATATGTTTGTCGTGATAGGAAACTCTATCACTCTGTTTTGTATATTAACCCCCATAGGAAATGGTGTGATGGTATTTGTGTAAGTAGTCCACAATACCTCCCAACTGTATATTGATTATATGACGAGCCTATTTATTTGATATTGTTCAATATTTTTTAGATTCACATTGTACATGCGAAAACATTAAAAATTGCGGCAGCAAGTGAAATGAGTACTAAGTATAATATAAAGTAAAAATATTTCCTGTAAATCAAATCAGATGTGAATTTATGCGGGTTTTTATCACAAAGTTCTCATGCGTTGAGTTAATGAAAAACGATTTATAATCTGTACGATAAATTTGTTAAATCTAATCATAAACACCTCATTACGTCGGAAACATAGGAACCAAACACATTTTCTTCCAGGTCGGTCTGTAGCCTGGCACTCCACTTCCTCTCATGTCAAGCTTGTATATTTCCTTCTCGTATCACCGGTTGATGCTTGCGTTAGACTTCTGTGCGGAAGGTGGTCAGTTTAAACCCTGGCTTGTGCAACTATTATTACGTATAAAAATACTTTCTTTTCTATCAATTCTACGTTAGTTAGTCCCTACAATTTAAAATACGTCAATGGATTATTGTCATTCAGAAATAATTACTAACAAGCTACGATATAAACTAACTTATATACAATATTTACCACATTCGTATACAAAATTAACTTTTATCATCAGGAATATTTTAGATTTTGTTTTGTATGGAAATCGTGCCAAAAATTGTCGTATTGACGTTTGTGATATATTACATTTTCTTGAAAGAACGTAATTGTTCAACGATTGTTTAAAGGTTCTTGTTATTATTTTTGAATTTAATTGATTTTTTCTGTGACTCGGAACCCTAATTCACTGCTGTTGTCTCTTTTATATTTATGGAACCATTTTCAACATCAAAAAATTCACTTAATAAAGTTCTCATGTGGATAATGAATTTAATTTACCAACCTTTAAATTAGAAGACAGTGATGGATAGATGTGCGAATCTTTTAGAAATTAAGGTGACTTCCACTTTTTCTATAAATGACATGGAGGAATATGTTAAGTTTACACATTATCACCAACACATATTTTCATGAGAACGTACAATAAAATTAGAGTTGATATTTTATTATGTTTATTTTTATATGAAAACTGTATCTTTTTTTCTTATGTAATTTTTTTGGATAATTCCAAATATTTGTTGATTAAACTTTAATTTTTATGTTTTATAGCACTTAAGTAATTACGAATTTATTGCCAAATGAAAATCTCTTCCAAACAAACATGCCAAAGTTTGAAAAGTAAATTTTTGTGCACCAAAAAAGTCAATTTGGATATATGAGTATGTATACGAGTATAATAAAATTTGCTATTTTAAATCTGTATTTAATGGAAGAAAACTGATGGTGAGGGAAGGTGAGAGAAGTGAGAGAAGGGATAGGAAGACCGGGAAAGGAAAAGGGATTGTAAAAGCAGTAAATTGTGTCAGTACACTGAACAGAAGTAATATTAATACTTTTCTTTTATATTTTAAACGTGTTTGATAAAAATATTTATATAAACAACGGACGTACTTTCCAAAAATAGTAAACTAGATTTTAGCAATAAAGGAAGATTTTGATGATGGGTAAAAATACACTGTTTAAAATTACCTGGTTCATTGGTAGTTATTTTTCTGGATAATGGTCTAATTTATTATTGCACATGATAGATAGTCAATGTAGTTATCTATTTATATTATAAGCGTCAAATAATTTATGCAAAATCGTTTAATTATGTAAGTTTCAAAGTCAATGGTGTACTAAAAAACATTTGTTCAAACCAAGGAAATCAAGATTTCGTAGATGCCAATATGATAGTTCATAACAGCGATTACCTGTCAATATTGAATAATTTGAGACATTAATGGACATAGACATCGAATAAAAGAATCCGAGTAAATGCAATGTGTGCACTTGGAAGAATGACAGAATAAGGAATGTAATTATTAAAGATGAATGAGAACTAAAGACCCATGTCTTCACGGGGGAAAATACCACTTTGAGATCGTTGGGACATGCTGAGCGAACGGGTGAACGGTTGGCGTTCTGTCCTCTATGCCTATCCTAACAAAAAAATAGTGAGATAATATACGAGTATACGTGTCAAATTATAATACATTTTTTTCATTTTCCAATAAAAATATAAAAAATCTTTAAATTAATAATTGAATTATAATTTGTTTTAATCTCTTCAAGGGGGGATACAGGAAAATTTGCGATTTAGAGATACAAGGAAATTTGTATACAAAATGGGGCATTTATAATTGACTATATTTATAATACAATTAAGATTAAAAAAATATGAAACATTAACTAACATATATTATATATTCGACTTGTATTACACTGTACCAAAACGAATAATTGTTAGACATATATAATAATTGTTAGTGCAGGAGTAATTTCTAGGAATAAATAAAAAAATTGCTACGGTTGTTTGTAAAGTTACAATATTTACATTTCAGGAGAGAATAAGAGTACATAAAATTACGAGTTAAACAATACAAATATATTTAAAAAATGTCAAATGCCTAAAAATAGCATAATATAAATATTCGTATATAAATCATTCTAAAAACAAAATTTACACAAAAAGTCAATTTGTATAAATTATTCCCAAATAATTTATATCAACCACCTCCCATTTAGATTTAACTCTGATCGAGTAAACAAGACAAGTCGCAAAAGTCTTTTCTGGATTATTTATTCACAGTCTTATCTTTATTTTTGCCTCTCCCCATGTTACCTGTTGGACGAGACACGCTAAACATTTTAAATGCGAATAGAAAAGTCTTTTCAATTTATTGCGAATCATGATTATAGTTTGCGAACTCAATAGCAGTATTTCCTCGGACAGCAATGAAGAACATTTTCAAGTTCAGCATAAAGTTGAATGTTGTGGCACAATTGCTTTTTGCACGCGTGTTTAAGGTTCTCTAACTCTGCTTTGGTAAAACTCAAAAATAAATATGGTTCTGTTTTTCAGTGCTAGTATTTATAGAAGTTTATATTTACACCGAGAAACCTGATTTAGTGAATGCTTCAGGATTACGTAGTCGTTTAAACTTTGGAGTGAAACAAGTTAAACTCATATTACGATAGTATCTACATGGTACTGCAAACTTTGAAGGATGTTGAGATTTCTAAGGGTTAAATGTTAACTCTTCAATCAGAATGATAAATGAGTTGTAAATTGTGTAATGCGGTGAATGATATGAATAATTAATCTATTGATAAATGCAGTACTTATTCGTGTTAAAAGAAATTTATAGTCAAGTTATATATTAGCTATCGTAACGTATATATGTATCAATTTAACATATATATCCTTAAGTTATTTCGTATTAATGATTAAGATAACCTGTTTTGAGGGTTTAAAATGTTTTTTTTTCTATAGGTATTGAAAACTATGACGTATACTGGTTTGTTATGAAACTCAAAGTATTGAGGAGTTATATTTTTCAACAGTTTGGTCGCTAATCAAAGGCAGCAGTTTTAATAATTGGCTTACGACTTATCTTAACTAAGCATATTAGATTTTTTTCAAATGATAAATATGATTGAAGTCATAGATACCCTTAAATACTACGCAGAAAAAATCCATATGATTTTTGAAGGAAGAGACATAGCGCGGGGCTCGAACTGGCGACCTACTGCACATAAGTCTTCTGTACAGTAGGTCTTCGATACCATACACATCCTACATCATTATGATGTCTTTATAATTAAGATATCTGTCCGATAGTCAGATTCATCATTTTCGTTGACAATTAATAGCCTGGTAAATAGTATACATTATTCAGCTTAAATTTGTTCATTTGCACTCATCAGCTGTCGTACATTTTGACGTTAAGCGTTTTAAATGTAATATTATAATAAAAAAAACAGCGCTATAAAAGTCATACATATTATTTTGTTTCCGATGTTTCTAAACAGGTGGCATATATCAATCTTAAATATTGTATAGCCCATAGTGTGATTTAATAATAATTTAATAAGTGTTCATAGATTAACCACATAGAGCAACGCACGAAAAACTATTTTAAATCAAGTATTTCTTAATTTACAATATTTATTAATACTTCATTGTATGTTGCGGGCGGGTTCAAATCTAAAACATACAACATAGATATATTGTATTGCATTACACTTTCGTTGTTTACAGTACAACCTGGTGGGCTTATTATTTTGTGGCAATGTCTTCCAATCAACCAGAAATATGTTAAAGAAGCTTTGAGTGAAAACCAGACTGAATTTTTTAAAAATCTGGATTTCAACGAGAATAGAACCCGTAGCCTGCGGGTTACAAGACATGCGTTTTACCAACCAGATCACCATGAAATAAATACAGGACGACCGATAAAAGTATGCTTGAACCAATTCATGTATTTAAAAAAAAAGAAAGGCAAGGATTAAAAAAACAAAAACAAATAACTGCATGAGAATATGTATGGATGTAGAGGAAGCAAAGGAAGTATGTTGTGATATGAAATAATGGCGCTTTGTCCCTTCTGCCTATCCCAATACAGAAATGGTGTGTTGTTATCTATCATAATGAAATTCTAACAATAAAAATAAAAATATTTCAAAAAGAATTCCCTTTGCGAAAGGATCAGGATATATTGTAATATGACAAACGAGACCGCAAAAAGGGAACGAAACGTTGACGAAAGATAAAAAGGTTTCCCAGAAAATTGTATTACATTCGGTCCAATACATTTGATGAGAAAGTTTTACCACATTGACGTCAGCAAGACACCTAAAAATAAAAACTAATTATTTATATGTCAAAAATAAAAGGGGTTTATCCGCAATGATTATTATTAATGATCATTAGTTATTTTCTTGATTTATTACATAATATGTTGTCGTATGATTAATTTTCAAAGTTAAACTTTTCCTTCAATTTTAAGCGTTTTAGTTTATATTATCATAGTTGACTATTTTAAGCACGCGAGTACGAAATTTAAATCATCATAAATCAATTGAAATGTAATTTTGACTTGATAAAACAATATTTGTCTCCATTTTGTTTATTTATTATTAAACATCTTGCGTGTTATCATGACAAGACCGAAAAGTCAAGGTTATATTTAAGGAGGTTAAATAACATGCCCGGTTGAAATTGAGTTTTTATATCATTTTCCGCCATAATTTGAAAAAACAACTATGGAAAACACAAGGAAGTGGGTAGGAATATTACCCTACTCGGTACAACAATGTGGACCATTTGCAGAATTATAGGGTAACACTAACAAATGAATTTTTCATCACATACTAAGAATATTAGGGCATATTTGTGCAAAAAGGGCTCAAAAATATGACAAATCCACATATGAGAAATTTTGAGATATTCAGTGAACTTCGTTTTATATGGATTTGTATAAAACGTGAAATAAAAAAAACAGGTTATAATTTAACCAAGAAATATGTCTGTACTAGAATAATATATTTTCACACAAAGGATCGAGGTGTGTTTATTTTATATTCCTGGGATTTGAACCCTTTTTATGTACAAAATTATATTTGTATATGGTTTCTTGAAAAGGTTATTATACTTTACGTTAACTTATGAATATATGACAGTTACACTTGATATAGGCACTATCCACATACGAGTATATGCAACCTTTCTATAATAATAATAAATCTTCTAAAACTTGTAACATGGGGTTTTTTAAACTTTAGCTGAACCAAAGAGTTGCACAATATTTAAGAATAAATAAAAAAATTTAATATTTAAAAAAAAAAAAATTGTAAATGAAAATAACGGAAAATAAGCATTGTAATCGCTAAAATCTTTTTACCACAATCGTTATGATCGAATGCCTATAACCTGAATTAAAAAAATGAATTTGAAGTGTTCCATAATTAATAAATACTCGTACACCTAGAAAATGTAAACCAATATAAAACATACTCGTACGACGTTCAAACAGATTACCACATGGCAATAAACCCGCTAGGTTGTACTCTGTACAACGAAGCGTAATGCAATATAATACAATAAATCTATCGTTCAGATATCTGATTGATTGATTCATAAATAAAAAGGGATAGCGAAGAATGTTAAATAATTCGTTCCGTAAAAAATACATTCTTTAATTTTTTAATAAATGATTATTATCTCATTTATTGATAGCTAAAACAAAGCAATACAGAAGTGAACGCATTACTTTAGGTTGCACAGGACTCATATATAAAAAAACGTAAATCAGATGTTATTAAAATGTCTGGGCTAATATTTTACGACCTTCCAGACAAGGTGAAAATCCCATGGTAAAGAGAAGAAACCTGATCGGGGGGAATCATAAAGGTTTTTAAGCCCACACAGATTAAGGTATGCTCATAACATACCTTAATCCGAGTTAATTAGGGTCAAAACTTTGTTTATGATAATTGTTATTTTCTTGTTGTCCTTATTTATTTCTTAAATCAAATCAATCATAAAATGTATTAAGCAAAAATATTCAAGGTTGAACCAAAGCTTTCTTTTGAATCATAATTAAAATGTATTAATATGATCAATATTATTTAAAACTTGTTTTACTGATAGAGCTGCCACTTCAGTTGATTAATAGAAAGTTATCTATTTAAATTGCGAAATGACATGATAAATGATGAGGTATACGATTAATAGAAATTCTGTTAAATCTGATTCTGTGTTCATATAATAAAAAAAATTCTGCCCATTCAATATATGCGCTCATTGAATTTTATATTATAAAATCGCATAATGTTAAATGCGTAAACATTCCATTCTAAGAATAACTGGAGTATTCTTTACTGTTTTACTATGGACGTGTTTTTGTGAAACTTTAAAATGACTGATTATAGACTTTTTTACTGACCAAAGATTCATAGAAAAAAACGTAGTAATTAATATAAACTTGAACACTAAATGTTATATTTAATTAATAATTTCACGCTTCAAAATAAGGGACACACCGAACAAACTTGGATTGTATTTTTTCGCTTGAGAGTTGGGGTCAATATTTTACTAACTGACTTTCACTCCTATTAATAATAATACGGTTTTTTTATACTTAGGAGTATTTTAAAATAAATGCCTGACTGGTTTTGATATAATAAAACTGAGAGTGAAGGTGAATTACAGAGTTTGATAAGTAAATTGTATGAGACGCGAAAAGAAAGATCTGACATTGAATGTTGCAAAATTCAAAGTAACGGTGATTGAAAAGTAAATGCGATTGAAACGTAAATGGTAAATAATAAAATACTAGAGCAAGTTGACGAATTCTGATATTTGGGTAGCATTTTCTCAAATGATGGATGAGTTAAGATGAGTATCGAACAGCGTGTGGCGATAGGAAATAAAGTCGACGGGCCATTAAAACATGTCTATTTGAACCAGACGGTATCAAAATCTGCTAAGATGAAAACCGACAAAAGTATTTTGGTGCCAATATTGTTGTACGGGAATGAACCGTGGACCTGGAAAAGACTGAGAGGAACCAAATAAATGCGTGTACTGGAGAAGTGCGTGACAATATATGACAGAATACGAAATGAAGTTATTAGGGATGAATGTGAACGTAAGATTTGTGTTAAGTACGATGAAGAAGGGCACGTTGAGATGTTTTGAACATGTGGAAAGAATGAATGAAGAAAGACGAACAAAACAGATATATAGTGCAGATGTGAGATGAAGGTGAGTGAGAGTAAGATCAAAGAATGTGTGGTTGGATCAAGTGAATGGTATCTGGAAGAAATACCCAAAGAAAATCTGAGAAATCTTAGAAATTGTATGAGAAGTGTATAGACGTAGAAGTTATGTATGTATGTATGTCAAGATAGGAAAGTGTGGCGCTCTGTCCTCTCTGCCTATCCCGACAGGAAAATAACGTGATGATGTGCAAGTATGATTTTCAAAGGACACCAATATACTTGTGTCCTTACTTCCTCCGATCTGGTGACAGTAAAATCCTTTGTATACCAACGCATTACACATTGTTCTACACATCCTCTTATGCGGTTCACTCGTCTCGGCTTCGGATTTTTCCTTGCTCAATCAGATGTGCATTATCAATATTTACAAATAAAATAAGAAGGATTATTTATTGTAATTTGTTAAGTCAAACACTGTTTATTCCACGTATTCTCTATATAACGGTATTCTCTATTGGTTTCAAAGTTTTCACCTCATCATCAAGGGAGCACAAACAATACTGAATTATGTTCGAACTGTTACCGAGATACACGCTTCTAACGGTGAAAATTCGGGTTTGATAGAAAATGTGTGATTTTCTCGGTGTCATGATTAACCATTTCAGAACTAATTAGAGGATTCGTTAAGTCGGATTCGTGTTCACGAAGTCTCTTTTCAAAAAATCTTCCGTATTTTCTATATAGAAATTATTGCAGCCAGCACATAAAAGTTTATACACACCACTGTTAAGTATTTCATTTTTGTCTTTCCTATTAAATAGGAGTTTCCGGAGATTGAAATTAGTGTAAAAAACTGGTTTTATGTGACTTTTTTTGTTATTTTGTTTGTTATGTTTTTATAAATATATTTATGCTCCTTTATAGGTATGCCCTCAGATGTCGTTAAATATATGATTTTTAGTGAATTTCTTTTTGGTTTTGTTTTTTTTTTAAAGTGAATCAATGAGGCTTTCAGAGTAGCTATTATATGTAGTTATTTTTTTGATAACCTTTAACACTTTTTAAAAATTGTCTCCGGTTAAGGGGACACTGATCTATGTATGAAGTATATAGTACTGTTGAAAATGGGAAATTTGTGGTTATTAGGACGGTTGTAAGCTGCTGGAATTATAGAGTTTGAGTAAGTGTATTTTCTATAGATATCAAATGTGCCATTTATTCGGGATAATGTCAAGTCCAAGAAATTTTATTTTCCTTCCTGTTCTATTTCTATTGTGAATTTATAAAACTCTCTATAGAGTTTAGTTATTTTAAAAATTGGTGTAATAATGATTGGTGTAATACCGTTATAAGCGTATATGTCGGTACCAGTTCGAACATAATTTAGTCTTGTTTGTGCTCTACTGATGATGAGTTGAACACCTTGAAGCCAGTAGGGTTATACCGTTATATAAAGTGGGATACACAGTGTTTGACTAAACAAATCACTACGTCTTTAACCCTCCAGTGTCAATGCTTTAACTATACATATTGCACTATTTATCTTTAATTGGTCTTCGTCTGTAACTCTCATCTAATTCCAATACCTGTCCGTATTTTCCTTAAGATTTATCTTTTATATATTCGCTTTAGTTTTTTTTAATATTGTTTTCATACACTAAGTAAAATAGACGGTCTTGTATATCAACAATAATAATGAAACAAAAGCTTTCTAATTATTGATAAGTTTAATAAATATATTATATTAATGTGTGAACTAATGTCCTAATAATGCCCTCTAAGTGAAAAAAAACAGTGTTGATACTAATAATATTTTTAACAAGAATTAAAACAATATTTTTGAAGCAAAATTCTAAGAATTAATTTGCTTTCACTTAAAAAGCAATGAAAAATTTCCAAAGAATAACAGTTGTTTACGTTTTTATTTCGACGTTTTGTTTTAAACTTTTCTCTGATGCGATTAATAAAAACTCCTTTTATTTGATTATATCAAAAACGATGTTCAAATCAATGGTTTCATTTTATTCCGGAAATTATCTTACATTTATTAAGATCAGGAGAATTTTGTATTTGATTATATATTATTTTGTATTTGATTATATATGTATTTGATTATATACTCTCTTTCACTAAGGCAGCCGTAATTGTTTTGATTTTAATTTTTTAAAACATTAGTTTTTAAACATATTCTTGATCTAAATCACTTCCATTGTACCAAGAACATAAGAACGAAGCGGAATATCTTCATCCAGATCGACTGCGTAGCTGGACACTGCACGTCTTTCCACGTCAACCCAATACTGCATATATTTTTCTCATAACACCGTAGATGGTGTAAGATCAACGTTTGGGTTGACTGCCGAGTAGGTGACAAAACAATTCAATTATTGGCTGGATCTATTCTAGGCGGTATTCTTAACACGTGACCCAACCGTCTTCAGTGCCTCACCCATATTTAAAAAAAAATACGCATACACCCCAATTTACATCAAAATTTCCAAACGAAAATCTGATTCAGCATTATTTTAATACGCACGTGTTTGCATCAAAGATGTTGAAAATAAAAAGAACAGCGTTTCTTTAAATGTTTTAAGTCGGAATTTAAATATTTTTCCGCATAAAAGCTTGCTTCTAGAGCGAGTAAAAAAATTGTCCCTTGTATTTTTTACGTCATCGTTTTTGTAACATCCACATAAAAATGGAAATTTGGTAACTACTCCCTCTATTATTTTATTATTATTTGCGTGCGGCACGAATGAATATCTCGAGTTACTTCAAAATATTCATGCATACAGTTTTTTAAGTGTTTGGGAAGTAAAAAATACAAACGTTTTCTTTGTATTTCGAGGGTTTTAGAGGTAATCTTTTACTTATGTTTTGTGACTTAATCGTTTAATCGTTTAAAGAAGAAATAAATATCTTTCCGAAGTAAAAGCTACGGGCTGTACCATCTGTGTGAAAAAACTAATAACGCGGCTCTGGAAGCAGAAATAAGTTAGAAATATTATCTTTTTAAGCAATCTTTATTGTACACCCTTCGGAAATGTTAATAAGTAAAAAAAACATTTTGGGAATATTACATACTGTTTTTACTATAATTAGGTACTGTTTTAATACTGTTAGAAAACTTTATATTTTTTAATTATTTTGTGTACTGATACATCTAGCGGGCTTAATGCTATAGAGAAAACCAACCAGATTATTTTGGATACGTAAAGTTATTTTAATTCATGACAGAATTTACAAAAATATATTTATTCAAATTCAAGTAAAAAATACTCATCTCTAAACTATAATGGTAGGACTAGAGGAATATAATTTGTTCGAGGGTAAGTAACGGTAATTAGTATTCTGAGCAATTTAAACTTTTTGATTATTTCTTTAACGTAATTGCACATCTGATAACGCAACACAAAGTGCACATCTGATAACGCAACACAAAGTGCACATCTGATAACGCAACACAAAGGGCACATCTGATAACAATGGCATCAACACGTGTTTTTGACTTTGAGTTGAAGTTTAAAATACGAGTATGTCTAATATATTTTCTTTGCTACTAACTTACCCAAAGTTGTAACTGAATTAGTAAGTAAAGTGGGATTTTTTTATTACACAAGTGCAAAGAAAAAAATAGGAGTACTAAAATCAGTTAATTCTTGTATATGGTACATACTAATTTTCAGAATAAAAGCAAAAATGTTATAGTTGCGTGACTTCCGTCACACCATGGAAACGAAATCATCGACCATCTGGCAAAAGAGGCAACATTATTCGGTTTCTCTCCCTTAATCTTTATAATATCAACCTTTAAGGTATCACATTACAGGCTAAAAACAGTTTAATTATCAGTTCGTCAAAGATCTGGGAGTTGTCTGGTAGCAAAAAAGGTTGCCTACAAGAATATTTAGATTAAAATTCCCACGTAGCCACGGTTCCACAAAATAAACTTGTCCAAACGAATGGCTCATATCATATGCTTAAGATGAGAATAGGACACTGTCTGATAAAAAATCATCTATATAAAATCCATATCAAGGATATCCCTTATGCGTGTGTGAAATGAGAGAGGAAAGCATTGACCACGTTTTCTTTAAGAACTTTATACGCGCCGTACATGATCTTTTCTCTAGTGTAAATGTCTCCCGCTCGTTCAACATGTGCTACCTACTCGCACTTAAGTCTCCACTAATTCATAATCACATCCTGAATTTAATGTCCAATACTTCTGCAATAGAAGTTTTCCAAATATTTTTCTCTCTCTCTTTACTTTCAAATTGTAATTGGCACAAATCATCCTTCTTTATGGGATGGAATGCCTAATTATCCAATAATAATATTATACGCTTTATACGCACGTGGTTATAGTTTATAATAAAAAAATACGAATGTAAAGTCAATGTGATTGTAATACCTCTTCCGAATATGTTTTGTCGAAGAAAAAAGGCCGAGGACATGTATTCAAAAAGTTCGTCTTCATTTTAAAATAGGACTATCGTACTTTAAATGGAGTCTTACATGTTAAACCTAACTTAAAACTTGTTAATAATACGTAACTTCGTGTACTGTTATACACAAGCGACCACTTGAAATCGATTATGATGATATGAGCACTTGCCTAAATCATTTTACATGTAAAAAATATAACGATATCAGGTGGGTGTTGCTAGTTGTTATGCTGGTGAAATTTTCAGATAAACATGCTAAATAATATTTCTCCTCTCCGTGAGAAATTATGGATATCAGTTTGTAAATTTTCCTGGAATCCAATTGTTTTATTTCAGTTTTTTTGTTATTTTTACAGAAAATAAAGCAAAACATTAGAAACATGGCGGCCTTTTTTTAACAGTAATAACTTTGCAAAATCATAAACACTTCATTACATGCGTTTTAGCTTGTGATGTAACAATTCCCGACAACTTAACCTAACATAGCGTTGTAAGTTTTTCGTTCATTTTTATTACAAAATAATGAATATATGTTGAGTATTCAGAATGAAGATTTAAACACTATCTAACTTGGCGGGCTTGTTGTCACATAGCAATTTATTCCACCCAACCAAAGAGGTTTTAAAAGACCTTATGTTAAAAATTGATATGTACCTATTTTGGGTTCAGGTAGTCAATTTTTGAGAAATTATTGTAATTCTATATTATATTACTCTTTCATTGTATATAATACACTTTTTCTATTAGCCAGGTATATGTTGTAAAGAGGCATTCAATGAAAACCAGACTGAAACCATCTTTGAAAAAAGAACACTAACGAGAACTAAACCTGCAACCTCTGGGTAGGACGGCAGGCATCTTACCAGCTATGTCAAGGAGATCATCGTTATAATTTATGAAAAAATAATCGGATATATTATTACCAAAACGTTTACACACGACAAACATTCTTCTGTTTGCCGATGAGTTAATTTCATCATGGATATACTCGTATTGATGTCACAACGCCTTGTGTCTATTACGGTGCGTTTTTTATACTTTTTGGTTTCATTTAACGCTATAATGGTTTATATAATTTAAAACAATTAGTGTGATTTCGAGACAAGCTCATGCCATTGACGATCTCCGTGGCCTAGTTGGTAAGATGTCTGTCTCTCTACCTGGGGGTTGTGGGTTCGATGCCTGTTGGAACCCAATTTTTCGGAAACGGTTAGTCTATATTTATCTTAAGATCTCAGAAAATTCTGCTCCCGTTTTAGAGATTTGCAGAGAAATGCTAGTTAAGTATATTTGGAAATATAATATTCACATTACTCAAACGTAATTTATGCTATTTTTTTCATTATTTTAGCCAATTAAGTTGTTTCATTAGATATAAATAGACACTCGAAAGTATGTTTTTGACAAATCAAAGTATTTAAAAATAAAAATTAATTCAAGGAAAAAACTTTTCAAAAATAGACATATTCGATAATAAGAAAAGCAAATCGATGGAGTGTATCGAATACATTAACCATGCGGTTTACTTTGTCAACCTTATATCTCATATAGGCTTTTACCTAATTATTTTGTTCTAATGGACCTGCCACTTTGCGAAGTTGATTAAGAGAATGGTCTGGAAGTATTGGGGGGTTGATCCATTTTGCCAAATGAGCTGGTCTAATGACTATAATTCCATCTAAATAGAAAGTCCCTAACATTTATAGTTCGGTCATATAATCTAAGATTATTCTGGTGGTTGAAACAACTTTGTATTTCGTTTTTGATATGGTTCATACATCATTTTTAAATAAAAAAATATTCAAATTTTAACATAATTTCTCGACTTCAGTTGCGACACGGCAAAATGTATTGTGTATGATTGGTGTTTAAACAATGTTTTTATCTTTACGATTTGAGAATATCTGGAGCAGTTCAGAGTTTTTGTTAGGTCATAGTTAGTCAATATCATGTGTTGGAGACAAATAACATGACAGCATGCCTTTCATATACTCGCTAGTTCATTTATTTGTGTGCGATCAACTTTTCGAGTTTACGCTTCCCAAAACTTCCCCGTCGTGGCCAAGGTTTTGATTTATACCTAGGGTCCGAAGATCTTCTTGGTTTGTTTGGATGTCTTCCATCTCTTTTTACACAGATCTCCATCCCAAGAAGGACCTGATTCATAATGTCTTCGAGTCTTCTTATAATGTATTTGAAACATCGCAATATTTTTTCATGAAAATTGTTTCCATTTCTTACAAATAAATCTTAAAAAAAACTGATCAATTTAGATACATGTGTATATATGCTCGGATAAGGACTAGTGAAAGGAAGCTTTATTTTTATTTTGCTTTAAAAAAATAGCGTTATGTTATTTTGTAAAACAAACATTTACACGGCGAAAAATGCTCACCATTTTTTTAATGGGAGGTACTTTCCACCCCTTCTGGTCCCCTTTAGAGGGTGTGAACCCTAGAGGTTAAGAACCCTTCGTATTCATTGAAATAAATAACTGCTGTAAGATATAAATCAGAACAATTTGAGTAAAAAAATCACACGAAACTACCGAAAACAAAGTTATTTTTAAACACATTTGATTTTATTCATGCAATACACTTCTTCCGCTGAAATAATTATACGATTATGGGCTATATATTGTAGTATTGTGTTAAAATAAAATATTTTTTACTAACCAAAAAATTCAGGAAAATTAGATACAGGTTTGGGGGTCGAATTTTCACATTCCACCTATTATTACCCCTTCTAATACTTTATTACCCCTTCTAATATTATTATCTCGCTTGTCTATACCACTGTTCCCCTGGGATGGCGGGACAAGGAAAATAAAATGTCTATCTTTTTAGGAACGCTTTTTCGGTAGTATGTAAGATAAATTCACAATTAATACTTCAGGATGAGCTGTCCTTAGGATCTCCTCTAGGTCTCGGGGCCGTTGAGTTAACCCTTAAACGCACTTAAAATAAACTATTGCAATTGTCAAAGATCACCTAAGTGCTAGTTTAGCCACGCTTTCGATGGACTTGAAGTACCATGAGGTGGATCGATCTGCATTACGCCATTTTATGGTATCCATGGGCTCCTGATGATGTAATAAGGTAGTAATAAAAATGTATTTGAACGTAAATAACTTTTAAATATGGCAAAACTATTTAGATAACAATACTGACGTAAATGGAATAGTGAATTAATGATTTGTCTTTATTTGACGTTTCGCTTTTGATTCTGTTGACATATCTTGAAACTCCTGATTAAGCTTGCTAGTGTTTTGCGATTTTTGAAGTTGCAATTTACGAAACGAACTTAAATACATGAATCATCTCAAATAAAATAAACATTTTTGAGATAAAACAATTCAAATTAATACGAGTATGTACAAAAAATTAAAACTTTTGTTTCATATTGTACAGCTGTTTTCCCCTTTTACCGGTTTCGCTCAACGAGAATTTTCGTAATGGTATACTCGTAAATGTTAAGAGTTTATGGAATAATTTTACGTATATTGTTTTTAATATTTATGAATTCTACTACGAAATCAATAACATCAATCGATTTTTTTTCAATAAAAAAATATTCATTCATACAAATCACCACGCCGCGCTGTGGTAAGGCAGAGATAACAAATCACGTAAGGAGTAGGCTGAAATAACAGATCTCCATACTTTTATATTCAATCATACACTTTTCGCCTCCTCTACATTTAAACATTTTATCACGAACTTCTATCATTTATACCTCTCATTTACATTTTTAAAATCTTGCCCACTTGATTTACCTGCGTTCTCCTCGGTCTAACTCTTCCACACACCCTGCACTTCTGTCATCATTCTGAACGTCCTTCATTTTCTCCACGTACCCATTATCTAATGTTATATCGTTTCTTTCTTGATCTTACTTAAAACACACATTTTATTCATGCATTAATTTTTGAGTCATTCCGCTTTCTTACACTATCACTCCATATGTTTTTCTTAGTGCGCGCCAGTGCACATTAATCATATTTTTATTCTTCCATCAAATTCAAGCTTCACTTTCATACGTCAAAACGGATCCAAGCCAAGTGGGCTCATTAGAATACTTCAAGATCACACTATTATGTATTATCATTTTTTTATGTAAGGCGGTTATTGTATATTAGGTTATATGCTTCGTTTACTTTGTTCCCTTACGAAATCATGAAATCAACATTTCATTAATCATAACTGTACTGTTTTTTTCAATGTAAGTGCTTAGATCAATTTTTACTATTTATATTGGTTTCATCCAGTAAAATTACATTTTTATAAAGATAATTTAATTTTACCTGCTTTTAATTTGAGTCAAAGCACTCTCTAAGGAATAAACATAATTAGTGACAACATTGATCTAGCTGAGCTCGTTGCTTATTCTTCAATTATTTGTTTTTCTGTTGAATAAAACACAGACTCATTTATCTTCATTAAGTTCTTTTTTCTTTTTCTGTGCTAGAACTTGAACAAAGATAGTACATACTACATACATAGTATATACGAGCATTATAATTAAGACGTACTTATGTATACTACGTTCTATATTGTTGGCAAGACATTTTAATGGCATTCTGGCGTACTTATTCGCTAACGTCTGTATAATGCATCATTATTTTTTGTGCTCATCGTTGAACTAGCTTCTGAAATTGATGTATTTATGATTTTTTTGTTTTATTTACGAAAGAAAGAATGAAAAATATTGGTTTTAATTTATGTGTGGACTACCGGTCGCATTCAAATAAAGATAGACCGAGTAACGTCAAATAATTTAATGAGTTGAAATTCATTATACAAGTATAAGACAGTTTACGTTTCAAATAAAATATGCATTAACGAAATATATCAATATTTTTTTCAACTTTAAATCTGTATGACTTCATATCAGGGTAATAAATTGAGACACTCTTCAGGCAGAATTTTCCGCATGAAGGAAGCTTCGACATAGGAGATAGAAACACGTGATACGAGTATTAATTTAATTAGTGGAATAACATAGTAACTTCTTATTAAATGTTCTAAAATTGATTTAGATAATATTCATCAGATAGTGACATCACGACAAATGATTTTTTCATTTCATTTTCAATGTTATTTTCATC
The DNA here is from genome assembly GCA_949825065.1 of Odontocerum albicorne. Classification (NCBI taxonomy): domain Eukaryota; kingdom Metazoa; phylum Arthropoda; class Insecta; order Trichoptera; family Odontoceridae; genus Odontocerum; species Odontocerum albicorne. The sequence goes on from OX463841.1 coordinate 42,283,639, forward strand.
GGAGATCTTTGTGATCTAGTTGTGGTAAAACGCCTGTTTTTCACCCTGGCGGTTGCGGGTTCAATTTTCGTTCCAACTTATTTAAAAAGGGTTCGAGTCAGGTTTGACTTAAGGACTCTTTAACAGTTATCTGGTTATTTGGAGGAGATTGCCTTTTGATAATCTGAAATATTCTTCGTCTGTCTTCTTCAATTTGAAGTTTTAATCTTAGATATACCCTTTTAAATTCTGAATTAATAATCATTCAAAGCGTGTACATATTTATTTGGGCCACAATAATAAATAAAATAAAATGTAAAATTAAGTATTAAAAATTACTAAATACTTTTCTCGAAATAAAAATGTTTTGTAGTGGTTAAGATGAACGTAAATTTCAACCTAAGTATGAATTCTGTAATGCCATACGAAACTTTTATTATGAAAGTAAAAGCCTTTATGCCCCAGGGCAAATAAACGTAAAATGTACCTTCAAATATTTTCCAACGGAACAAAATATAATCACTTTTCCAGGAATTTGTTAGAAATTTATGCGAAACCTCCAGAGAGAAATTACACTGACAAATACATATTTTGTTATAATGTTCTTTATCATTGGTGAGGTTTTTCGTGTATTGTATTTAAAAGGGTTACTTCAGAGATTTTCCACCCAAAAAGATACCGAAACATCCTATCGATACAATTTACTATGCAACTAAACAATTTATTAAATGATAAACTTGAATATAAAGGTGAAACATTAAATTGGATCAAAGATTTAAATGAATTCGGCAAGGATGTCCTTAAAAATTAAATGCTTTACGATCGTCTTTCGAAATATAATTAAATAGTTGAAAGACATTTTTCTACTTAAACATATACAGAAATGGTAAATATTGTAATACAAAACCATGTTCTTTTAGAGACTTTTCTTCTTTTGTGGAAATACCAGTAATTTTCATGAAAATTGAAAAGTCGGTGTCATTTTACTTTATTTAAACGGTTATATGACCTTTTTATATAAAATATTACAAAAAAAACCACATTATTATTATTATTATTATTATTACACATGACAAGAAATATACACAATTTGAGAAAAAACAACAGGTAATTTGATTTGGACATATAATTTTAATGGATCTGGGTTTGTTGCCTTTCATTTGTCGTATCCCCAGTAAACTAGGCTTTTGCCTGTATCTCACTGAGGATATTTAGCATGAAAAAATAAATCGATACTTCTTTCCGATTTTTGATAACACAAAAAACCCCGTTGCACGCTCTCATCAACCTGACAAACAGTGACACTCAACTACAACTGGAAACATCTTGTGAAACTCAACTCCTCACACATTATCACTCCAGAAAGACCAAAAATATTCATCCCACAATATACCGCACACAATCATAAGAATAAAAATCAAAACAAAAAAAAGAAGAAAAAAAAGAAAAACACACAGAAACACAAATACAAAAACAACCAAAATTAAAACAACAAGAAGAGACCCACACTCACGAGCTCACATAAATCCTTTCCACTCGTCATTCATCCTGAAAGCCCAAGTACTCAAAATCCTGTCGCAATAACAACCACGCTCCGATCGACTGTCTAAATGGTTTTCCTACCTTTACTTTTATTGAAGTCGGCACGCCATTGTATGTAATGGGAGCCAAATAAGCATATTGCCTTTGGGCAAAAGAGGTTTTAACTCTAGGGATGGTGAACATTTCATTAGTTGCCATGCGTGTCATGTGTGTCTGTCTGCTGAGTTTGCATCTTCCCCTCCTCTCGATGGTAGTGCCAGAGAATGGATTTGAGATGTAAATTGGCTATGTTCAGGACCTGATACTCTCTGAAAAGCTCCGCCGTGGGATACCGAGCAGGAAGTTTATTGATTATTTTCACAATCAATTTTTGGGAAACCTGTAATATGTGTTTTTGGGTTAAGGTGCATCCCCCCCAAACTGATATACCGTAAGAAAGTGCTGACTGACATAAGGCGAAGTATATACTTTTAAGAATATTTTCACTGAGCACATTTCGAATCATACGGAATATGTATCCTAGTTTTCTGATTTTTGCGCTCAAAGTGTTAATATGGACCTCCCAACGAAGGAACTGGTCAACATAAACTCCAAGGTACTTTATACTATCAACCCTTTCCAAGGAAACACAACTACAGTCAGACATGGGTGAACAAGTGTGTAGTGTTATGTATTTATTTGTAGGTGCTTGAGTTCTTGTAGATATGCTAAATGTGATGTATTTAGTTTTTTGGGAATTTAGAGTCAATAAATTTGAGTCCATCCATTCTTTAACTACACGCAATTCTTCGTTAGCCTTTAAAAATACATCATCCCATGTTCGGCCCTCGAATAGAAGAACCGTGTCGTCCGCAAAAGTAGTAATCTTACCCCTGAGAGAAAGATTACACAACTGATTGACATATATCAGGAACAATATAGATCCCAGAACACTACCTTGAGGTACTCCGAATCTTACAAAAAGAGGCTCACCAAATACACTATCACCCAATTTGACTCTCTGAGTTCTATCAGACAAGTAAGAAGAGAACCAACTAGAAGAGCGCCCACATATGCCCACCTCCATCAATCTGGTAAGTAATATTCGGTGAGACACTGTATCAAAAGCCTTTGCAAGGTCCAAAAAAACTGCCAAACATGCCTTCTTATTATCCAAAGTGGTGGTAACGCATTGAAATGTAAGCTGTGTTACACAACAGAACATAAATGATATAATATGAATCCATCACAATAACAAAGCAAACCCACATAATTTACTCAATTCATCTTTACAAGAATTTATGTACTCGTGGAAACAGTGTATTTATGGAAAACCAGTCGATAAATAATTTTAAAATATTTTCATAGATTCAAGAGACGATACAAAAACTACTGAAGGCCGGCGTAAAAAAACAAATTTATGTTTTGAATTGTTGAGGAATCGTATATTTAATAAAGTAATTTAATACCCAATACATATTTTACTCCAATAGAAATTTATTTTTCTATGCAACCAAGCTTGGGATTATTACAAGGATAATAATAAACATTTATAGGTACCCTTAAGAACGGAAAGGCTCGCGAAGCCGTTCGGATAGAAAAATAGTCTGAGTCGAGAATCGCAATTAACAATTGTTTTCAAAACAGTTATTCATATTTTTAAACAAGTTCAATTATTCAATGTTTCAAAGTTGTTATAATACATACGTATACTATACGAGTATATCGTTTGTAAAAGTTACGCACCCTGTCCATTTATCGTCATAATGTTTTGTTTATCATATTCCACATCTTTCCTTCAATAAAAATTTCACAACTCCTTCACTTTGTAAGTAGTCAAAGTTATATGAAAATCCATATAATGCCCACACTGATTTCTTATCTGTATTTGACATTTTTTTTAAATAACACACCGGAAAAAATATAAATTTTCTGTATCATTGACATAGCTGATACAGGGCGAGGATAGTAAAACTTAAATGTGAAAAATAACACCCACAATACGAATATCACGCCGTGTCCCTTTTGGGATACACAACTTATTCACCTTTTTATTCATGCATACTCCACTTTGTCATTATTTACACCTTTCAATCTATATATATAATAAATTTCCTCAACTTTCTCCTTGCATTCTTTTCTAATGTGATTCTTTTTACGCTTTCCATTCAGTTGAAGATTTTTTTATCTAAATACATCTTTTTTGTTTTCTAAACTATATTCTATTTTCAAAGGTCATGTAGAACCTATGGGTATTCAAGATATTTACTCTCCATGTTGATACCTTAGTAAGATAATTTTAATTTCAATTAAAATTATATTATATGCTCGTATGTTGCATCTCAAGATTCAACAGTTAATTGCATTGCAGTTGTTTGCAAAGCAAATGATCAGTCGAACTCCCAAAGGCTTGATTCCAATTTATTAACCATAGATTGTTTTCCGGTTATTATAATACGGAAATAGGATACATTTATTCGTTTGAGAGATATTTATGACATTTTTAATTTAACACAATCGGGTCCTGGATTGAATATCCTGTCGGTTCCGAATTCTATTAAAGACCTTCTTTTTTTTTAAATTTATTTTTATCGTAGTTTATAAGCTATTTATAGATATATTTATAAAGTTTCTAGCCATTCTAATAATAAAAGTGCAGACCGAATTAAAAAAAATCTAAACATGATGAACATTTTGCCACCATCATCATTCAAGTTAGGATTGATCTGGCTGCATACGGGACTCTCTGCTACCTTTTTCTCTCAGCTGCATCCCTTCACTAATTAGGTATATGTTATATTATACAGTGTGCGGCAGTTCTCTGTCTCACAATCCAGTGTCTTCTTTGTCCCACCCCCCATTGTTGGGCAAAGCCTTCCGTAACAGGCCAGTGTCCTACATACAGTGCCCAATGTAGCGCAGTCTAACAATTTCGTAACTTTTGCTACGATAAATTTGCTATAGTCTCCTTCGCTCATCTCCGTGCGACATTGTCTTGAATTGGATAATATATTTTGCCATATTCATAATTAATAAAAAAATGAAAAAATCTTATTAAACAAATAATAAATACATAAAGTTAACCTGAAGAATGATAATAGAGAAACTAAACCAAGAGTTTCGATTGTAAAGATTATTTTACAGGTTATGAATTTTTAAATTCACTTCATCTAAACAATTATTCTTGTAAAGAAATAAAACGTACGATGCAAGGCGCCATTTTTGGCATCGATGTTTTAGTTTGAAATCCATAATATTGTATTAACTTTTGTTGTATACGCTAAAATTTTGCGAGTGTCTTGCCATGTTGCAATCTCTTTCAACCAGCCAGAATAATTTTGAAGAGGCCTCAAATGAAAACATGACTAATCCCCTTTTTTTAAATATGTTTTTATTGGGAATCGAGCCCACAATCTCCAGGCTGGAAAACAGGTGTCTTACAAAGGTCATCATAATATGTTTCATGTAGAGTTTTTTTTTCCATCCTTAATTCGTATTTATTTAACATATTCGTATCCTACGAACAAAAAACAGATGTAAAGATATTAAAATGACAAATAATTTAAATGACCAAAACTCATTAATATTTGGACAGTATGAGTCGGTTCTGACCTACATGTTTGAAAGTTCGTGTATTTACAGAGGGACATGAACAAATAAAAGAATTGGTAAACAGAGAATGGTTGATGCTTAGCTGGATGCCTGAACGAATCGCCCTGGTGTATGTTTATTGGTTTATTCAAACGACGTGGCCTGCCCTCCCTGTGATCCGGCGCGTCTCTTGTAAAACGAGACGTGACAGTGAAGGATGAGTCATAAAAGGATGAATTAAGTGAAATTGTGGAATAAACAAATTTCAAATGTCACGTAAATTAATATTTAAAAATGCAATGAAAAACAATTGTAATCATTCTATATTTTTATTTTTGTTGTTTTCCTGTCAAGTTAGTTGATACTGGCGCCTGGACGTGCGATTTGTATACATGTTTCTCATCGTAAACATAAACAAGTAAACAAATATGTTAGGATGAGAAAAAAAAATCGTAATTTCAAAAACAGCAAGAGTCGCAATTAATAATTGTTTTAAAAAAGTCTAAACGGTTATTTGTATTTTTAAGCATGTTTAAATATTTAACGTATCAAAGTTGTTAAAATATAATATATACGTACAAACAATCCCACCGTGTCCTTATTTGAGGCAGGCAGAGATGACTGATTTCGCCTTTCTACTCACGCACACAGTTCTGGCCTTGTCCATATCTCGTCATACATGTAGTCCTGTTTCTCACACTTATATTCTTTCCTTCAATCAAAATTTCTCTGCCTATCTTCTTCCACTCTTTTCCTCAGTCTACCTTGTCATCTTTTTCCGTTTGTTGCTTTGTTAAAAAACAATCAAGAAAGGTTCATTCAAGTGTTACAAATAATTAATTTAGGAAAAAATATCCATTTTTATAATGATAATTGATATAGTGAACTGGACATCTAAAATTGACACATACATCTTAAAAAGTTTTGAATAGTATTTCGAAACAGTAAGAATCTGTAACTATTGTAGTAAAATGTGAACAATATCATTGATACAAAACTAATATACAGGATACATAAAGTAATTAAAACCAGTTACCTGGATACAAAAAGTGGTTCTATATACTTGGTAATTCTTTATCATATAAGTGAAATCATTACGATTCTCGTGGCCTAGTTGGTAAGACGCATATCTTCCGATCCGGGTGTTACGGATTCGAATTCAATGAGCACCCAATTTTATTTAAGTAGGGTTCCAGTCTGGTTTTTATTTAAAGCATCTTTAACATCTATCTGGTTAGTTAGAAGAGTGTGATGAGTTCAACAGGTTGTACTGCACGCAACAAAAATGTAATAAAAAACATACCGTAACTTATATTAAATAAATTAGCTTTAATAGAGAATTAATTTAAGTACTCTGAATAAACGCACTAATGCAAGAAACGTGATGTTATTACTTGAAATACTCGTATTTTGAATACTTATTACCCAAAGTGCGATTTCTTTAACGAACTCCGATAAAAAAATAATACGAACTTCTTTTTAAGTAATCGTCAGTAATTAGTAATGTAATCATCATCATCATTAGCCCTATAGCCCAGGATGGGTTCCGGCTGTCTGCCGGAATCTCTGTAATACTTATTTTTCTCAACAGCACCATCCCTCAAATTGGTTATACCCAATATGCGCCAGTTCTTTTTTACACCATCCATCTCAGTTGTCTCTTCACTCTTCTACGTCCTGCCGGATCGCTGAACAAAGCCTTCCTTGCAGGGTGTTCAGCATGCGGTATAAATAGCATAACGTGCAGATGAGATAAGAATTAAGAAATATTTGTACTTAGAGGCAGTGTGTAGAGTAAGAAACGTGGTCCTCAATGAAAGCACCACTTTGAGAGACCCAAAATAAGGAGAGGTGGAGATCGTCGGGTGCGAATGGACCAGAGAGATCACGATCCGTCAAGCTTCTTTCAGCCCGGGGGTTGCAAGTTCTATTCGCGCTGATGATGCAAGTTCTATTCCCGATGATGCCTAAATTTTGTTTTAGGTTTTTTGTCTGGATTATACTTAAGATTTATTTAAAAACTTTAAGTGAATGACATAGAGCAATAAACTCGCCCGGTTGTATGTACTATTAGGTCCTTACATATGAAATTGGCGTTTTGCCGTACTGGCAACTTTGATCTCAAATATCTTCTCTTTGGTTAGGAATTCCAAATTAAAATTTATACAGCTATTTACTCAAGTATTTGTGTTTCGAAAATTATAATTCATTTGTTTTTTCCTCAATTGTTTTTTTTCTTTGCGTCACTCAGTTTACAAAATGGAAAACTTGAAATATCGCGTTATTTACGAGTACGAGTTCCACCGTGGCACCAGTGCTGCAGAAACGGCTCGAAGGATTAATGATGTGTATGGCGACGGTGCCGCAAAAGAAAACACAGTGCGTTTTTGGTTCCAACGTTTTCGTTCTGGAAATTTCGACCTGCAGAATAAGCCCCGTGGACGGCCGGAGACCAAAGTTGATAATGAAGAATTGAAGGCTACTGTGGAAGCGGATCCATCGCAAACCACGTCCGAGTTAGCTGCAGGCTGCGGTGTTAGTGATAAAACTGTTTTAATCCACTTGAAGCAAATTGGGAAGGTGAAAAAGCTTGAAAGGTGGGTACCTCACGAATTGAGTGAAGCAAATCAACAAACGCGCGTTGACTGCTGCGTTGCATTACTCAACCGGCACAATAATGAAGGGATTTTGAATCGAATCATTACCTGTGATGAAAAGTGGATCCTGTATGATAATCGGAAGCGCTCATCGCAATGGCTGAACCCTGCCGAACCAGCCAAACCATGCCCCAAGCGAAAATTGACTCCAAAAAAGTTACTTGTGAGCGTTTGGTGGACTAGTGCTGGTGTCGTTCACTACAACTTTCTTAAATCTGGCCAGACGATTACGGCAGATGTCTATTGTCAGCAACTGCAAACCATGATGGAAAAGCTAGCTGCTAAACAACCGAGGCTGGTTAATCGCTCTAGGCCACTGCTGCTTCATGATAACGCTAGACCACACACTGCACAACAGACGGCTACCAAATTAGAAGAGCTTCAATTGGAATGTCTAAGACATCCACCGTACTCTCCGGACCTTGCCCCAACAGATTACTATTTTTTTCGAAATTTGGATAACTTCTTGCAAGGGAAAAAATTCAACTCCGATGGGGCAGTCCAAACCGACTTCAAAGATTTTATTGATTCCCGTCCGAATGGTTTTTTTAGTAAAGGGATCGATGAACTACCTATGAGATGGCAAAAGTGCATAGATAGCAATGGTACATACTTTGATTAAATAAATATATTATATTAAAAAAAAATCAACTTTATGTTCCTCCCAAACAAAACGCCAATTTCATATGTAAGGACCTAATATAAACAATGAAAGTACAATGCTAACAACTATCATTTGCTAGGATATCAAGGTTTATAAAGAAATATTTTCCAAAGAGGAAAAAATATATACTTACGTAATAGTTTGATAAGTTAGTTATAAAAGCTAAAGAAAGTATTACAATCAAATTGTTTGAATACATTTTTATAGCTTACGAAATGTATTACTCTTGTGAGAAAAAGAGAGTGGTTATTCAATTAGTATAAATTCAAAAGTCATGTTAATTTTATTGTTTACCTTCTGGATATTTCTTGGAAATCTTAGAGCAATCATTCAGAATTGAATGTGTAAAAATTCAATAAAAAAAATTAAAATAAGCGTTTTCCTGAATAAGTATTACGAACAATATCAATGGTATTACGGACAAAAATTAATGCACAAACACGGATCGAACTTGTCGCGTATTTCCTATCACTTTTTAAGCAATGAGGCTCAAAATGATACGCAATTAATTTCAAATTCATTCCGCGTAATATGAGATGTCATTAATTTATTAATATTCCTTTAACACATTCAGAGCTCATTGATTCTTTCGTATGATTTCTTTCAACAAATCCAGAGCTCTCGCATTCATTCGTATGGTATTCTTTAACTAATCCGAAATATTGAAGAACGTGGCGGGGGGACAATTTAAGTTTACTTGAAAGCATTAATCGAGCCTTCAGGTAAATTTAAAACCACTTGAGTAAACGCAGAATTCGCGGTTCTCCTTAGTGCGTGTTGTCAATACTACCCGCACGCGAAAAGACAACATTTCTCGCATATGTCTAGCGCTTGCGAGTATTTTCATCAGACTAAGTTTTTACTAGATTGGAACCATAGTTTTTTTAAAGAATACGTCCAATATATCAGATTATATTCGACATATTCTCGTGCAAAACGAAATAAACTAATATAAAGATTTTTGAAACAATTTGTTAACATATGTTCCAATTCAATGATTTCTAACATTGTTTGGTTAACAACTCACTGCTTCTTAAGTCGAGCATGTCTATGGAAATCTTCTTTCCCCAATAAACCTGTAACGATTTATTTACGATGTGCTATTTTTCACTAATCCCGTAAAAAACAGATGTACACTTTTCCACTACAAAAACGTGTTTTAAGAGCTAATGAATGACAAAATAAAAGTATTTATTTGTCTATTATAATTTATTGTCCACGTCCACATTTCACTTCCATACATCATAGTTGGCACCAAAATACGGTTGTGGACTATCATCTTAGCAGATTTTGATACTGTCTCGTTAAGTATAATATATACAACGTTTTAGTGCCTCGCCGAATTTATTTCCTATCGTTACACTCCGTTCGATATCCTTTATTTACGTTATTTTTTTGTTATTACAGCTCCAGATAGAGAATGAGAAAGGCTGCGTAGCGGGCGGGGGGCTGAGCGTGGAGCTGGGCACAGTGTGCGCGCCGGGGCCGCCCGGGCGGGGTGGAGCCACGGGGCAGCCGCCTCCCGCGCCCCAGCGCCGTGGCAGTAACAACAATGAGAGCGCACCCCCGCTCGCGCCACAGCCCTCGCAGCACGACCACGAGCCCAACAGGAACACTACGCAGCCTCCCCAGAGGGTACCGCTAACTCCGGCAGGTAAACATATTATTTTTCAATTTTATTTATTTATGTGCATTCACAAAAATATCTCTATATTTTTTCTACTGATGCTTATATTTGACGTAGAACTTTTGATTTCTAACTTGGGTTCGATTTTCAATGAACAATAATGTAGTTGCAATTATTCGTATACAGCTTGCATAACAAGACTACACCGTTTGGGCAATCAGTATGGATAGACTTAGGAAATAGCAATGAAATTTACTAAGGGATGAGACTACTTCCTCACAGGCCTCATCCAGTGAAATAGTTTTCTCTATCCACCAAATAAATGTTTTTAATAAACTCTAACTCACATTTTTAGTCAAACGGTATTTAATCAAAATTGATTGTTTTGTGAATACTGAAAAACAATCAATAAAAATGGTCCATAAAGTTTTCGTCTTTGTAAATGACCGCTCGGGACACATTCGATTTTAATTAAACCATTTTCCTAATTAGGACATCATTTTTGGATATTCATAATCGTTTTCATAATAGTTATAAAATATTATTATAAAATATATTATTTCAAAAGTCTAAAATGAAATTTTTCAAGTTCACAAACATTCCTAAGAGTTTTTATAATTAATTTGGTCTTAGTATTTTTTTATCAAAGTTAATAGTTAGGAATGTAATTCGATTACGTTTGAAAATACTTAAGTATTCAGTAAAGGAAAGTTTTCACAAAGGGTAGAAAAGGTCATTGTTTGATTAAAGATGAAATGAAAGTGAATTCCATAATATCCATCAAATTAATACGGAGAATCAATATTAAAATACACAGAATTCGAGATTGACCTAAATCCAACATTTAATTGAAAACGTAATTTCTAGGCACCAAAACCAACCAAAAATATCTGATGTTTTCAACATCTCTGCGATTGTGTATATCGACTGGGTTTCGTTTCTGGGAATATCTTATTAGATTTTGTATTGTGAATGGTTTCGGATAGAATTCGAGGTACGCACATAAAATACAATATAATGGCATTTTTTCCGGTTATTCCGCGTGATTGGAGTGAAATTAATGTTTCCGAGCTTTCGATAGGATATCACCTATCATCTTCTTGGGTGTATCGATTGAAACTAATTCGTGCGTGTTGAGTTCGGCCTTATATACCCTTCATTGTTTTGAAGTTGCCTGCATTTCCTTAGAGGAACTGTCGTCTCTGTGTCCATTGTTGCGATAGCGTGGGCTGTTGATTTATCTTTCTGGGTGGCGGGATGATTTATTTTATGGGTTGTTGTTTCTCCGTTTTTTATGACTGTTTTGTAAAAATATTATATTATTTCTTTAGATTATGTTTGTGCTTTATAAAATTTAATAAATGGACCTAAAATGAATTAGGCGCCTTAAAAAAACGTCTTAAAAGGTCACCTCTGTGATATAGTTCTTAAGAATCTTGTCTTCAAGTCTGGGATTTGGGATTGAATACACATTTTTGGTAGGTTGGCAATATTTGCCACAAAAAGACAATCCCACCATGCTGTTACTTTTTTTACAGTAATCTCTCAGGTCAATCTGTCCAACTCTACCCACGGTTATTTTCCACCTCTCCTTATTATGGGCTTCTCAGGGTGCCGCTGTATATTCATTATAAATAATAGTGTTATATAATTGACTGAAGTAAAGTTCTAATTAAGCGATTCAAACTTTGTTTAATGCGAACTGGAAAGCCTTTAAAATAGCATTTGTGTTTCAAATTTAGATATATTGTGTTTATTACCTTACGGCATTGTTACGTCGTACTAAACTATATATCTAATTCAAATATCAGATTAGTTTAGCTGGTGTCAATGGTCTAGAGTGGAAACTTTTTATTTATAATAGGCATTTAGAATTGAAGCTTGTTTCAGGCCTCGTTCCATCAGAATTAATCTGGTGGTGCTTATTTATTTATATTTTTTAGAAAAATATACGAAGTTTAAGTGTATTTTATATAATAAACTAAAGCAGTATTTACTAATTATTAGATAAAATATTAACAACTTCCAAAAATTTAACACAATTCAGAACACATAATAGGAACGAAATCACGAATAGTACAATACGGAAAGAAAAATATTTAAATACAATCGAATACATTTTTAATGAAAATTGAATGATCTGTCAAGACAAGTAAAACTGGACAAAGACCGTCCTAAACTCAACAATATCTGCATTAAAAATATCCACCAAACTAGAATGAATTCATACAATTGCTGCTTCCTCAAGATTGAAGATCTGCCTTTTATAAATTGATAAACAAAAAAACTTTAAAAGTTATATTTTACTATGAAGCAGTCTTTTCAAATTTATGTTATGTGATTTTTTTACTAATATTATGATGAAATCATCTGAGTTCAGGAGTTTTGGGTTTATAAAAAGATATCAAAATACAATAAATTGTTTTTAGTACTCTAAGATAGGAATTTACCAATTAATTTATTTCTTTTAATTTTTCTTATTGATGTAACATATTTTCATTAAATTATTTTTTACCATTTTCCACATCTTTCCGCGAGTAATATGCATTAGTTGTGAAAATATACATGAAATTAATTTCAATCTTTAAAAAAACTCTCGCCCTTCATATCAATCCTTAAAATGATCATCGTTTCCATTTGTATTTTTGGCCAACCCTTTTGGTAACGTGTCTCTGTCATGGGAGCATTCGATGATTGATGACGTTACGTATCATGTCTTCAAAGGAATTATTTGGTAAACAGAATGAATAAATAATTTTCAATGACGCAATAATCTCTCGTTACGTAAACCGATACTCCATTTTCTTTTGGCATGTCAAACTAAAATAAGACCTTTACCCTGAATCGGTTAGAGCGGCAAGCAGCGTACTAAAAAAACACAGTAATAAATCATGTAACCTGATTTAATTTGATTTTTTACTAGTAAACATTTTATATAATTAGAAATTGTCATGTCATTTTTGTTTTTATGTCTGCTATTTATTGTTTTTGCAAGTGGAAAAGTAAGCTCTTTTCGAACGAAAGATAGAAATTTGTTTGAAGACGTTTACAATGTTACTATAATACTAATGTTTTTCATTTCTTTTTTTTATTAGACATACGTGTACAGTTAAACATAATAATATGAAACATGATACAGCAAATTACCTACCATGTGTATTCAGAATCTAAAAAAAATTAGGCAATTGCTTGTATCTTGTCGGATATTTTTTATCAATATTTTCGTTTCAATACATGGTCCGGATCAGATTACAATACATTTTTTTTATATAATCCTTAACAATTTTCATACGATTCCATGAAAACAAAATGAGTTCACAAAAATAAAATAAATACGAATGAACTATAAAATAACTTATAATGCATTCAAAATTAAAAAGAGAAAACCAGTACAATCTAATTCAAGCCAAGATAAAAGTTTCGTCTCCCTCTCTCATTCCTCACGCATGATCAGAGTCAGGGTCACAAATTCTCATTGCACATATCTGTGCATCTATAGTCTCATTTTCTTTTTGAGCAAGTGTGCCTTATTTAAATATTTAAAGCTTTGCGGGATTTTATTAAAGACAAATGGTAACATGTAACCGTATTGTTTCTGTACCAGACAGACTTGGAGAAGAGGACTGTTAAAATTAGTTCCTGCACAGTACCTAGTAGTATACTTGGGTGCGATTTATTAAGAGCCAAGTGGGGATAGTTTTTTACAATGTTTCTTAACGCTGAACTATATTTTATTACAATCAGCAAGATTAAGAGGCCTTAAGTAAAAACCAGACTTGGACCCTATTTAATAAAATCGAACCTCTAATCCTCAATCAGAAGACAGGCGCCTTAATGGAGGTCATAGTCTAATGTGACTGCACACAAAGCAACCAGTCTCCCCAGGTTCGATTCTTTGCGGATTCATTTCTGGAATGGTTTTACTTTAAGACTATTTTACATCTGAATTTACATTTTGGTAGCTTATATGTGAAAAAGCCTAAAAACTTTAAACTACTAAAAAAACACTAAAAACTCAACCTAACAAAACACTGCAGACGACTAAACCAGTCGATCGTCTTGAGATTTTAATGCCCTTGCTATCGGAACTTTGTATTTGATCTGTTAAGACTGTGTGTTTGCTGAAGTGCAATAGTTTGCACATAATACACCAATATAGGCACAGGTGTCTTCTATTTACAGGATAACAGTGAAACATAATTAATCATATGTGATATATCAACTAGACTACGGAGGTCGGAGGGGAAATTTAATTGACTTACTTTTATGTAAATAATGTTAAGGTCGTTATGTCACATTTATATCACATCTAATAAAATAGAATTGTTTTATAAAGCGCTGTTTGAAATAAGCTTCGCAACAAGAGCGCTGTTTATAATTTATATTTACCAGACATTCATTATTTTATTACACGGGGTAAATTTTACTTTATCCTCATGTTAGTTTACAAAATAAATAAAGCAATGTCCGTACAGGAAGTTTTGTTTGAGTATACATATTTACTGTTATTTACAATAAAAAATATTGGTTGTGCTAAAGACATTTTTAAATCTTCTTTCTATTGTATTGCATTACACTTTCGTCGTATACAGTACAACATGGCGGGTTTATTGCCATGTGGCAATATCTTCCAACCAACCAGAAATACGTTAGAGCCCTTAAGTGAAAACCAGATTAGAATACTTAAAAAAAATCTAGGTTCCAACGGCAATCGAACCCGTAACCTTTGGGTTAGGAGACAAGCGTCTAACCAACCAGGCCACGGTGGTCATCTTTCACGTAAAATAAAATTCATAGATTGATCTAGTCAATATGAAGCAGGTAATTTCTTAAATTAATTCGTGAAGTTGACACGCTGAAAGTATGTACTGTACTATATAACACTTTCATTGTATGTACTGTACTATATAACACTTTCATTGTACACAGTGCACCTTGGCGCGTTTATTGCATTTATGTGACATTTTTTTTTCAACTAATCAAAAATATGTTAAACAAGTCTTAAGTGAAAATCGTTTATTGAAATCTGGCTAATAACGGCAATCGAAGTCGGAACCCCCGGGCTGGATGACTTATCACCAAGGACACGGAGATAGTCATTTGTCGTGTGATCGGCATTTTGAAACCCGCACTGTCTTCGGTTTTCAGCAGGAGACATGTGTTGAGCCTAACACTTTAGGATAAATTAATACAAGAATTTATAAATGATACTTCTTTTCTATTACATCATGAAATAAACTGAAATCAACTCTTTTCTAAGTTATAATATCTCATAAAATAAAATAACTTTTACGTTTTGAATCATTTGAAATAAGCAAATAAATTCATTTATTCTATTTGAAAAACTTTAAATATTGTTAATTAAGAGGAATAATTATGTAAGTAAGTTATCTATTTTGAGGATTTTTTTCAGACACTTTCGTTATATGAAGTATAACCTACCAGATTTCATCACACGTGGCAATCTGTTCCAACTAACCAGAAATATGTTATAGAATCCTTAAGTAAAAACTAGACAGGAACCTTTTTTAATAAAATTGGGTACCTGAAGGAATTGAACCCATAACCTATTGTAGTCTTGCCAATTATGCCACAGAGGTCATCGGAGATTTCACGTTAGATAATAAATACAGATAACACCATCAACTGAAAGATATGTATAATTAATTAGTTAATGGACCATACGTTAGAATAAAAATAAATATTAAACTAATTAATGTAAATGCAATATAATACTTTCACTATTCAAAATTTATCTCCATGGACTTATTCAAACCGTAAAGGCTAATTGTGGTATCCATTTAAAGAGCTCAATGAAACAACGGCGTAACTTATATTTCTGGAAATAAATCTATTAACGAAAGCATTGCAATATATTCTATTTGAACTTAGTTTAAATAGTATAACCAGACGGGCTTTCTGTAATGGAAATCGGTTTCAATAGATTACTTTAAATGGTTTTGGGTATGAAAAGTTTTTTTTTATTTGACACCATCAGGAATTATACCCAGACTCTTAAATTAAAGTTAAGAATTTGATGCAAGGCTAAACTAAGATCTATGTCGTTATTAAATTAGATTTTTTTCACTTTATTCAAAAAGGGCTATCTATTTGTTACACACAGTTTTCAAGCTGCATGCATTTAATTCATCTCTGCAAAATTTTAATAATTCATTTTCACTCTCGCAGGTAAAGGACAAAACAAGAGAAAACTACAAAATGTTGAAAAAGATAAAGTAAAATAAGAAGATTTCCATTTACTAAAATAAACAAATTAGAGAGAAAAATATAATCAAGTTAATTTTGGACATAATAAAGTATGTGCAGTTACACCTTTGGCATTCTCTCGCCCAAAAATATCGCGAGTTGTATAATGAACCTAATCAAACTGGATTTATGAGATTCTCTCGTAACATTATGTAGGAAGGTATGAGATATGCAAGAACATCATTAAAACAAGTTATAAAAACTGAAACAACGGGTTCAAATGATCTTTTTGCATAATACGCAAGCGGTCTCTTATCTTCTTGATCTAAAACAGTAGTCGGATGGATAACTTGTTGATTATGTAAGAAATAATTTATTATACTATTGTGTTCTGTAAAGGTCTGTTTTTCTAGTTGATTTTTCGTACTATATAATTAAATATAGTTTCTTAACTTTCAGTACTGTTTTATTCATTATATCATATATTTTCTTTCAAGTCATTTTTGTACCCAAATTAGACTTTATATTTGTCTATAGGCCTTCATTAAGTAAACGGAAGAATACAATTAAAATGTTATATCACACTTTTATTTTACACAATTCTTCCTGACAGATTTATGGTATTGCTAGATAGTGATATCTTCTAACTAATCAGAAATGTGTTTAAATAAGCCTTAAGCGCCAACGGGAGTCGAAAATAGGCACGTTAGCAACAAGCTCACGAAGGTTGTCATTTAAACATCGTTTTAAAAACGACGTGAAGCATCTCGACGAAAGTATGTAGAACGAGTCAATATGTTTTTAACAAAAGTTTTACAAATACGTTAAATAATTATTACGTTTAAATATGATGAAAAAGGAGAATAAACGAAAATATAAACACAATAGCTTTTTTTAAACATGGTCAAAATATTTTAAACAAATAAAAAACTTTTCATACGTATCCGGTGATGTTAGTTGATTATTTTACGATTAACTTTTCCTTTCCACCATCCCTCCATTTTTCTAATGGCTGAATTTTTTTTCGTTAATTTAGAACATTAGTGGAAATAATTTTATGACCTTGTAATTTCCATTATTTACTAATGTCTGATTGAATAAAAAATATGGCCATCTAGCAATAAGTAGAACACAATAGAGAAAACAAGTAGATAATAGTCTCGTTTTATATATCCACATATTTCGACCTCCGTGGCCTAGTTGGTAAGACACCTATTGGTAAGACACCCATGGATTCTCATTAGAACCCAGATTTTTTAAATTGGGGTTTAGTCAGGTTTATCCTTAGGGTCTCATAAACATATTTATGGTTGGTTGTAAGACATTGAGACAAAGTCATAAACTCGTCAGATTGTATTATATAAACGAAAATACACAATTGAAAAAAAATTACTAAAAAAACTTAATATGTATTATACATTTTTCATCGCGTTGAAATACTCGTATATTGTTAGGTTTTAGAAATTCGGAAACATTACAGGTTTGTTAAAACCAATATCAGCAAAGAAGACAGCTTGAAAATTATGAGAAAATCGAGATCACGTAATAATACTCAAGTCATAAAATAGAAACCCACATCAAACGTTCCACAATTTTTCAGAACGTGTTCGCCTATTTCTACCTTTTGAAAGTAAAAATTGAAACGTAATATTTGTTTCAATATATTTTTCTTTATTATTAAATTAATTTAAAATAAACAATACTTATGTTCATGCCTTGAATTTTAAAATGGGAATGTTGACTTTTAAACCATTTTATACTATTTTAAATTCTAAACAAAATTATTTTGGTAAATATTAAAAAATAAATTTTATCGATATCAATATACATAAAGGTTTATCGATATCAATATACATAAAGTATGTAAATATATAGCCTAAAATTACGCATATATATTTAGGCAAAGGAAAAGGAAAAACATTTGAGAGAGAAGGTATCTGGGCTCATCTTATGAAATATTTTCAGCCACGATACACTCCCACAATCAAGAGGGCGAGCCCGACCTTGAGGATGACAGATGTTTTCAGTCGACACCCTTGTACATATAAACTATAATACGAGTACAAAGAATGGTAATAAATAAATACAACGAAAGAACTACACAGGAAAATAACTCGAAAGTAATAATCTTGATATAGACGTTAGTGGCGGCAAAATCAGGGAAAATGGTATAAAATATTATTACTTATTATTTATTAATCAATCTCAGTCCTTATTCCACCTGAATTTATTAAGTGGCACTAATTAGCTGCTCATTATATATTCAAAAACCCAACCCTCTTGAGGTGACATTTTATTAGAGAACAGCGTTGAATATCTAATTATTTCAAAGCATTGTTCTGAGGTTTGAAATTAAAATTAACGGCGGAATGTTAATGAAGGATACGAAATATCCACGATCCAAAAGACCATTGAAATCGGACATAATGATTTTCAGAATCACAATATACTATATGTTATCTAGTCTAAAATGTTTTTTAGAGTTGTGTTCATGTTAAGTTGGTTTAAATGAAAGATAATATTTCGAAGGCATTACTTCCTTCATTCTGAGGTGATATTGAAAATCAAATAATTAAAAAATAGAAGTAAAAAAATCTTCAAACGTATCTAATAATAAAATATATTGAGAACTAGCACGTCTCAGGAATTAACTATCATACCATGGAGCTGGTGTAAACACGTTAATCACTTTTTAGTTACTTCTTACTTCGCTTATTGACCAAAATGTTAGATTTATCTTCAAGAAGTGTATTGTAAAATATTAAAAACAGAAAACCGTTTCACATCCATCCATCCATCCATGGCTCTACAACCCAGGTCGGGTCTTGGCCTCCCGCAGAGCTTGCCCCCATGACTGACGGTCCTGTGCAGCGTTACGCCAGTTCCGGATACCGATGTTGTTTGCATCCCTCACCGCTCAATCCAGCCATCGGAGTTTCGGTCTTCCCACTGTTCTCCGCCCCCCGGGCGCACCATCCATGATTCGCCTTGGGATCTCGCCCTCGCCCATCCTCTGAAGATGTCCGGCCCACCTCAGTCTTCCAACTCTAATCTCCCTCACAACAGTAGGATTCTTGTACAGATCATAGAGCTCGTGATTGTACCTAATACGCCACTCTCCGCTGTCACAGATTGGGCCATAAATTTTGCGCAACACCTTTCTTTCAAACGTTTCTAAAGCCTTTTCATCGACCTTACTGATTGTTCAACATTCCGAGCCATATGTGAGTACAGGTCGGATGAGAGTCTTATAAAGAAGGACTTTGGTTTTTCTTGTAAGGTGACGAGATTTCATGTGCTTCAGTAGGCCATAGTAGCACCGGTTTGCTGCCACTATTCTTCGTTTGATTTCGGTGGACATATTATTGTTGTTTGTTACCATAGTGCCAAGATATACAAACTCGCTGACAGTTTCAAAAGTACAATCATCAATCTGTATGTTGGAAGGGCTCTGGCGTGAATGTATTGGCATATACTTTGTCTTTGTCTCGTTGACAATCAGTCCCATGTTTTTAGCTGACGTGGCCAGGGTTCTAAAGGCAGACTTCTGATAATTTACAGAGCGTGTGATGATATCAATATCATCAACATAAGCGAGTAGCTGCACGGACTTGTTGAAAATATGGCCAGTAGTTTGAATACCTGCATCTCGGATAGCCTTTTCCAGCGCCAAATTAAATAATATGCAGGCGAGCGCGTCTCCCTGTCTTAGTCCATTAAACGGTGGATGCCATTAAGAAGCTGCATAACAATAAGTCGCCTGGTACCGATAATGTTTCTGCGGAGCTGCTGAAGTATGGTGGACCCTAACTCCACTTCCATATGCATAAAATTATTGAAGCTGTTTGGCGCTCTGAAACCATGCCAGGTGAATGGAACCGTGAATGGAATGGAACCCCTTCACAAGAAGGGAGATCCTATGAAATGCGATAACTATAGGGGTATTACCCTCTTAAATATTTCTTACAAGAGTCTGTCAAACATATTGAGTGGTAGGCTGGCGAAATACTCAGAGGATATCATTGGACAATATCAAACAGGGTTCAGAAAGGGCAAGTCCACGACTGATCAAATATTCTCCTTGAGACAGATATTGGAAAAGACAGTAGAGTTCAACGTTGACACGTACCACCTCTTCATAGACTTTAAGGCTGCATATGATACGGTAAATAGAGAAAAGCTATATAGTGCCATGGACGAACTTAATATTCCCAGGAAACTATTATACTAAACCTAATAAAGCTCACAATGGCCAACGTTGAATGCCAGGTTAGAATACAACAGGATTTGTCTGAACCCCTGAGAACTTTTAATGGACCGTTTCACATCAGTCATCAATATTTTGGAAAATACTCAAAATATAATAGGTACTTTATCCTTGTTTTTAATTTATCCTTAAATTATAATATTGGTTTAGAAACCCCCCCCCCCCCTCAAAGTTATTTAGTTCCCACTATCTTCGATTAGTAGTAAAAAATAAATAAGGGTCATTTTTAACAATCATCATCTGTTTTTAAACATCATTTATGTAGAAAAAGCGACTCTAGAAAGAACTTTTAAGATTTATCACATGAGCATTAGCCTTAATCAAGCTTAGAAACGAAGTAGAGCATAAAAAAAAGACAAAGTGGGAGAGAATCGAAGAAAAATCTTACTTTACCCAGAATACCCTTTCGCCCTAATTTTCCTTTGACTCTCTTCGTTCTCCTACTCCTAGCCTCAAGTCCTACAGCTGTTGTTAAAATATAAGTTTTTATTTACTTGAATTTGAAGAAAAACATTTCTTTATCATACTATATAAAATGTAACATGGATTAAACCAACTTCACGTATCTAAGATAAACTCGTTGGGTGGGAGAAATTAGTGTATAACAAAATAATAAATAAATAAAAAATTTAAAATAATAAATCCGCATGTGGGTTTATCTTCCTATTTCATAGTACGATTACGTGCAATAACGGTTCCACAGGCACTTAATAATAACAAAACAAAAAATATATTAAGCTATGGAACCTTGAATACTTATGATTAAAAATACGTTGGAAAGAATATGGAATATTATTCATCGTGGGATTATACAAAGCGAAGCTGAATTTGTACCTCAAATTATGCGCATTAATTAAAAGTTTTAACAAATTTCTCGAAAATTCTACGAAATTCATATTAATATATTTTTCAACATAATTCCTCTCTGTGAAGTGGAGGCAGGTTTCGTGATGAAATTTGATTCTTCCATGTTGAAAGTAACGGCGTAAATTAAACAATTAATTAACAAACGAAGTGATCGATTTGATGTTAAAATTTTCCGGACATTTCGCCGTGTTTGGTTAGCATAGTATACTTCTGGTGACTACCGATCTTTCACATGTTCAAGTTACAGTCGCGTATGCATGTATTCAAATATGGGGATCGTATATTATATTTTACACTTTCATTGTATACAGTATAACCTGGTTGATTTATTGTCATGTGGCAATTTGAATCGCAACCCTCAGGCTGGAAGACAGGCATCGCATCAACTAGCATGTATTGAGTGCGCCTTGGGAATAAGGCTGCAACGTTTTCAAAAAGTAAGCTTTCTACTTGGAATACTGAACATGAAATTGCACCCAAAAAATATTTTCATCCTATTGATAAGTTTTCTTTCTGCGAGTATACGTGATTCATTTATACAAATATTTCCATGAATTGACAACTTTCTTGTATAAGGATTTTCTTCTCATCGAAAAAAAATCTTATAAAATTTATATACTCGTATTTTTTGGAAAATTGAATCTAATTTTATACCGAATGTCATGAATTTTTCTTATTTCATTCATTTACTTGTAAAAAAATGAATTATTTTACATATTTTGCTCTCGCTAGGTTTGATATATTTTAATATACTAGCTATACCCGGCCACGCGTTGCTGTGGCTCAGTCTGGTTAAATGGAAATGAAGAAAATTTAATTTCACAATGCTTGTGGGTATACAATATTTTGA
This sequence comes from Odontocerum albicorne, assembly GCA_949825065.1. Classification (NCBI taxonomy): domain Eukaryota; kingdom Metazoa; phylum Arthropoda; class Insecta; order Trichoptera; family Odontoceridae; genus Odontocerum; species Odontocerum albicorne. The sequence continues at coordinate 42,305,869 of OX463841.1, forward strand.
CGTCTTTCAGCCACTCTCAACCTGTCGAGTTCATTCTGTTGAGAACGAAGCAGATCTGAATCCGCAGAACGCGATCGCCGTGCTCGCAACCATGCATCCTCAAGTCTGGTTGCACGTCACTCTGCTGCTACCTCAGCATTTTGATGAACTAAAGCAGATCGATTGCACTGAAAAAGAAGAAAGAAAGTTATAACAAAAACATATAAAATTGCGATCCATTAAAAAAGGAACTGAATAATATTGTTAAGTTCGTAGACGTCTTTGTTCTTGGCGGCAAGAATAGCTCGTTCACTCAGCCAATCGTGATTCTTATAATTGATTTGAATATTGGGAAATATTTTTTCAACCAATTCTTCTTTTGACGTTACTAAATTGCAGAAGTTATGAGGCAATGAAATTCGTCCTGATGTCATATCAACCGGCACCTTTGCGTTTCCAATTTCCAGCAATTGATGTGAGAATATCTCAGCTGATCGATCGTTTTGCAGCTGGACACGCATGTATCAAATATGAGTATTGGTAAGGAAATATTTGTCGAATAGGAGTATTGTTAAGGAAATACAGAGATAATTGGAACTAATTAAATGTTAAGAAAAGAGAGAGATTATTGGAATGAATTAAATGTTAAGGAAATACAGAGATATAATTGTAACTAATTAAATGTAAAGGGAAAACAGAGAGATAATTGTAACTTATTAAATGTTAAAGGAAGACAAATAGATGATTGGAACTAATTAAAAAAAATCTCCTACAAACGATTTCTTAGATTTTGAAAATCTTTCTACATACGATTTGATAGATTTTGAAATATAAACATAGAGATAAAATTAAATTCTATGTAAAAAGATACTTTTGATATTCCTACTGACGTCTTCCAGCCACTCTCAGCCTGTCACGTTCATTCTGTTGAGAACGAAGCAGTTCTGAATCTGCAGAACGCGATCGCCGTGCTTGCAACCGTGTATCTTCTATTCTGGCTGCACGTACTCGTAACTCTGCTGCTTCCTCGGCACGTATTTGAGCCATTATTTGTCTGTTTAGCTCGTTCGCTTACACGACATAACCTGTAAATGAGCATTGTTTAGTATTGCGTGATCAATTCCAATGCATTTCACGATATAATTTGAATTCAAATGAAAATCAATTGACACATCACAAATCTACCGCCAATCGTATTGAAAAATAAGAAAAACAGTTAAAAAACGAAATGAAAGAATCCGAAACGTCGAAAACGCTATGTGACATAACCTCTCAATGAGAAATATTTAGTTTGCGTGTGTTGCTGCAGAGGGCGCTCCCATTATTTCGTCTGTTTTATATACTTTTTTATATACAACTGTATACAAAAAATATAAACATGCTTGTATTCAAATGCAACCTTTTGTCAAAATTTCAAAGCAATCAGTGAAAAGCTTTCGGAAATTAAAGATTTTTAATATACAAACATTTACATTTTTATTTATATAGATTAAAGATCAATAATTGATATTGCCTCGCATATTATTGAAGTGTTGGAATTCATATAGCTTACAAGAAAAGTAAAATGAGAACTAGTTTAAGTAAGTTTTAATGTGACAGCGGAAAACCTAATCCAGTTATAAGTGTATTAGGTTTCTATTATAATTAATCAAGAAATGAAAAAAAAATGCATAGTACAATAAATTGTATATATTTGAACCGAAATTGCTAAGATGATATTTAAGTAGCAACGTTTATATTTGGAATTGAAACGTCAATGTGCAAAACGAATGAACGAAGCTGAATACATATTGTAGAAATACGTACACAGCGATGAATACACGGAGGGACAATGTATGAGAGAATACGGAGTGAAGTGATTAGGGATGAATATGATCTTAAAACTAATGTTTGAAGTAGAATTAAGAGGATTACTCTGAGATGGCTTGGGCATGTAGAATAAATGAAGGAAGAAACACAAACAAATCATATATATATTGCAAATGTGGTACAATACGTGGTAGAGGAAAATCTAGGAAAGTAGTGTTGTATCAAATGAATGATATTTAAAAAAGCATTGAAACTGTGCAAGAATGTGTTTGGATATTGAGGAACCAAAACATTTGTGCTAGAGTTGGAAAATCTGATATTTTGCCCTCTCTGCCTACCCCGACAGGGAATTGTCGTAATGGTATGTGTACAATAAATAGTTGAAATATAAACAAACGGCGTTAACTAAAACGAACTAAATTGAAATTCTTCTTCTTCTTCATCTTATTTTAGGCCTGTTGGCCTGTTATGGTCCTGCATCATTGTTTGCCTCCTGCGACGTCGACTGCCAGCTGTCTTTCCATCTTTTGGGAGGTCGTCCTGGAGGTCTGCTTGCTTGGGGGATACTGTCCCTGACCATTCTTACAGCTCTTGGTTCCGCCATTCTGGATACGTGTTCGTTCCAGAACATTCTTCTCTGTCGTCCCCATCTTACAATATCTTTAACTTCGCACGTCGAAATTCATATATAACATATAGGTATTTATTCCAATAAGTAGGTGGATACGTCGTGTGATGGTGATGTAATATTTATAAAGAGAAAAGCTTTGAAGGTTTGACTATTTTACTGCAGCAAGGAATATACCTATTGATTCAAATCTATATTTGTAGATATTTGCAAAGCTTAATTGAAATCGGATGAGTTATGCTTTTCGGAAATGTGCCAAGAAAATTTATACTGTACATTAGTCGTACAAACCATCGTCGATATTGTGAAACTTTGAAAAATATTGTAGTAAACTTTCGAATAAGTAATATAGTATTTTAATTTATTTGAAGTAATACATTGGTTATATTACTCTTTCGCTGTCTAAAGTACAACCAGGTGGATTTATTGTAATACGGCAATCTCTATCAACCAATAAGAAATATGTTGAGGAAACCTTAAATGAGAGCCATACTGCAACTCTTTTAAATAATTGACAAGCAGCAAAATCACGATTGCAAGACCCAAATCGGAAGACGGGCGTCATACCAATTAAGCCACAGAAGTCGTCTTTATGAAAATAAACTAAGCATTAATAAAAATAATTAATAGTATATTTTATCATAAAGAAAGATGTATGATAAAAAAGGCGAATCTTGTTTTAAATTCATTTATATTTTTTAATCGGTTTATTAAAAAATGGTTTATAATCAAAATATTTCAACATCGCCAAGAGTTACGTAAAATATTGCTAGTAATAAAAATCCTTGGTCAAAGACTTTTCTATTTTCGATATAAAAATTGTAAATATTTATGTGGTAATTGTTATTGTTCAAACAAAATTATATTGATATCGCGGACTACGAGTATATGAACTTGTCCTTTTCAAGGAAATATATACTATTCTCATAAAGTATGGATGTTAGAGCTGAAAGTTGTTTTAAAAGTTTGGTGAGTAAAATTATATTTCTGTATTGTTTGTTACATGGTCACGTTGACCAATCATGCTTTTAAAAATAAGTTGAAACAATATTATTTGTAATAGTTTGGAAAATTAACTCATTTTAGATGGATATTCAATTAAAGAGTTTTGTGTAAAGAACTCAAAGAATATATTATTATAATATTCATGTATTATTATAATAGAGCTTTTTTCCTAAGCAATGTTTTGCTAATTGTTATAATCTAACTATGAATTCAGAAGGAAAGATGACCTCCATTTCCTAGTTGATAAGAGGTCTGTCTCCTAAAACGGGTGTTCCGGGTCCGATTACCGTTGGTACCCTATATTTTTTAAAAGAGTTTCAGTCTGATTTAACTAAACACCTCTTTAACATATTCATGGTTGGTTGAAAGAGATTGCTTAGTGGTAATATACTTACCAGATTATAATAGATGTAACAAAAGTGCAATACAATAAAATTAAAATTCACACGAATAAGTTTGAGTTTTATTTTTAATTATTAATAATTAATTGTAAAAAAATATTTGATTTCGTTGTTTTGAAGTAAAATATCGCATTTTTAGCTCTGTGTGCAAAATACTTGAGGTTTCACGCAAATTAAGCTCCACTGATTGTTATATAAGATCAAGTTGCTTCGTACATGTACTTTACTTTTTCAATCCCTTGACGTAGTGCTGTTTCATCATAGATAATGCAATTATTAAGGATAATTAAGTTAAAAGTCATGCAGAAGACATAACAATATTATCGGGATTTCTCGTATTATATTGTTATATGTAAGAGTATTGTAAACTTTTTAATAAGTCTGAGCATTTTAAAACAATTGCTTAAAATAGGGATTCAAATTGTGCTCTCAAACTATTATATTCAGAATAACCTGTTCGCTGAAAGTTAATTTCAATAATTTGAATCTAAAATTGTAAATTATTACAAACGAATGTCGAAATATAACAAAGTAATGTAATAACTAAGAGAACACGTGTACTGGTTATTGACATTTATATGTTTTACATGAATGAATAAAATTTACACAAATCTATTGATTTCGTTTCACTCACTTTTTATTCATTAGCCGTTTTTCACGACAGCATCCTCAAAACAGTTAATAGATACATGATGTGCCTTTATTCATACTCAAAACTCTTATATGTGTATATTGGTTGACAGGTTTTCCAAAGGGGACAAAAAGTTAACGAAAATTTACTTTGCATAATAAGTACTTGTACTTACGTATTTTTTTTAGTTAATAGGTAAGTTAATACATGAAATTATTTATCAATAATGAAAGATATGTTATCAATCGAAGTTTTAGAAATATTTCAAAACTGATATAACTATTAGATATGTCGATGGTTTTTTAATTTAATTTTTTTATTAAAAGAATATAGATGACCGAAGTCATATGTTAGGTATCCTTATGCCATCGAATACTAGGCGGAAAAAGTTGCCTGTGTCATTCGAGGAGAGTAGCACAGCGCGGGGTTCGAACCGACGACATTCCGCACGGAAGTCCAGTGCGTTACCATGCACCTCTGTTGGTTGATAATACATTTTTATTCATTCGTGTCTATGATGGAATTTCATCAAGTCATATCAGTGGAAATGTTTTATATATTTTTGGTATACACAAAAAACGAGTTAAATCGAATTTATTTAAGTAAATAAATTAATTTCATTATTATGAATAAACTAAGAATATATTTTGGAAAAGTGACATAATCATCTCTGACATCACAGGCCTTAAGGGGTTACGTCTGATAAACCAATTCTCTCCGGGCTCTTCGATTCCCCACAAGCTTACCCAAAAGGATGACGTCTTCAGTTTCTAGGTCCCTCATCCCACCACCAAGCCTCGGTCGTCCAATATTTATCCTGGGTTCCGATGTTTGATTGAATACTCTAATCACTGAAATGGCATTATTGATTCCATTAATTCATACATTTTACAGTGTGTTACTATTTATTATTGAAAGATTAAAAAAAATAATAATTTATAGTCTGAAGAAAACTTGTAGAAAAACAATGTTTACATCCGCGGCGTTTGTAATATCCTATAAAATATTACAACAGATAAAGATGTGCTTCTTTCACAACCCATTTATTTTTTAAGGTTTATGAGGCACTAACACATTTTTTCATAATGGAATAAATAACTTTTATTTCATGCTCGAATATACAATGAAGTTTCATTTATTGGTTCATATTTCAGTAAATCTAATTTAGTGTAGGGTTTTAAAGTCAGAAACAACATTAAAAAAGCTTTGATTCATTATAAGTGTCGTAAAATTAATGAAACGCCAACTCGGCTTCCAATACGATTCGTTGTTTACCTGTTTAGCAATAACAATTTATGTTGTGATTTATGGATGTTTTTTATTTTATTTTTTAGTATTGATTAGGGTTGTCATAACTCTTGCTGTCAGTAGGTCTGTCTTAAAACTATCATAAACGCATGGTCTCATATCGAAGGGATAGAACTAGTTGATTCGACTTTTGAATGTAATTAAAAAGTTAATCGTGTGTCAAAAAATATACTGAAATATTTCAAAGCTTCAAGTCTTCAAAGTATAATTTTTACTTTTCATAGAATAAAACTGGTATTGCTGGCGGTACCCGACAATTTTATGAAAGGTAGTGGAAGAGAAATGCATTTTATACTGATATATTTTTATTGAAGGTATTAAAGGGAACAAATAAAGACATGGTAATTCGCTTTGTAACACAGATGAAAACATGTGTTTATAGTCAAAAATAAACATTCAGATAATTTACGCCGGAGAATGAATTTTGTCAATTACTAATCATTTGTTACTTTCGAGTTTTTTTTATAAAAAATAGTTTAATTTAATTTTACCATTTATTTTCTTAAATATACATTCATCAAATCTATTCAATCTTGTTTGCTATTATGTTCCATAAATATTTTATTCCCATAGTTGATTCAAGTTGGACCTGTTTTTTCTAAACAAAAGTAATTTGTGTAGTACATTAAAACTAGATTGATCCCTTTAGTAAAACTATTAATTTTTACCGCTAAATGGCGGTAGCGTTTACAAAAAATACACATATCGTTGTTTCTATAACCAGCTTGTACTCCAGTCTCATTTGAAATGTAAGAATTTTGACTAAACATTTTAAATATCATTATGGGATTCACAAATCTGGTGGATGCTGATTTTCAGGCAATATTTCTTATAGTTTTTATCTCAGATTAAGTTTCTCGGGCTGAATTAACATACTGGCACTTAAAAGCTGTGTTTTATAAAATGGTAAAATAAATACTACATTTAGACTACGTCACCTTTTAATATTGCCGTTGAACTCTCATAAATACGCATCAAATTGGTAAATTGTACCACCCCTAATTTTTATTGTAGTGTTTGTGGAATATTTACTTTGAACATTTCGAGAATACAATTTATATAATGAAATGGAATTGACTGACGTGCATTGTCGAAGCGTAGTAACGTATCGCGTAACATTTTGCCATAAGCCATCAAAACAACGTATAGTATTGTTATAGGCTCTTCGTATCCGGCGTTAAGATGGCATTGATTTGTTTACCATCAGATAATATATAACGGCAATATATTATATGTATGTTGTGTAAATAACTTTTATATTATAATTGGCAAACTAGACCCAAAACAGGGAAACTCTAATTTCATCTAATACAACATATTTATTAAGATAACAATATTTACGTTAACATCCCTTCCTGTTATGAGTGATAATATCACGATAATAACACCTACTGCCAACATTTGGCGTAACATATTTTCAACATCCACCGACTATAATGGAGGAAATATACTTTTTTACATTTAAATTAAAAGGCATTCCACCATACATCTTAACTTTTTGAAAGCATAAATAGCTTAACGCATTATGCATTTTAACTTATAAAAAAATATTAACCATAAATTTCACTTTAAAATACATCATGTATTTTAAAACACGACGAATTTTATATTTTCGGTGTTTTTTTGAAAATATTAAAATTAACCACTTGTCATAAAATTAAATAAAATATATAATTTGATGTGCTCTGTAGGTAAAAATTGTGAAAAAAAATCTACGAAATCTTAAATAGTAAAGTAGAATTTTTATTTGACTTGTGATGAGTTATATAACGTGTTTTATTCCTGATTTTTCTTTCTTCTCTACCATCCTTTTATTTTCCTTTGATTGATGATATCTCCCTTTTACTTCAATGTGTTTATGTTCATAAATTTCGTAAATATGAATAATCTTTTGAATATTTTTTGCGACCATGTAAGTTGCTTTGTTTAGTTTTGTCTGGTTGGTTGGAAAATATTTCTGCATGGCAATAAACCTGTCAGATTGTATTTACAATGAAGTGTTAAATAAATATATGATTTAATGTGGAAAAATCCACAAGTCTTAGTCTTTTTGGATATCATATCAGAAAAATTGACGTTGGTGACCAAGTTTGGCTATCATTACTTTGTTCATGTCGCCTCTGAAGAGGACGTTATTGATTGGCCGAACCATTCTCTCAGATTATTCATCCATGAATTTCTATACCCACTAGGTCCTCGCCTTCCTGATATTTTCCCGGCATAATAAGGTGTTACCTTTTGCACTTCTCTGGATGTCGCATGACGTGTCCCAAATATAAACATTTTCGTACTTTTATTGTTATTATCATGAAAGAGTGAAAAACATATATAATAGGAGTGTATGCATGATGAAGTGTATGGACGTGGCAAAAGCTTCAGCACCATACAATATAAGAAATACACTAGACCTCACCATTCTTATCAGAAACCCAAGATTAATATCACGACCACAAAGATGACCTCCGTAGTCCAGTTGGTACGACGCATGTCTTTGAACTCGGGAGTTGTAGCATCGATTCCTGCTGGAACCCCATTTTTAAGAAGGATGTTTTTTTGTCTCATTTGTTTTATTACTCTTTCGTCTTTCATTCGTTTTACATGCCCAAATCATCTCGGTATGTTCTTTTTTATCTCACTCAACATATCAGACTTAAGTTCACATTCATCCTTAATCACTTAATTCCGAATTCTGTCAAACATTGTATCCCCATGTATTCTTCTCAATGCACACATTTCTATAGTATTGTACCGTTTATTAATAAATAAATAAATAATTTCAGTCTGGTTTTAACTTAAGCCTTCTTTAAAATCTTATTGTATGGTAAGAAGATATTTTTACATGGAAAAAAACTCGCTAGGTTATTTTATTTACAACGAAAGCGTAATTCAATACCAATAAGTGAACCACTGTAGTACCTTGTTAACTGGTTGGACAGATTTACCCGCCACACATTGTCATAACTTTATATTATATTTATTATTACACATACGTTACGCATACATGACAGCTTCTAATAAACTCTTCATGTTCTGTATACAATGAAAAAGTAATACAACTTATTTTATTTTGAACGTTGATCTGGCATTTTCTTTCGTTGCCCGAATCTCTGTGACTTTATTCCAGTCCTCCCTTATATTCCCAAATATGTGACCTTATTCTTTCACATGAAGAGGTATACCAAAGTAATATTAGAAAAGCTATATAATTGCTTTGGAGATTAAAGGTCACTCACTATAGCAATAAACACATTTCTTTATAAAAAAAGTAATTATTTTGATTGAACTTTTGTGTAGGTGTGAATAATAGGGTGGAGAAAATATTGTAATAGTTCAATTACGAAATGGTTTGAAAAATATATTTACGCGCAGAATATTTTTACGTACTTACACAAAACCATGAAATAATACTCGTATTTCCTCATTGAAATATGTAGATATATAAGGTCATTTGCACGTTTATTTTTTTAAATACCTATACTCGAAAATTAGAAGTACGTAAAGTATTTTTAAAAATTATTTTTCTACCAGTAATCACTTTGCAAGATCAATATGAATTATCAAATTACAAATATCTATCGAAACACTCATTTTAATTCGTTTTAACTATGACGTAACAACACCCGAATATATTACTTAATTTTACAGCTGCATTTATTCGTACCGTGCACGATTTTGTGCACAAGTTCGTGTTTTATTTTTTAACTGAAAGGAGTACATTGTAAGTACTAAGTAGTGCCCCAGTTCATGAATGTAACCTTTAATACACCATAAAATATACTTTGTTCATTAAATGATAACGCATCGAAAAAATAGCTTGCAAAAAACCGTAGTTTTCATGGTGGATAGATTAATTGACTGAATTCAATAAATAATTTACAACTAATTCATCGAAAATATTAAAAATACAACGTTCTCACAATGTTACTGTTTGCCGTCGAGTGAATAATTTAACTAAGATTTCATACGCTATTTTATTGTATTTATGTGTTACACTTTCGTTACATACAGTATAACCTGGTTAACTGATTGCCATGTGGAAATCTCTTCCAACCTACCAGAAACATGTTCAAGAGGTCTTAAATGAAAACCAGACTGAAATCCTTTTTTTTTAAATCTTGGTTCCTGCGGGATTTGAATCTGCAACCTCCGGGCTGGGAGACAGATGTCATGTCAATTAGGCCACGGAGGTCGTTTAGCTATATCAGCGGTCGGCAAACATTTTTTGTAAAGGGTCAAATAGTAAATATTTTATTTTAAAGGCTTTGCGAGCCAAGAGGCAAAATCGATGAAATTTATGTAGGTAGGCCCCTACTTTAATAACAAGAAGAAGAAAAAAGTTTTCACAAATTTACTGAACAAAATGTAACATAATAATAATAAGTACACTAAAAAAGACTACGATTGTTAGAAGTACGGCTCTATTAATGAAAATAATGGAATAGCTTTTTTTAAGATTATATTTTGCCAAATTGGGGCTCAACGATACACGTGGAACTGGAAACGCTGGCGAATTATAACTGTGGTTTCACAGCAGATGCCACCGAATGCAAAGCTATAGGAGCGGTCGTATCTCGCTATGAGGCATGAAGAGTTGTGAGATACGATATACAGCCCTACCTCACAACTCTTCAATTCGGCAGTCGTCTATTCCGTTATAGCGCGTACTTTCAAATTTTGAAGAATTTGAACTTGTTAAATCCATTCTTATCTCGTGGGTTGTATAAAAGAGGCGGCGGGTTGGATTTGACTCGCGGGTCGTAGTTTGCCAACCTCTGCGCTATATTATGAATTTACAACGCTATCGGTCATTCCAGGTGTGTTTTCAGTAAATATTGGTTTCATACAATATTAAATAATTATTTATCTAGTAAAAAAAGCATATTATAAAAAAATATTTCATATTTACTTGGTATTAAAAACTATTAACTTGTCTGCAAATACCCCATTGAATTTCTTTAAGTGATCCTCGCAAAGCTTTCTTTAGTTTTTGTTGTAGTGATTTTGGTAAATTTTTTATGATAATGTTTAATCTTGGCCAATTTCCGATTTCATTCGTACGATATGTTTTATGTCTTTCGAGTTACCATTGTTTACCTATTTGGAGAAGTTTATAATTAATATTGGGACTTGGAAACAGTATAATGTTTTCTTTCCGCCCAAAGTGGGATTTACTTCAGACAACTTATCGTTCATGGTCATTGAACTTTTAGCACTTATTATGATATCGTTGATTTTTTATCTTATATTACCATTTTCTTTGTATAATGTTTATGAGCTCTTTTCAAATGTGTGCGCTCATTGTTCAAAGCTATTATGTCACTTTTGGGGTTGACAGAGAACATTACGCCTCTAAATCCACTACTACAAAGCTTTTCCTTCATCCACATCCATACTTAACGTCATGTTTGCTTTACTGTATCTCATAAACTTCACATTTCCAGCACTAAAAAAATCTTCAATCACGTTCATCCATCTTTCCACCGTGTGCGTTTATTTCGCTCTCTATTTAATAAAATTTTATAAAAAATTGTTTAATATTTCCCCATTCTCCTTTTGATTTGAATACGTTAAATTTATCTTTAATGGTGTGTTACAGATGTGCTGAAGGCATATGGAAACCGGCTAACGGAGTACGAGCGCGCGGAGGTGGACAAATTCCCTGAGGTGTGGTACCTCGGGCTGGACTCAGCCAAGGTACTGGCGCGCCCAGGGGCACCGCTCAACTCCGGCTACGACGATGACAACGGCAGTTATAACAAGGTAATTTTAAACGATTTACCTTTCAATGAAGCCCTGTTTCTACAAATGTATCATTGTATATTAACAGATTGGCTACTTCGATCTAGTGACATCAAATTATAGCTTTGTTGCATTTGAAATTTTATGTGAAAGTACTGGCAACCAGGTCTTAATCCATTTTATAAGAAAAAAAAATCTACGCTGCGAGTCATTTTTCCTCTCCCGTGACCTTAAGTCCGTCGTAACTTCTATTCTTTTTACACTCAGGTATGTCGTAGCTCCTTCTTCGTTACAACGTGACGTCGCACTTATAAAGAAAAAAAAGAAGGTTTCGATCTTTTAGCGTAAATCGCGCTGGATGGGAACTTATTTCGTCCCCCATAACAGCATGGGTGGTGGGATCGAACTGAACTGTATATTGACGACCTCCGTCACCTAATTGGTAAGATGTCAGTCTAGTACGGGGGCTGGTTTTCACTAAAGGTATTTTAAAAGTATATTTCAGGTTGGGTGGGAGAGATTGCCACATGTATGGTAATAAGGCTGCCAGGTTGTACTGTATACAACGAAAGTGTCATACAGTAAAGTAAAATTCTTAAGAGCTGTTTGATAAGAAGCCGCCTTTATAAAATGTGTGCGTGTGAGATAAAGCACACATGTGTGCGTGTGAGATAAAGGGATTTTTTTTTGAGGGAGTACCCTATACGCACCATGTATGACCTTTACTCCAATATAAATAAATAAATGTTCATAACTCATAATCAACTATAATAAATATTACATTAACATATTAACAGAAGAAAGTTAGGAGATCTTAAAGGTAAAAAGAGAGATTATAACAATTTCATTTTGTCACCATCGGATATCGAATGGGAAATTTCCGAGTCGGAATCAAGCGTTTTTCCTATTCTTAAATTTGTATGGTTTTGTTGTGTTTAAATACTATCAATTTAATGGTGCATTGAAAATACGTGTGGCTATATAACAGATTGGTGATGTTGTTAGTAAGATGAAGAAACTAGCGTTAAATGATATGCACATGTAGAGATAATAAATTAAGAAACAACTAAGCGAATTTTCAAGTTAGAAGTGCGTGTATATGAGTGGACTATGAACACCGAGGAAAACTTAGCTGGAAGAAGTGGACTAACATTTTAACGAAGATATAATAAGATTTACTAATAATACAAGATTGTGCATGACAAAATATGCATGAAAGAGGCAAGGCCAACTGTATGAACTTTATCTGCCATAGATAGCCGGTGAATATTGCGATATTGCAGGATCATTACAGAAAAGCGGGTCAATGACATCTAACATAATGCTCTATCAAACAGCCCGTTCTAATTGGGTCAAACCGTTGCAAACTCTAGTACCTGCGGATTGCATCTGATGCTGTATCTCTACTTTAAATTAATGAGCCCTTTACACCCTGCATACAAATTTGCATATTATAGAAGACTGGATTTAATTAAAATAAAACCTCGCCATAAAAAATAATAACTTTAACATACGAGTATGATGTCCTCATTAATTCCCATCTCTATTCATCGGATGCTTACCTTTCATCTCCGAGTTGCATTTTCACAAGGATCAATAATCTCTTCTGTTATATTACTCCGCGGCATGATGAATTTTTCTCTTCATTTTTTTAAAATCAATTTGAAAATTTGCATGTGCATTACTAAATGCAAACGAAATTGAATACAAATAAATACCGTAGTTCACATACCTTTTTAACTTATTCTCAGGAGCATAAAAATATTTTACTTGAATAAAATTAGTCAAAAAATACACACATACATGCCATCGTGCAGTCTCTGTGTCAGGGTAGGCAGAGAAGAGAGTGTTCAGATTTTCCTATCACTATACACATCTTTCACCTCTTCTATATTCATACAACTCATACAACTCCTATGATTTGTAACATAATTTATTCAACCATACTCTCCTTGGTCTTCCTCTATTACGTCATATTTTTATATTGCACTGTATATTGGTTTTCTTAGTACTTCTTCTTAGTTCCACGTACAAACACCATCTCAGAATGTTTCTTCATCTTATTCGACATATCAGCCTTAATTTCAACTTTATCCCTAATTACTGTGTAAAAGGTGCCCTTGTTAAATGACGTTTATTGACATCGCTATGAGAATGAATGCTATAAAGCATTTGAAATGTTGGTCCTAAGCCTACTGAATATGGCAAAATATTTGAAAAACGTTTTAAACTAATGAAATACAGCCGAGAACGTCTTCTGAACATATTAGAAACAAGTTAATTTGTTAAAACGATGGAATATTTATTAATTTTCTCTGAAAACTTCTAAATTCAATACTTAAAATGACGACTTCTATGACTGTTAGAATGTTTATTCTCTCATCCAAAGGTATCAGGTTCAATTCCAGATGATAACACGTCTAAATGTTGAAGTCAGTTTTTTCTCTTTTGCGACTTTCAACATCCATCTGGTTGAATATGATACATAAAATAATTCAACAATTTGAACGTGTTGTTGTATTGTATACGACTCCATTTTTATAAATGTCGTACATTACACTTATCAAATGTCACAAAACCCAGGCAAGTTCGCGATGCCATCTGTGTTTTATCCAAGAATGTAAAAAACCGCTCAATTTGAACCGCTTTAGATATTAAAAGAATGAGTATATGCAAAAAAGTAAAGTATAAGTCCAAGTACATGTAAACAAAGCAAAGTATAAGTACGAGTATGTATAAAAAAGAAGTAAATCAAAAGTACAAGTATATGTAAAATAAACAAAAAGTGAAAGTATTGGTACCATAGAAGAGACGGACCACAAATAAGCCAACTACATTAAGTCGCAGATATGATTACCTCCATGGTCTAGTTGGTAAGACGTCTGTCTTTCAGCCCGGGTGCTGGAACACAAATATTTTAAAAAGAGTTCCAGTCTTGTTTTCCCTTTCACACATCTTTCTGGTTTGTAAGCACATGGCATTACTTACACCATGTACTGTATACAACGAAAGTGTAATATTATACAATATTAGAAAAAAAATATAGATTTTTTTCAGTGCTTGGACGCCTATAAACAATAAACACACGAGTTAATGAATTACACGATAATTAACATACGAGTTAATAAATGACGTCCTCCATGTCCTAGTTGGCAAGACGCTTGTCTTCCTACCCGAGACTTACGGGTTCGATTCCCGTTGGTACTTATGTACAAAATAAAGTTTTTTTATTGTACTCTATACACGTACAACGATTGTGTAATACTCATATTATACTGTAATACTTTTAAGACGTCCAACCACACTTGAGTGGCTGGACGCCTACGAAGAATGAAATTAATTAGTGAGGTGCATGGCCGCGCGGTAACGCACTGGACTTCCGTCCGGAAGGTCGTCGGTTCGCACCCCGCGCTGTGCTACTCCCCTCGAACGACACATCCACTTTTTTCGCCTAATGTTCGAGGGTATAAGGATACCTATGACTTTGATCATATCTATTATTTAAAAAAATATATATTATTGATCACACCAAAATTTAGAAATGAAGAGTGTTTCTCAAGTCGACTCTACAGCTTGGCTTTGCCTTTTGCCTTAATTACTTTTTGCTTTTTATTTTTATTTTTACTTTTTGCCTTAAAATATCGTAACAAAATTACAACACCATGTCATTAATACCATCTACCACCATTAAACTGGATTTTTGCCTTTGACACGGCTGTGACGTCAAAGCTGGCAGTAATCAATAATAAAAACACACAAAAGGCCTTTGGTTTGTTAAAACCAAAATAATATATCATTGGTTCGAGCGTTACAGGTGAGGAAATTAAAGTCTTCTCAGTTCTAAGAATAGACCTGAATAAAGTCCATTTTGAAATTGAAAAACTAATGATAATTTTTTTCAACGGTCTTCAGCTATAATCTTTTATTTATGTAGCTGGGATAATGGATTCATTATTATGTGTATGATATAACTATGTTTGATTGAAAAAATACACTTTACGCTTTATTGTTGGTTGAGTATTGACATTTATTTTGATGTACATACAATACTATCATGCCATTTTCCTGTAATACTTGGCAGAGAGGATAGAGGGCCAAACTTTCCTATCACAGCATATTTCCTTCACCTCCTTCATATCCATACATGTTCTCATAAAGTTGAACTGTAAATTATATAGGTCTATGTGATCTGCACAGTCACGCTGTATGGTGGAGTCTTAAGGTTATAACGATATTCATAAATATAAGTTCATCAATGACTTTTTAAGAATAAAAAAATCTTTGTGTTCCAAATATTAAAAGAATTACAGATGGAGGATAAATTATTGATATTTTATTTAAAATTTTGCGGTCCTTTAAAGAACATGTAAATTTCAAATCTATAGTATACTTTTATCCAAACTCGAATTGTATTGAGACTTAAAAATAAATTCTAAATCTGAACTTTGAATAAACTAACATAAATCGAGTTAGCCCAAGTATCAGAAATAGGATTAAGTACTTCTGAAATTATAAATATTTTTTCACCGAAAACAAGATGTATTAAAATAATCTCGCTAAATAAAAGAAAAACTTATTATTCATGTTCTTACTTAATTGACTGGGCTTTGAGATGAACTTTTTAATGGTGCCACATGATATATTATAATTACACAGTACTTAATGGACTCGTGTATATACGGAGAATTGTAAAAATAGCTTCTTTCAAGTTGAATAATGGTTTACTCCCGAAATACGTGGGTCGTCAGAGAAGGTCCATTTGTTTCAGAAAATGCTCTCCCACTCGTCTGCTGAGAACGCATCCCTTTGTCCGATTCATGGAAAATAATTGCACAACGCTCCCAGTACACGGAATCGTAATAATAGGGTTGCTGGGTATTTTTAATTGGAAATTAGCAAGGCGTCTGCCGTTTTTTCTGCTATATTTATGTTCTCATTCGTCACACCCGAACAAGTCGAAAAAGCTCTTGAATTCACTAAATTGAATGCAGTGGGTGCTGATGGTATTCCGATAAAATTAATACGACTCTGTTTGCCATTAATTAAGGACATACTTGCGGGAATTTTTAATACATCTCTTCAGGAGAAAATATTTCCATATGTTTGGAAGTCTGCTCTAGTCGTCCCAATTCCAAAGAAACAAAACGTCGTTGAATTTAAGGATCTACGCCCAATAAGTATTCTCCCAGTCATATCAAAGGTTTTGGAGAGATCGGTGTTCCTTAAGATATCAGATTATCTTCTATCCAATGACCTATTGCCCAAGTATCAATCTGGCTTCAGACCTAAATATAGCACAACGACGGCACTGGGCTGTATGGTAGATGACATATTACGGGAATCAGATAAGGGAAAAGTTACTGTTCTGCTTCTGCTGGATTAATCAAGACCTTTTGATACTGTCAATACAGATATCCTGGTCCCTAAACTATCCTTTTTAGGGTTCTCAGAGAGTGCATGCCAGTGGCTAAAAAGTTTCCTAACTGGTAGGAGTCAACGAGTTACCACTAGAAACCAGGCTGGACTACGGGTGTTGTTCCACCCCACGAGCCTTAAAAATGGATGTCCCCAAGGGTCAATACTGAGTCCCCTACTCTTTAGTCTGTATACATCCGATCTTCCAGATGTGATAAGGAACAATAGCTACCACATGTATGCGGACGATACTCAACTTTATTATTCATTTGGAAGTGATGAGGTTCAGTCTGCCACTCAACACATAAATGATGATCTCGAGCGGCTGATGATATGGTCTAAGAGGCATGCGCTTCTCTTGAACCCTTCGAAATCGGTTATGATTGTTATGGGTACAAGGCAACAAGTCGAAAAGTTGAACGAGCCTTTGGAAATAAAGATTGGTAACGCGACTGCGCTTACAGAGAGCGTGGTGCGCAATTTAGGTGTGTATATGGAATATGACTTGAGATTCGAGGCTCACGTTAAAACTAAATTACAATGGGCTTTTTCGCGGCTTAAAAATATTTATCGCATCCGTCAAAACCTGTCGATTGAGGCTAGACGTAGAATAATTGAAGCGCTCATTATCCCAATAGTCGAGTATGGTGATTGCATCTATGGACCGTGCCTTTTAAAGAAAACCGAAAAAAAGGTTGCAAAGATTACAAAATGCTTGCCGTAGGTATTGTTTCAACATTCCCCCCAGAGGACACATCACCCCTTTTTTGAGAGGTTTTAAAATTATTGACATGAAACAAAGACGGTTTCTTCACTTAAGCGTACTCATGCATAAAATTACCAGCACAAAAATGCCACTTTATCTCTTCGAAAAACTTAATTGGGCTAGAAACTTTCACGGCTACGAAACTAGAGGCAGAGAGACTCTTTTACTTATCCCAAACCATAATCTAACACTGTTCAAGGGATCCTTCTCATGAATGAGTTGCTCCAGGCCTTGAAGGAGCGGGTGAATAGTTGTACCTTCAGAGATGCTCTAAAGTGTTATCTTCTGGGTGGTTAATAGGTTTGTCAGTGGTTAATAGGTCTCTTATTTGCTTTTTTTTCTTTTTCTTTATTTTCTCTCTTTTCGCTGGTGGTGAATCGGGGGTTGTGCGTACGTGTTAGTGCGTTATCTTCTCATTCATTCTTTTAAAACTGCTTAACTATTTCAATGTACGAGTATTACGGCCTAACTATTTCAATGTTGTTTCAACTATTTCATTTCCCATTTGTCATTTTATAAAATTTGAACTCCCTTGAGGCTTTTTTTTTCGTTCTTGCTGACGGTTAACCTGAGGTGGTATATGTGGGTATACTTTTTATTTTGTTTTCTGCCATACGTTTTTATTTATTCTTTATATCTAGATATTCGGGGGTGTGGGATGGAAGCCCCCCGATGCCCTTGTGGTCGGGCTCGCCCTACATTAGTGGGGTGTATGTCGGCCGGGGGAATGTTTGTGAGATGAGCCCGGACCTTTTAATGTCTTCTCTCTTGAATGTATTATATTTTTTTTGTCATCTATTTATTTTCTGTGTTTTTTTAATCTTCTTGTTCTACGTGTTCAAGGGTGTGGGCTGAAAAACATCTGGTATCCCCGTGGCTGGGCTCGCCCTATATTGGTGGGGTGTATCTTGGCAGGTGGGATGTTATTAGATGAGCCCAGATCTTTTGATAGCTTCTGTTTTTTAATGTATTCTCTTTTAAATGTGTTCTTGAAATGTGTCTAAATGTATTATGTACATACTATGTTGCTATCAATAAACCTGTATTTATTTATTCATATCTATACATATGTTTTATTTTAATAGTGTAACACAGTTGAATTGTCTTTCGATCGAGATTATATTTTTAAAGAAAAAAAAAACAGAATCAAATATATCTCAATAAACTCTTATAAAAATGTCAATAGCTGAAAGAAAATCGAAAAAAAGGTTTTTATTTTCAGTGAAAGTTTTGATACCCAGTAATACCTTTGAAATGCATAAAAATACAAATGGTCAGACATAATTCCCGAGGTCAAGTATCATTCTTTTTTAATTCACTTTCGCTATATACAGAATGGCCTGGCGATACTTGTATTCAACTCCAATATGTATCTGCATTGTATTTTGATATTAAAGCAAAACAACTTTAGATCAAGTTATCACTTATTGCAGGGATTAAAAAGTAAAACTTTGACGAACTAGATCGTAAATAGTTTGGAGAAAAAAAAACATTTGTACCTATATAATTTACATAATGAAGTCTTAACATTCGGGACTGGAAGAATAGTTGCTTAGTTCTATTGTCTGTGGATTTAAAGTAGTAACAGAATATCATTTCGAAGAAGGCCAAGGTCCTCAGAAGAATGTTGTGTTGTCAGTGTACAGTTACACTGATTTATATATATAAATACAGAGATACTAATAATCTCTGCTGGATGGAGTCGGTCGACCATCTGGGACTTTATGTCTTCCGAAGGCAACGGTCTCGAGACCTTGAGGACACTCAAAATACTCTTATACGAGTACATCCATACGGTCTCCCTGTCGGGGTATGCAAAGCGCCAGACTTCCTATCACGACACTTTAATATCGCTGTTCATTTATATTCTAATAACAAAAAGAAAATATTTAAGTCAATATTTATAGTTATATTGTAATAAAATCAATTTATATTTTAAAAC
The DNA here is from genome assembly GCA_949825065.1 of Odontocerum albicorne. Taxonomy (NCBI): domain Eukaryota; kingdom Metazoa; phylum Arthropoda; class Insecta; order Trichoptera; family Odontoceridae; genus Odontocerum; species Odontocerum albicorne. The sequence goes on from OX463841.1 coordinate 42,325,492, forward strand.
ATTCTGAAAAGATGCCTAAACAGAAAGAAAATAAAGCAAAAAACAATTCGAACAACTTATGTTAAATCTAAATGTTTTCTAAAATACTCGAATACATCAACCATTTCTCAACAAAAAAAAAACAGTTTTCACCGTATGCTGATAGTATGCTTGTTTATAATTATAATATTTACAATTTTAAACATATTATTATATTTCATTCACACTCTCCAATATATATTTTATGAGCTTCTAACGCCATGCCGCTATATATTAAAGTATAAAACTGTTTTATATCCAGAAATAGAAATGGTAACCCTGACAGCCTTAATGAAATTTATTTCTCACGAGGACTTTGCATGTACGACTTAAACCCCTGCTCACACGTCATGTGACATTTCCTTTCAACGTGAATCCACGCCACGTTTTCACATTAATCGCGAACGTCAAATTATTAAGGCATTACTACGACAATGGTGCTTCTGTAACGGTGCAAAAAACATTAGCTCTAGATTTGAATGTGATACAAACTATCGTTAAATGTAGTGCTTGATAAATTATTTTCATAAAGCAAAAAATAACTTGTGATTCTTTTTGTGCAAATAATCCCTTTCCCGATAAATTTAGGGAAAACCAATTAAAATTAGTCTATTTGTTTTCTTCATATGACTTCCCTACAAGAGATCCGAATTCGGACATATATGTATAAAGGAGTGGATCACACTGACCCATTAATCTTTAGGTGAATAACCATTGGAGAAGGCACGGAACTCACGGCTCGTTATTGCACATTTTACCTACTCTATCGCTAGTGATGAGGCAATAACACTAACACACGTACTCAAGACGTACGGGTAATATTACCAGACGAACTCTTTTACCAGACTAATACACCTTTTTTGTTGGGTACCATCGGGAATCGAACTCGAAACCTCCTGGTGGAAGTCGAACGCCTTATCAACTGGGCCACTGATGTCATCTCTCACACTCGTAGGCTTGCTGCAAGAGCTTAGAAAATATTACTCTTTAATTTAAAAGTAAATCGAAGATTTCAATGTAAATAATAATTAACATTGAAGTCCTCGATTAACTTTACATTTTTATCCAATAGAGCAACTGTGAGTTTCATCGTTTTGTTCTATCAATATTATTGTATATCCATATTCCATATTATAAACTTGACTTCGAATGTTACTATCGAACTTCATCCAAAGTATCTCCGGCCTTTGAGGCTTAGTTGGTAAGGTACTGCTCCACCACCAGGGAGTTTCGGGTTCGATTTCCAATGGTATAAAAAAAATCTCAGTCTGGTTTTAGAGTATATCTGGTAATAATATTCGCGTACGCTGAACGTGGGCAAGGGTTGTTGTTACCTGTCCACGTGCGATAGTATTTCAAGCACGTACGATAACGAAGTGTGTGTTTTGTGGCTATCAATTATTGGGACCGAAGACAACCGTAGTTTCTTGGCTTCGTTCTTCAACATGTCCGAGGCTGTTGAGTGCCCCTCAACATGCGAATAAATATAAATTCTGAATATGATAAAAAATAGTTGAACTTGAATGTTAAAATCAGTAAATATGTGGTATTACAAGTAGATAAACATATAGCCATCACACCGTTCCCTTATCGAAGTAGGCAAAGAAAACTGATCACTAGATTTTCCTATCGCGACACACTTCTTTCGCCTCCTCTACATTCATGTACCATCTGACACAAATCGTATGATTTGTCTGATATTTAACATTTCTTTCCTTCAAAATATAATTCATTTGATCCAACTACACTTTCCATGATCTTCCTCTCTTACCCATTCCTCTCAAACTTCCGCTGTATATTTGTCAATATGGTTGATATTAAAAATATATATTTTAGTTAGGTATAAACTTTTTTGATTTACGGCTAACGTTGTGAACTACTTGAATATGCGATACAAAAAAAGTACCGAAATATGTAAATTTATTTATAATGAAATATAAATATTTTTTTTTTATAATGAAATATAAATATTTGTTGATGTGCTTACGATTCTGTTAATATTATTAAAAGTCCTCGAAAGCCCAAGGTTATAAAAATTAAAGCCATATTGAGAAATGAAAATATTTTTTACCTGAATATGGCTACAAAACGATTTCATTTGCTTTTGAACATTTAACTTAAGGTTATTTTACAGTTGACGTAATGAGGAATAAAAAGGAACTTTGTGTAATGAGTTTTAAAATATGATTATACTCGTACAACTACATGAAAGCTCTGGGATAACAACTGGAAAATTTATAAAGTTTTCTCTTTCAAGTACGTGATTTTTTTAATTAAATGGAAATGAAAAACGGTTTGAAAGGGTAAGTTTCATGTTTTATGTTAGGAATACTCAGCTAGATTATTTACCCTTAAACCACAAAGAGGATGTTTTAAAATTAATGTATGGACACATATAACATAATTTATTTATTCACAAAACGAACGATACTTTAGTGTCCTTTAGTGTACATAAGATAGTAACAATTAAAAATAACATAAGATAACGAAGTAATGTCTCCTATATCTACACATATCATTCAAAATATGATGCATTAACATACCAAAGTAAAAAACAACACGGAAAGTGAAAAAATATCAACCAAAAATAGAAGACTAATTAAATATAACTAATTATTTGAAAAATAGATTTTCTCTCAAGGGGATATTATAGAACAAATAAAAAATACTTTAGATAAAATAGAATAACTAGTCTCTAAGTCTAGGCATTAGATGGAACAACTACTTTGAACTCAATAACATCTGCATTAAAAAATTCCATCAAACCAAACCTGAAGTAATCCATTCTTATGACCGATGAATTACAACGTGCAATTGTCGTTGAAAAATTGCTATCAAAATTACACATTTGTGAATTGTAAAAGGTTCCGTGTGTTTCTAGCAGGAGTGTGAAATCCAATTTGAGCTAATAAATCGGGACTATCAATGATATTGAAAATAACACTATACAGAAACACTAAATCGAATATAATCCGTCTTTCAGATAGTTTAAGAAAGCGGGTATAATACTTCTTACAAGTGATATGTGTGCTTTTGCAGTGTACAATGGATGGTCAATTCAAAGCTTCACCAACTTTCAAGACGAATCCCAAAATCTTAATGAATCTATTCAATATACTCGTACATATTATTGATATGGCTATAAAAATTTAGACTGTGGTTGTACATAAACCTGCATTACGATAATTATGATTTCTCAATTAAGCTAATGGAATAATGGTCCGTACTGTTGGTACAAAACTTCGAAGTCTATATTGTATTACGCTTTTATTGTATGTTAAATAGTACAACCTGGTGAGGTGAGCTTATCACTGCGTGGTAATCTTTATAACTACCCTCAAAAAAGAAGTTTAATAGGCCTGAAGTGAAAATTTGACTTCATACCTACAACTCCTGAGTCGGAAGACAGGTTTCATACTAATTAGGCTATGGAGGACGTCCTCATTGCTCAAATGGACAACTTAGCGATTTTTGTTTAACTCTTGAACTTTTATGACAAAGTGAATATTAAATGTTGTTGTTCGTCAAGAGGCGACGTAACTGGGCATGAAATATGTTTTATTACCTGAAGCTCATCAAAGGTATTTTAAGATTTAACTAGAACTTTAAACGGTTTAAGGAATATGATAAGTGAAATGTATGAGGGATGTCTAGTTAAAGATATGTAAATGAATATAACGAAAGCGTAGGTTATGGTTATACGAGGGTTGCTACATAAGTTTTGAGATATGGCAACACCAGTGTAGATACGTCAAATCTAACATCAGCATCGTAAAGTTTAACATTTTTAATGGTATACGTGCTCAGAAAGTTTTGTCATACGAGTACTATTTGTGTTGTTTACAGTGACTTGAAAAATTTATCTCGGCCAAAAATGGAATTAAATCGTGAATATTTTCGTGGGATGATTTTTTATGATTTTCGACGTAGACTAACTCAACAACAGTGTGCCGATCAACTCGCTTCGACTATTGGTGATGAAGCACCATCTCGGGCCACTGTGTTTCGCTGATTTTCCGAATTCAATCGTGGTCATAGTTTGCTCCAGGATGAATTTTGTGAAGGTCGTCCAAAATCGGTTGTTGTGCCAGAAATCATCGATGCTGTGCGTGAACTGATATTGCAAGATCGTCATGTGACTTATCGTGAGATTGAGGCATGTTTGTACATTAGTTCTATTTGCATACATTCAATATTGCATGAACATTGGCCGTCAAAAAGATTTGTTCGCGTTAGATACCGCATAATTTTACAATCGCTCAAAAAAGGCTCGTGTCGATTAGTCCAAAGAAATGTTGAAAAAATTATATCGCGGTGCTTCAAAAGACATCTATAAGATTGTGACAGGCGATGAATTATGGATCTATGCATATGAGCCAGAAATTAAACAGCAGTCGACTGTATGGGTTTTTCAAGACAAGCCAAATCCAACAAAAGTTGTTCGCGCACGAAGCACTTCGAAGCAAATGGTGGCTTGTTTCTTCGGTATAAATGGTCATGTCGCAACAGTGCCTTTAGTGGAACGTTGTACAGTCAATTTTGAATGGTACACCATAATTTGTTTGACAGAAGTGTTTGGAGAAATGAGGAAAACCAACCGCCGAAGACGGATCATTCTCCACCACGACAATGCGAGCTCTCACACATTGGCTCAAACAAGTGACTTTTTGAGCACTCAAAACATCGAATTGATGGGTCATCCACCGTACAACCCTGATTTGACCCCCAATGACTTCTTTTTATTCCCGAACATTAAAAATAAATTCCGAGGTCAATATTTTTCGACGCTGAAGAAGTGGTTGATGCGTTCAAAATGATTTGAAGTTGCCTCATTCGGAGTGGAAAAAGTGCTTCGAAAATTGGTTCAAACGCACGCAAAAATGTTGATATTGCCATTTTCGATGATAAATATTTGTTTTTACTTGTCTGTCTCAAAACTTAAGTAGCAACCCTCGTATAATGAAATGTGTTTGTGATCTATGGGTTAAGTTAAAGAAGTTAGACTAGGTGACCGAATTCTGTTTTTTGGACAGTATGTTTACGTGTGATAGACGAGTTAAAATGAACATTAAAAAAATGTAAGTACAGGGCATAAGCTAATTTGATACTACACGTAAGATATAATATTATAGAATAACCACGCTATGCTCGTTTCAAACAACAAAAATGGCAATACTTAAAAGTGCGTGTAGAAGGCGAAATGGAGTTGTCAGAAATCTATATACATATTTAGATATCATCAAATTTGAAATATGATTTGGATAGATGGAGAGAATGAATGACGAAAGACTGACTCCGTGGTCTATACGATAAGACGCTTGTCTCCCAGGCCGGAGGTTATGGGCTCGATTCGCGTTGGAACCCAGATTTTTAAAAAGGATTGCAGTCGGGTTATCACTTAAGGCCTCTTTAATATATTTTTGATTGGTTGGAGATATTGCCACATAACAATAAACCCGCTGGGTTATACTGTATACAACGAAAGAGTAATACAATACAATGACTAAGCGAATATACATGTCAGAAGCGTTAGCCTCTTCTACATTCATACACCTTCTACGATTTTTCTGAGTTTCTACGTTTGCTTCTTTCAGAATATTTCTACATACTTTTTATTGGACTACCTCTCATATATCTTTCACTTACATTTACACTATTCGTCTCTTTTTGAATATTTTTCATCTATTTGTTCCATATGCCCAAACCATATTTGTGTTTGGGAGAATTTGATACTCCACAATATCGCTTTTGGTGTATAGATTTTGTACAATTACATTTTGTAGATCTTATCACACTGTTTTCCTGTTATTGGAACATACCACACCGTTTTCTCTTTTGATCATCACTTTGTAACCTTCTTAATTGGACATTTACGAGCATAGGTAAACGAACGTGGCTTTAACCCTTAGAGATCGGCTAAGATTTACGCGAAGTACTCCCTCAGACCGGCGAGAATTTTAAACATTGGAACGCACTTATAAATAATTTAATTACTCTTCACACAAAAGGAATAAATTTACCTAATAAACAGCATATTATAGTCAAATGGTGTAGCTTTGTGTTAGTATAAAAATAATCAGAGTTTTTTGTTTCATATTGACTTTAAAATAATAAATAAAAATATATTACCGTGAGAATGGAGCTGCCACTTAAGTAAATCACTTGTGGGATTTTTAATTATAAGGTCTATCGTAAACATTTAGTCATCCACATCGAGAATGTACTTTTGAACATGATCTCCATTTACAAAAATTATCGTTATCCGAAAGAATCATAGTAATAATTAAATTTAATGGAAGGTCTAAAAAAATATCTCGGCACAAACACACACACTCGCGCAACTGTTCGTCGGCATATGGATAGGGTGTCCATGAATTAGTATTTCATATGTAACTTTTAAAACTCAAAACTTTTGAATTGTGTGATATGCCTTAAAACAATTAGTTGGACATAAGGCAACTTCGCAGTCACTACACCAATAACGAGTTTGAACACGTTTCTGAGGCTGCCGCGTAGTATTTTTACATACAAAACACCGCCGATAAACCGATTGTCTCTTGGAATTGATAGTTTGTGGAATGTCTGATAAAAAATGTCGTGCACTTAGTCTAAGGGGATGGTCACCACTTTGTTTGGATTTAGGTGTTGACTCCGGATGATGATATTTTTGTAGAAGTTGTCGAACAACTTCTAATTGGAAGTCTGTTAGGCTCACGTCTTTTTTTGTCTTAAACTTAAACATCGCGTGAGCATTTATTAAGACCACGTCAATTGTACGAAACGCGATCTTTTTGTACCACTTATTGGTTTTACGGACGCACTCTACAAACGTGATCATCATATCTGACCTGTCTACGGAGCCCATGTGTTTGTTGTAACTAACTACACACGATGGTTTCACAATAGCGGCTTTTGTTTTGTAATCTACTTTGCCGGTTTCTATTGGTGACGCATCTTGTGCAGTTGTCAACATGTGCACATCTCTCTTGTCATGCCATTTTACAGCAAGTAGACATCCAGAAGTCATTGATGATGTTTCACCTTTCTGCACGATTCCAAATTTTGGCAGGTACTTCCTAGTTTTTTTGACTGTTCCACAGGCGTTGGTCTTTTGATCGTGCAAATACTTAAATAAAGCTGGACTTGAGTACCAGTTATCCGTATAAACAGTATGCCCTTTACACAAATATTCCGATAGTAGGGACACAACCACTTTTCCCGAAACCCCCATATCCTTGGATAATTGTTCGTCTATATTACTTACGGGTATTTCGGTTTTTGCTCCACAATAAATAATTAATTTTAAAACTAAACCGGTTTCACAATCGCACAGAACAAAGAGTTTGATTCCAAATTTGTGCCTTTTTGCCGGCAAATACTGTTTTATTCGTAACCTACCTTTGAATAATACTAGTGACTCATCGATACACAAATTTTTAAAAGGATAAAAAAAAATCTTAAAATTTTCACACACCGAATCGACAAAGTCTCTTATTTTATATAGAATATCGTCTTTTGGCTGTTTGCAACTATCGGGAAAATGTAGCATACTTAGAATAGACAAATATCTATCTCGTGACATTGTCTCGCCAAAAATTGGTGACGATATTAATTTGTCCTTTGTCCAATATTGCCTGATCCTGCTTTTTTTGCTCCGAACCATAAGCATTGATAAAGCGAAAAATAGATATATTTCATCAGCATTCACGGGCTTCCATTCATTCATTTGTGAATGCTGGGAAAATGTTTTTTTTATCTTTAGTTGATCATAATATCTATTCGTTTCTTCAGAAACTTTTCTCACTATGTCACTACTCAAAAATAGTTCAAAATAATCTATTTCCCGACTTTCTTCATTGAGATCGCAATTTCTCAATCCAGATTGTCGGTTGAAGTCACGCAATACTGGACGAAAGTTAATGCCATTTTGCCACTCAGATGAAATATTGTCTACATTTACGGTTGATGTGGGCTCTGTATTATCTAAAACATTAGAATTGTCAATTTCACTATCACTAATTTCTGAAGGATCATCGACGTCCTCAATATTATCCGGTATATAATCTTCGTCGTCACTCATAGAAAAATCAGAATCAATGTCTAGAATATACTGTTCTATTGCATCGTCATCCATCTTTTAAATTATGAAATGGTTCAATAATAGTTATACACTCAAACAAAACATCAATGTTCACAAACCAGCATTATTATGAATAAAAATCTACACAAATAATAAAATTAAATGAGTTCCCTCACACAAAAAAAAATTGTTTATAAAAAAAAAACATAAATCACAACGAACTCCGAACGTAATGTCTAATAAAAAACAATATAACAGTCACCCTAAATAAACATACACTCGAGATCAAGTACGTGTGCCGACACAGATAAAACACTACCACTTCGCGACTCGGCGGTTATATGACTGTATGGGTAACCGATGGCCGCTATGCGCGAAGTTTTCATGGGACACATCTTACAATAAAATAAAATAATATTAAACATTCATATAAGAAGGGTGAAACTTTAATTCCAAATCACAGAAAATATATGAATGTATACGCTACACTTTTTTACTTTTGATCTGTAGTAGTAAATTTACATAATAATAAACGTTTTATACAGAGAATATGTGCGAGCTGCGGATGTAGCCAGCCGGCGTTTGAGCCCGATTTTATTCGACTTCATATGTAGCCAGCCGGACTTTAAGGGTTAACGACCTTAAAGTGTCGGCTACAAGTTATACCCGGCTTATAGTTGTTAGCACTGTCAACATTGTCCCTGTTTTGTGATAAATACCAAATAACGGATTTTAAAACATTTCAAGTAAAGATATCTTACTATAATGGTAACTTTTATGAGTTTTTAAGGTTATTAAACTGAAAACTACAAAGCACTGTATGCTAGCTAATAATGTTTAAATTAAGCTTATGGTTTTAATTAAGTACTATATACGGGTTGACTAAGTCCATAATGATACACATGAACGTACATACATATCATCACGCCGTGTCCCTTGCAGAGTAGGCAGAGAGAATAGATCTTCAAAATGTTCTATTCAAACATACACACACATTTCGCATCCTTTATTATATATAATCATAAAATCTTCTATTATTCATACTCCTTACTTTACTTCCTTTCAATATCTGGTCCACTTGATTCAGCCAGATTTTCTTCGGTTTACCTCTTCCACGTACACCTTGCACTTTTGACTTTCATATAGTCATTATTTCGTCATTCATTCTCTTTACATGCCCCTAGTGATATCTTGAAACGGATAGAAAGATTAAGTTTAGGGAACTATTATCTATTTACAAATAGAAAAAGGGAGAGATCTTCGAACATATATTGGAAGAGAAAATGAGGGATCCTTCAAGTACATTTTAATGAAATTGTCAAATTTAAGACATATTAAATGCAGTATTTTGGTTGAAGAAGTTATGGGAGGGGGTGCATTGTGGTACCATAGCTTTTTTCAAAACTATTATCTTAAAGGTTAAAATATCCACGATGATCGCCAAACTCCCAAGAAGAGATGAACTTCGAAGAAGAAAAAACATAATGTAATTTGTTTAGTCGAACACTGTTTATTCAACTTAATATAGCGGTATAACCCTACCGGTTTCAAGGTCAGAGGAGCACTCACCGTTGGGGGAGCACAATCAAGACTTGTTTTCGTATTGTTTGTGCTCCCCTGATGATGAGGTGACAACCTTAAACTCGATAGGATTATATGGTTATATTAAGTGGAATAAACAGTGTTTGAATAAACAAGTTACTATGTCTTTAAACCTGCACAGTGTTAGTGCCTTAACTATAAATAATGTATTATTTAATTCTTTTGTAATTTTTGAGCAAATATAAACATTTTTTATGCTAATCAAGTATATATTATACAACAAACTTGTTAAATTTTTAATACTCCATTAATACGGTTTAAAATATTAACCAGCGGAAAGTGGATATTTGAATTTGTGTTTCAACTGTCGATATTCATGGAAAATCACAATTTTGACGTAATCGTAAAGGAAATGACGGAATAATCACTAATAATGCGTTGAACTATTTCATATTCTAAGCGGCGTGAAATTTTAAATTTCTCAGCCATCACGTTTCATTTGATGAACTACAGTAAAATCCGTTATATTCGGTAACAAAATATCGATTTATTGGAATTGAGGATATTTTCAGTATTCACTTACTACATACTATCAGGCCATGTCCCTTTTGGGGTAAACATATAGGACATATCTCAATGTCTTTCTATCCATGCACAAAGTACTCCACGCATCTCGTCATACGTACTCCCCTGTTTCTCATACTTATAATCTTTCCCTCAGTTAAAACTTGTCCAACTATTTCTTTTCACTCTTTTCTCCGTCAACGTCTTTCTCCCTCTCTATTCATTACAGACACATTTATTAGTTTCATAAGTCTTTCGCGACTTATCCTCTTAATAGAAAAGCACAATTTTGACGTAATCTTAAAGGTGTGGTCAAACTATCTGAATATTCCTATCTTGATTCTACTGATAACCTTCATCTCTTTTAAATAGTTTACATTTTTCCGATCATTTCTTACTTTATGAAAAATTGTAATACCAGATAATCTACGGACTTCTACAGCCTTTTCTGTTCTTATCACTTCGTTGTAATACTCTCTCCGCTTCAATACACCACAGTTGTCACTACACAACTGTGTAAAATCATTTTTTAAGATTTTGCGATTGATTTATTAATTAGTAAAAACAGCACTAAGGGCCCCCCATTGACCTTGTTACTTACTAAAAGGCGAAAAGTATCCTCTTTATTCCAGTGATTTTACTTTGATAATATAAATATCTTCAAGCTCAGTAATGTACCTTTAATATCAAATTAATAGAAAATATTTTTTTTTCCACATTTTGCTTTATTGATTTGTTTGACTCTCGAATCCTAATTTATTGCCAAGAATTAGAGACAAATAATTAAGTTTATTTTAGTATAATTATACTATTTTTCGGCTTGAAGGACATAATACTCATAGACAAGTATTATGTATAAAATAATTATATTTTCACAAAAAAAAAACAATAAATCAAGTTGACACTCCTGACTCGACGCCGTCGAATAAAAAATATAATGGAAATAAACCGCGACACTCCAACTTATATTTTTTAAAGTTTTTCTTTGTAAGAAGAAAGTTTAAAACTTTCTTAAGAGTTTCATTATTAATTATTTTTTACATACCTTATGCTTGTTATAAATTAAGGTTTACTTTTATAAAAATTGTCTCAAGTTTTGCTTCATTTTTGATGTCACTTTGAATATGTTTGTCTTTTGAAATAAAAAGTTTAAAAATCTATCTTAAACCACAACTAAAAGTTTTTAAAAATAAATGTGAGGCTATCCAAAGAGTGACATAAAATAATTCCCTTCCCACTTTAAAGGCTTCCCACTTTAAATTCATATTTAATCCTTTGTTAGAAATGTAAGTAAACTTTGCTTAATATGTTTTAAGTAAAAAAAAAATCGTGTTTACAATTAAATTTTTTTCGTGTTTGAAAATATTGTTTTGATATTTTTACTCTTTTATTTAATAAGATAAGTATTTCTTCGTGTATGTAAATTTATGTATGTATATGTTCCTCAATAAATAATTAAATATTCAGTATGTTACTCAAAAATGGTAATTAGTTCTTTATGGTTGCAATACATATTTTTTTAAATTTTATACATGACAAGAAATATACATAATTTTCGAAAAACTAGCAGGTAATTTAATTCAGACACACAATTTTAATGGATTTGGGTGTGTTGCCAGTTGGACGCAGATGTAAGAAAAAACTAAATACACCAAATCTATCTAAGGCAAAATATCCCGTCTAAAATGATTAAATGAAATTAGATTAATAACGTTGTTTAAAAACCTGAACGAATCAACAATTTATAAATATTTTATTTACGGGAAATTTAATATTTTGATTGACATTCAAAATTTCTAGGTGGAATTTGACAGGTATCAGAAGTCAGTAAAAAAATGCTCGGGAAAAGGCTTTTCTGATATAGAAATATTACATAATTCATTTTAATGCTAATAAACATGAAACAGTGTGGTTCAGATATTTCACTTTGTCAACAACCTACATTAAAAATTCAGTTCCAGTTTATTTTCGGTACATTTAAAATTTCTGCCAGAAGCGTTGAGTCAGATGAAATCAAACTAGTTTCAATTCGTCGCATACCAAACGGATAAACTTGTTGACATTTATAAAGTTTATTGAAACTATTATTGTTGTTAATAATGTTGAAATATCGTCTCCAATAAAAGAGGTTGGCCACCATTTTGGCAATCGTTACTTAGTTTACTGCCGGCCGAAACAACTCAATTGTAATGTGCATAATTTTTTTTAGCACAAAGCATTAAAACCAGGGCGAACAGTATCATTTTATGTTCTTTTTTTTTTACAAAAAATAAACCTAACGTTAGACACACGGCAGTTTCATAATAAATTATTTTCTTTTAGCAATAAATTTCATTTTTATCAGTAAAGGCTTTTTTCCAGTCCTCAGTTATATCATAACAGATACGTAATCAATTATTTGAAGATGTACTCCATATTAAAAATATAAAATTGCTTTGGGTGTTAAAGGTCCACACATTTATTCGTTATTATTCTGATCGATTTTTGTGTAGGTGGGATAGGAATAATAATATATGTATGCGGTTCATTGAGGAAATGATTTTGACAAAAACACCCTTACACGTAGAAAATGTTTGTGTACAGAAGATCTAGTCATAATGTAATATTATCACTATAAAATATGTATGTATCATAAGGTAATTTCTCGTTTTTTGCATAACAATACAACATAAAATTTAAGACAACACTGATTCTTTAAAAATATAGTCGTAATAACCTTGCAAAGTCAAAGTGAATAATCAAATTTCGTATACCTATCAAAAAAGTCAGTTGCGCGACATTTAAACTGTGACGTAACAACTCCCGATAAAATTTGGCAGCCGTATTTGTTTACACCACATAAGATTCTATACAAATAAGCTCTCGTTGTCAGAAATACTTTTTAAGATTTTCAGCGGTACTTATTTTTTTACTGGAAAAAGTGTATTCTTTACTGAAAACATTACTCAATAGTGCCTAAGTGTACGAATACAACCTTGTAATATCAAACATGATACTTATTTGTGTATCGAATGACATCATTCAGGGGAAAAAATAATGTAATGCAAATTAATGGATTTGGATTCAAAACTATTTGGATTGAAAATAAAATCAGCCCCAGATTTATCGACCGATAAATGTATGCTTTTATTAATAATGAAAAATAAATTTAATCAAAAATATTATAAAGATAACGTTCTTACAATGAATACTGGTTACCGCCGACTTAACGGGTATTATACAATACATTCACAAAGCTATGAGTCATGTATTTTGGTCTTATACAATGTTAAAAATATTTAGACACCATGTTAAAAGAAATTGATATTCGAGACAAGCTCATACCATTTCACTATTGCTATGCATTAAAAACTATTTACCCGTATCTTGCGAATTGCTTCTGGTGATAACAAAAAAAATGACTTGATTTTGTCTTAAAAATTCATCTATTTAGAAAATATTTGGAATAAAAGTTTTTGTAAAAAAAATTTGTATTCTATACAACTTGCTTCACATCTATTTATTTTATTATATTTAACACTTTTATTGCAAATACAATCTGGTGGTCTTTCTGCCAGGCGGCAATCTCTTCCAACCAACCAGACAAAAGTAAATGAAGCAAGTTAGTTCTCCTTTAGTGTTAGTGTCTAAACATAGTGATGATGTTGCGAAATGTGTGTTATGATTATTAACGTCTTATGTGAAGTTACTTGAGTTGTCCGAGAATTTAACACCCACAGAGTTGAAAATTTTCCACCTTTTTGCAGGCTGACAATTTTGAAGGGTGGCAAAAAGTGTTTTCTTTTTGCATGTGTAGATTTATTGCGAAGTCATCGAAAAATCTCCCATAGTTGATCATTGGGATTAGACTTGAAGTTTTTCTTTGCTCTATCACGTCTTGCCTTGTTTTTGTTTATGTTATAAGTCAGCCATGGGGCAGGTCTAGGCTTTAAGTTAGTCCGTTTTAGTGGAGCGTATCTGTCGAAAAAATAATTTAATAGTTCGATGGCCGCCCAATTAACCTCGCTTGCATCGGAAAATAAGGCGTCGCTATTAATGCGTCCAAAACTTCTCAGGAATTTTCTCTCTTTTGAGAGTTTCAGAGCGTGGTTGATCAGTGAGATATATATCAGATCATGATGCGAGAAGCCTGGGGCATCAATTTATCCGTGAGTGCAAACTCCAGAGGGGTTTGAGGTAATTATTAAATCTAGACGGCTTTGAAAATTTCTTGTTACGTTTGTACATTTTAGGGGCATTATTGAGAGGTTCATTGACTCTATGATTCTCAGGAGTTTATCAGATCGGCCGTCGTTTTTTTAGGCATGGTATTAAAATTAGGGGTATGATCTTCAAAAAATATTTCAAACTCGTCAAAATAATAATAAATTAGGACAGCACATTACTCCGATGACATATTTAATGAAGTTGAAATGAAGGGATATGAATAAATATTCTGGGCCTCCAGAATTAGGAGCTTGGGATTGACAAATAATAGATAAATGTATATTATTCCTCAAATATAATATATGCAGATTCCTCCTCCCATTCTTAACACGTCCCGCCAAATTAACATAGATGAAATCCTGGTAGGGAAAAAACTGAGTTTGATAGTGATGGTTTCACCCAGGATTCGATAACCAGTAGGGCATGTTGTTAAAGGTTGTTAAAAGATCTGCATGTGAAAAAAATATACGGATATCTCCATTGGAGATTGTAATGAATAAATCAGGGATTTAGCTCCGAATCCTGAAAATGAAAATATTTATCTTATCTTTATTCTACGGACATTCTAATGAAGAGTAGTTTTTTTACAGCTATTGATTGGTTGAGAGACACTGGTTTCACAGATTATTTTTACAGAATTAATAATAATTAATAAGGTGATTAAACAGCCTTAATTAACAGTTTACATATAACATAACGATGCTCAGCTAAGTTGGGTCGTTCCTGAGAGCCTTCAGGTTCCGGAGCGGATTCGCTACGGAACTGGGCAGACAGCGGTACGGCGCGGGCGCTGCGGTCTTACTTAAGCGAGACGGACACAGAAGTGTGCTAACTTTTTATTCATTGTTATATTATCACTTTCCTTTCAAACTTACTATTCAATAATTTTTTTTAATGGACACAAACAGTTTTAATAAAAAAAATCGGAACACAGAACGTTACAATACGAGGATAAATCAAAACAAGTTTCCTTATACAATATATTGTATAATTATAAAATACAAATTACAAGAATTACTAAATACATATTGCAACACTCAAAAACATAAAAAAGAAAGATATAACATTTAATTTAATACAAAGAAAAGAAAGGTAAAATAATGGAGAAAATAAAAGGACAAAAGTATACAAGAACATCTCGGTCAATATCTCCTTAATTGACAAGAAATATCTAAATATGTCGAAGCTCTTCGAAACGCTTACTGCATCATACATACTTGTACGGCAAACAAATTCATTCTTCAAGTATTTAATTCGGCAATCTTTTCGGATACTGGTAATCATGATGTTATTTTTATTTTGCAACCAGGATAAACATCACATTCCGGTACTTTGTCTGCCCTGAATATTCCATTGCAATATTAAACGTATTAAATAATTTTATGATTTAATTCTTACTTAGTTTTTCATAGAATTTAAGCTATCTTATCCTTATGGAACATAATATGTGTTCATAATTATCAAAATAATTTATAAATTGAAACACATTATCTCATATTATTATTATCACCGGCTCTCCGTCGAGCTCAAGGAAAACAGTTATCCTTCTATCCTTCAGGAAGATGACACTTATGCGTGTTAAGTGGACACATATATACAAAATATCTAAATCACCAAATGTACTATACATTGATTGAATGAGCGTTTCTTAAGTATACAAAGATATTTAACCTGTAAAAACTGAATTATTTAGTTTTGATGGCAAAGTATTTGATCAAATGAGTGATACGGGTATTTATTTTGCCGATGTCGTCCACGTGAATAGAACTAACGAAATCGTATGAAATGAACAGCGCTTGACACTGGCGTATACTCTTTCATACATAGAAGTTCACGGACATTATTCAAGAAGAAGAAGAGTACCTATTTTTCAAACTGTATTTTTTGTAGTTTGAAATAATAAACTTAATTTTTTTTTCATATAAATCTATGATTCTTTATCATTTTAAAGACTTTTGTATCTTATTTCCATCTTAATTTTCTTTCTCGTTTCCTTGTAAGGCAGACTATCCTAAACGTATTCATCCGGTTCGTTTCGTGCCATCTTAACAAAAATATTCGATTATATTTTACAAATGAAAAAAATACAAAATTAAATTAGTGCATATCCGTGTTGTGAAAAAATAAATTTTTAAAATAAAAATATATAATTACAAAAAAAATATGGCTCATATACCATAGCTTTCGTACCTCTGTTCAAAGTGATTATATGCCCGCTTTCCGGAAACATCAAATTTGAATGAAGACATCTGTAGTTCCTGATGAAAAGCCCTCAAGGAAGTACTTCCACAATGTAAAGAACTTGTATTAGATTACTTTAAATGAATGAAATTACTTTTAGAACTAGATAAAATAGCACATGTCAACGATATTGTGAACAAGGGGTGGCGCCACACAAGTGGCGTCGTATTTTATCGATAGTTTTACAAATAAAAAAACAGTTTTCCCTTGATATTACTAAGATGTCTTAAAAAAACTAACCGATTTAAGTTTCTTTATTGCTCAACTCATCGGTCAATGATTCATTTTGTATTTGACCTGTTTTTATATATATATATATATATATATATATATATATATATATATATATATATATATATATATATATATATATATATATATATATATATATATATATATATATATATATATATATATATATATATATATATATATATATATATATATATATATATATATATATATATATATATATATATATATATATATATATATTACGTTTAGGAAGAAATAATAATGGAGTTGAATTAAAAAATGAAAATAAAAAACATTTTAAATATCAAAACAAAATTATGTTTGTAAAAATACTCAAATATATAGCCACACTAAGATATTTAATGTAAAGGGTTGTACTGAAGACTTAAATTACAAATATTAAGTTTTGTGATTATTATCCTTTCTCTCTCTCTCTCTGCTGTTGATCTCCTCGTGTCTCATGCACCAGTCTCCTCCAAGATTCCCTATCCCTGGTCAGGTGTACTGCCTCGTACTGAGTGAAACTAGTTGCTGCCCTAATTTAATTATTTCAGTGCAACGGTGAACGATCATTTGATTACGTCTATATGAAACATCCGTTATATTGACTATTTTTTCCACTTTTTTCTAAGATATGAGGAACATTCTCTTACAACACAGCTCTCCAATGTTTTGGTTCTCCTTCTATCTATTGACTTTATAGTCCATGTTTCAACTCCGTAGTGGAAGAGAGAGAATGTAAGTGCTCTTACAAGTATTTTCTTAGTGTTGGTGGATACACTGCGATCTTTCCATATATTAACTACGTTCATCCACTCTCTGTCATCCCATTTTGCGCTTCATTTCGATTGTGGAACCTCCAGCGTTGGCAACTGTAGAGTATAACTAAAGAAATCTCTTCACTATCTCTAAGAGTAGGTTTCTTCACTATGTTTGAGTTGGCCTTTAATTTGGAGTTGGTTAGTTCAGTGTGTAATCATACATTTGCTTTTGCTGCAATTTATTTCGAGTCTAAATATATTACTTCCTCTCGTAACTCTCTTTGGAGCCCAGTCATCTCTTTTTCACTGGCTGCAATAAGATTGATATGGTCGGATACCTTGGATTCCAGATTTTTCTTTCCGCTTCATGTATTTCTTCATCTCAATCGTTAAGCGCTCTCCTCATTAAAATTATTACTTTGTTGAAATAAGTGTGCAACTAAATATTATTCTGAAATTACTAAAAAAAAATTTTTTTTCTAGGTTGCCCATGATCACATCTGCTATCGTTATGAGATCCTCGAAGTTATAGGAAAGGGAAGTTTCGGTCAGGTGATTCGAGCTTTGGACCACAGGACCAACCAGCATGTGGCCATCAAGATCATCAGGAACAAGAAGAGGTTCCACCACCAGGCTCTGATCGAGGTGCGGATCCTGGATCACTTGAGGACCAAAGACAAGGATGGAGCACACAACGTCATCCACATGCTGGATTACTTTTACTTCAGAAACCATCTCTGCATCAGCTTTGAATTGATGAGGTGAGTTTCTTCTCTCGTATATCCTTCTGACCCTTATGTCACTCACAAACTTCATAACATGTAAAAAAACCGCGCGTGTTATCGGAACATAGAATAATAGATATGTCATTTTACTTTGAAAACCATAGTTGAGAAGTCTCCAAGAGGAGTATAGAGCTATAACCAAAAGAGATAAACTTATCAGTTCCACGTAGACTATGCCTCTTTCATTTATATGCTTAAAACGAACATAGTACGGACAGTGTCCGTCTCTTTTGGCCGTAGATTTATTATTGTCTTAATTTTGGGAACCGTTTCGTGATGTATAATATTTAAATGTGAAGGTGGTTAAAATGTTACTGAATGTGTTGGAGAGTAATAAGTAGAATGACAGATTCAAATCAATGAAATCATTTTATTAAATGCCTACAAATTTATATTTCCGTTCTATGAAAAACATACTCGTATCTTCATTATTCAAAAAGTTTTTTTATCTTTTATAACTTGAAGTGTCTATGGTGAACTGTGAGGGTAAAAAGCTTGCCATGAATTCGAGCCTTGCGTGTTTGAAATAAAAAAAACTCAATGAAAACGTGTCTACGGTATTATGAGTGGGGGTTAAAACATTTACCGGGATCTTATTTCAACTGCAAATTTAAGTACTGAAACGGATAATGAACGTCTGTCTGAGTAATATTTGGGACATTGTGGTGAATTTTCGAATAAAAGTAACACGGTAACACGATTTACTAAAAAATATTCATTTTATTTAATCTCCTTTATAAAATAGTAATCATGATCAGTTTACTGAGTAAATATTTTAAAATAGTTGTGTTAAAGATTTTTAAAAAGCGAGTTTAGCTATCATTTATTGTTTTTATTCTTTACTATGGCATTTAATCATTGAACAAATCGTTATCATCCCGTTTCTTGTACGAATCTTTTTATTCTACGAGTGGTGACCTCGGCGACCTGGTTGATGATACGCATGTCTTCCACTTTCCACATTTCAGGGGATTTCGAGTTATATTCCTGAAGTGCTGTTAAAAACACGTCGATGAGATAATTGTCATCTCTACGAACGCGGTAGTGCTGCCAATCCGTATGAAGAATGGCGAGTAGCGTGCCATTTCTAGTGGTTCTAAACCCTAAGGCTCGATTTATGAAGCAGTCTATAATGTTGGTTGGAAAAGTTGGCCATTTGACAATAAACTCACCAAATTGTACATTGAAGTGTTTAAAATAATTAATGTTATCCAACATCCACGCTTTTCAATATATCCGCTTAACCGATGCACACATGTTGAAGACTTTACAAATGATACGAATGAGTAAACATTTATTAAACATGCTCACATTGTTATTATATTATATTTAGATGGACGACCATTATGGAAAAATAAATCGCCTGTTAATAAACCTCACAAGTGATAGACATGTGCAGGTGTCATTGCCTATTCATTTGATGTAGTATTTCCATCACGTATGGTGACAAACTGTAAGTTACTCGCTTACCCTAATGGTTCTTAAGCGGAAATATTGATTACTAGGACCGAAGACAATACTGTCGCTTGGACACAGTCATCAATTCCGATATGTCGAAGTGTACCATGCAAATGAACGAATGATTTAATTTATTTGAAGTACATATTCAATTTTTATAAATTTTGTGTCTGGAAAGTTTTATGATTAACGAGAATAATTTAACCCGTACCGAAACTGCAATATGTCATTCGAATTTTCAAAAGAGCGCCACTATATACCATATACGTTACAATTTTGACTTTATCTCCTCAGTAAATTTTTTACAACTTTCGTTTGAATGCATCGGATTATGATTTAAGTTTAGTCCGGTAGCTTTGAGAATAATAGTGTTTATCCAAGGTCTATTAAAAAAAGTAAACGGTTAAATTTCGGACTAGTACTAATACTAATAGTTTACATCTTCATAATAGTCGACAGACTAGTACTAATAGTCGACATCTTCATAAATAAACGTTTAAAATAAGGAGAACCACACGAATCAATTGATATATTTTAAATATTTTCGATCACAATAAGAAACAATCTCTTGCGATGTAATAAATAACAATACTAGTCGCCCGTTTATAGTATATAAATAAGAAACATTCAAATGAAATTACAGAAATAATATTATGGTATTAACTTTTGAAATAATATGTGCGTCGTTCATGATGGTTTTCCACGACTTTTAGAAAATTTATCATTGTACAATTTCCCCTGACACACATCAGCCACATAAATCCACAGCTTATCGTCTACTCCAATTTGACATAGTTGTTTGAAACTACATAAATATAAACTAGCTTATAGTACTTTGCGTGAGGATTGAAATAAAATATTTTACAGGCAGACTTCCCGCTTAGTGTGGTTTTGCACCCCTAGTATCAAGTTTAAGCCTCCACGTACGTGTGTAAGTATACAGGGATGAATTCACACGAAAACGTGTTTGAGTAAGATTATTGATAAGCCATTGGTTTAATATAATGGATAACTGTTCATCAGGTTTGAGTTACGCACTACAAAAAGTGCACTGAGTCCTTAAAGTAACTATCATATAATTCCGTTATTACTTTTGTCTTAGCTAGTGAAGTATCATTCTGTTTTAGATTTAAAATTAGCTTTAAAAATGTCTTTTTTTAAAGTAACTTCAATAACAATGTCTTTTACACCGACATTTGTTTATTGGGCAGATTAAACCTTATACAATTAACTACATAAAAAAACAACCGCTTACTTTCCGGATTTAAACTATTACCAACAAATGACATATTTATTTGGCGTCAACAGAAAATAAATTAATTGAGTTCATTTCATGTCTCAAATATATAATACTTTACTTATGCCTCGAAAAAAAATCTAGTGTGAATTGCACTGAATGTGAACGATTTGTTCCTAATGTCGTCGTGGGTGAATAGAAGAAAACTCAATGATGACATCTTCAAGCTTCAAGTTTTTGAAATTACATACAGACACACATACATACCATCGTACAATGTTCCTTTCGGAGATAGATCTACATTTATCTTTATTCACTTAACATACACAGCTTTAACCTCGTCCACACCCATAAATCTCGTCATACGTGTATATGGTTTTCGGATTCTCATGTTTCTCATTTAAAATTGATATCTTCTCCCA
This sequence comes from Odontocerum albicorne, assembly GCA_949825065.1. Lineage (NCBI taxonomy): Eukaryota > Metazoa > Arthropoda > Insecta > Trichoptera > Odontoceridae > Odontocerum > Odontocerum albicorne. The sequence continues at coordinate 42,347,061 of OX463841.1, forward strand.
TTATTTCCCCGTCGTTCTCTATTTAATAAAATTGCTTATTTTAATAACGTTAATAACTGTATTTTATTCCATTTTCTCTATAAACCTGAAAACGTTTTACCCTTGAGGCGATATAGAAATGACGCCATAAAATTATCCATTAAAACAATATATTCTTAATATCCCATTTTTCCCTATTTTTAGTATATTGTGCTGATGTAGACATATAAATTGAATGAGAAGTGAAATATTGATAAAAATTTATCATGTAAATGTAAGTGAAGGATGTGAGGAAGAACAAATAAATATGGGTTTAACCACGAAACTGGAAGGATATAAACTGTCGAAACAATTTGTAACTATCTCACACGGGTGGCAGCCTCTTTTTGGGATAATTCTGGAGTGAGTGATTGCTCATAGTTTTGACTCGATGTAGCCAATGTATCGGATGTCAGATTAAGTTTAAACTTTATTATCATAAACTTTATCCCAAGAAAGAAAAACTTATTTATTTTATTACTTGATTGTATAGTTGACAATATTGCTTGCACCTCTTTCAATCAATTTAACGTTTGTTTTACATGGTGTTTAGAGTAAATGGCGAAATATTTTCATTATTGATCTAAGTAGAGAAATATATATATATATATATATAGATCTAAAACTAAAAAAAATTACCAAAAAAATAAAATAAATCAACAAAACAATTAAGATACAAAAATAAATATTTTTTTAACAATTTTATCATTGAATACTTTCGTGTTTTAGTTGATAATACGCATGCTTTCCAGCCTGGGGGGGGTGGGTTGCCGGTTTGTTTCCTTTGGAATCCAGATTTTTGTCTGTTTTTAAGTATTCAAGTATTTTAAAGTTTTTCTGGTTGATTGGAAGAGATTGCTAAATGGCAAACACCTTCCAGGTTTAACTGTATACAACGAAACTGTAATACAATATTATTATATACAATCGCTTGGAATACGAAGGGGAGATTGGAAAAAGCATGATAGATTAACAGGAAAAACACGAAACGTCACTGACGGGAAATGCAGTATTTCTAAATTCACTTTATGAAACATGTCAATAATTGCGCAATGCAAACATTATTTGGTAGCTGGTTTCCAAGTATGACGGCTTATGTTCGCTGGTAACTTACAAAAGTGTGTCCTGTACATTATGTTTCGAGAAAATTACTTTGAAATTTATTAAGTAAAACACTCGTTATTCCACTTTATATAACGGTATAACCCAAGCGGTTTCAAGGTTTTCACCTCATCATCAGGGGAGCATAAACACGACTGAACTATGTTCAAACTGTTATCGACATACACGTTTCTAACGGTAAAAAATCGGGTTGGGAATTGTGAGTGGAGGGAGGCAGGATACAACTTTAGCAGTAAGCGGTGGGATCTTAGAGAAGCAGAAGGTGAGATCTTGAAACCGGTTGGGTTATACAGTTATATAAAATGGAATAAAAAGTGATTGACTATACAAATTACAATGGTCTTTAAACCTTCACAGTGTTGATGCCTTAACTATAAATATCGTAATATACAACTTACTTTGTTTTTTCTTGTTTACATGTGCCAAGTACTCTGCATTTAAGAATATTAACGAGTAATCTCATTACCGAATTGACAAATATTTACTTCTCGGTCTAGTACAAACGGTTTGTTCAAAGAATCACGCGGTGAATATTTATTTGTACATGTATAGTACGTTATTATCAATGAAAATATTCCAGCGCACTTCTTCTTTTCAACTCAGTAATTTTTTTAACTCGTTGATATTATCTATTTTGTTTATTAAACTTTACTATGGTTGGTAAAGGACGCATATCTTTTTAATGAATAAAGCACAAATATTTTTTATACTCCTTTATTTTCACCAATTCGTGTCTGTATGTAAGAAAGTGATATAACGTTATATCCTGCTTCTTTGCGTATACTTGAAGCCTTAGACGACGAAAGAAATAGCGTAATATTTTCCCATCGAGTGACGATATAGCACGTTTTTCCTGCCTCAGCAGAAAACAACACATTACATCTTCACAGAGGCGCCGCATCTTTATGTATAATGTGTGCGCCACACTAAGACGGCCGAACCAAAAGGCGACCGCAGACCGCCTCTTGAATTTGTCTCTGTGCACTGGCCGCCCTTTGATTTGGCGGTATTCATGAATGCCCTAATCTAAAATTTATCTTATCAGTAGCCACTGGTGAGGCGAACGATCATTTTAAAAATAAATGAATGTGATACATCAAGTTAAGTGGTATTTAAATTATTCTTTCGAACGTTTATTTCATCTCGTGTTCGTGATATGTACTTTGTGTGTCAAGCAAATAATACGTATTCCTAAAAAAATGTTTGGTGATGAGATGACTATTTTTCAAGATATTCATGTACTCGAAGAAAGTCGTTTTGTATGCAGAACGTGCGTGATGAAATGTGTCGCTTATAAATTTTTTTTTTGAATAGGCTATTTATAACTAACAGCGGTATTTTTTTTCCGCACACAGGCGCCTGTACTCCTCGCGGCAGCTCTGCATCTTTAGCACTGTTTCAGATAGATAGCCAGACTATACGTCGCCAAAAACATGAGTTACTACACCGACTTGCTGTCTCAGAAATATTTCTCTTAATTCTTTTAATACTATTATATATTTTTTTTAAATATCGCATTAGGATACTAAATGGACTGTTAAAGACTTCATTCATAATTCTTAAATGATTTGTAGAGACAAAAAAACATGAACTATGCTTTGGTTAAGGAATAACAACCTCCGTGGTCTGGTTGATTAGACGCCTTTCTTCTAGCCCGGAGGTTGACGGTTTGTTTCCCGATGATATCTAGATTTAAAAAAATAATGTTCCAGTTTAATTTTCACTTAAAGGCTTGTTTAATTAAGAGATTGCCACATGGCCATAAATCCTCCAGCTTGATTTACATATAACGAAAGTGTAATACAGTATAATATAATTTAACAACAATTTAAATTATTAATAATAATGCTATTAATTCAGTTATTTCCTCTTTGAAACCGTGGGTTTAATGTGATAAAAATGAACAAGATGGAAGTATCAATCTTGTGTCGCTTTCGGATGGCCCACTGTACTGGCAAGACACGTTTTAAGAATGGGTTTTGTGGAAGATCCTGACTGTCAGTGTGGGCTAGATGATACTCGTAAGTTAGATGGTAAGCTAGATGATAAGATAAATATCATGTGTTTATCGATTGTTATTAAAATTCAAGTTTTAATTTACTAAATTCCATATAATTGTCGCGTCCAATGAATTTTGTGTTTCTTCTTTCTACGAATAAGTTTTCCATTCATAGATCGATTGTCACATATTTGAAGTTTAATCTGTTGGAACGTAAAACTGTTTTATGGTTTATTTTCTTTCACACAAACTTAATTTATAAGATTAACTTTCCCACAATTGCATTATTAGCTTTAACAGTGATGACACACATCATCTTACTATGTACGGATTGCCTACATAGTAAAAAAATACTATGCATTGTAATAAATATACAGTTTTTCTTAAATAAATAAATTAAATTAACAGGAAAAAATTAACACGAAACAAAGTTAATTGAGTTGTCCCATCAGTAAGCAATGATTAAAAATGATACGCACACTTAATATGAGTAAAACAAAACGTGAAATATTTTTTTTATGTTTCTCAAATTTTGACAAACCATAATGTCGCAGAGGTTCAGTAATTACATTGCCTTTTTAGAGATCTTCACTTGTGTAGACTTTTGTGTATTGTAGGTTGGTCAGCTGGTGTTGTAAGGTCTGTTAGTACCATATTTGTATTTATCATCTTCTTGATAGTTTCATTTCTTCAGATTGCTACGACAGTGTCTGGTTACGCTTCGAAGTTAATGTTTGTAATATTCAATTTCATATCTCTTTGACAAAATGTGTGATATATATATATATATATATATATATATATATATATATATATATATATATATATATATATATATATATATATATATATATATATATATATATATATATATATTATATATATATATGTTTTTTTATTTGGTTTTAGCGAAGGGTTATATATGTTTATTTTAGGTTTTCAGTTACTTCGCGAACTGTAAATATTGGATTCTGACATCAGATCTACCTGGAGATCCCTCAGCAGCTTCCTTACAGCATTTTTTATTTTTTGGCCTGGATGACTCTTTAGTAACATAGTTCTCTGTTTTGGATGTACAGGAGACGGTATATATTATCCGGTAAAATATCCGGCTTGTATAACAAACAATGATGAGGTATTGACAGAATAAAGAGGTTTCCTCAACATCTGTTAAAAAATCTTACTATTGTTCGTCAACAAATGGCATAAAGCCTAAAAACCATCTTGTCTGCACTAAGAATAAAAACATTTAAATGATGTATAGAGATGAATCTATGGTATAATGAGGAATGTTGCCTAGGCATAAAGTGAGCACTTAACTCAGCCTTCAAAGGTGGTCATAAGCCCACAAAATACCAATTAAAATAGATACCGTCTCCTGTACATCCAAAACAGAGAACTATGTTACTAAAGAGTCATCCAGGCCAAAAAATAAAAAATGCTGTAAGGAAGCTGCTGAGGGATCTCCAGGTAGATCTGATGTCAGAATCCAATATTTACAGTTCGCGAAGTAACTGAAAACCTAAAATAAACATATATATATATATATATATATATATATATATATATATATATATATATATATATATATATATATATATATATATATATATATATATATATATATATATATATATATATATATATATATATATATATATATATATATATATATATATATATATATATATATATATATATATATATATACTTTCCGGGGTACGGTTCTCTACCTTAAAAAGTTTTTTCTAAGCATACTTCATATAATATGGAGAAGGAATGTGACAGTCTCTTCTATATTCTTAGATTGATGACGTGAGAAAAACCTTGTGAAGTGCTTTTCTTTGCTTTGCGGGTTGTACTTTTTGAATGAGGCCTCGGATATTGACATTTCAACAAATTTAAACATTTCAGATAATGTGTTGAACGAAAGCTTTTTAAGCTATAAGAGTAAACTCTGTAAAAACGTATTATTTAGCGAATAAACTATTTGGTTTGAAAATAAAACAATATCGTACAAAGTTCACTAAACGCGATGCATTATTTGTGTTGTGTGTGTCACAAATAATAATCGATTGATGCATTTGTGCTTGCGGAAGCCATTTTCAGCCATAATATTTATTGGTAGTTTTTCATGAGTTTCGTGTCACGCGATCCTTCCACCCTCACCAGCCCCTGGTATCCGGGCTAGTCAGGATGGCAGATGAAACAAAAAAAACTACTTCGCAATAATATCTGATTGACAAGCTATAAAAAGAAAACGGATAAAGCAATACACATTTTAAGTAGTTTTATAAAACTGTGCATTTATTAATTTAAATGATTAAGTTTTCCATTCCATTGTTATTTCTTTATGATACCAATGAAACCTTGGATGCGGAGAATGTTTCAATAACATATATATATATATATATATATATATATATATATATATATATATATATATATATATATATATATATATATATATATATATATATATATATATATATATATATATATATATATATATATATATATATATATTAACATTATTATTAATATTATATGGATATGAAACAACATCAATGGGGCACTTATACATGTAAATTCGAACCGGGCAGTATTAAAATCTGCTACAATGATAGTCTACAACAGTATTCTAGTACCAACTTTGATGTATGATGTATCACATTAGGTATATATTGAATTATTAAATCAGCATGTATTGTGTGGGTTGGGTGCTTTTTGCATATATTCGTAGGTATGTTAAACAACAGACGGGTACTTTTTTGGTTTCATCGGTAATCGAACCAGAAATCCCCAAAATGAGAGTAAAGCGTTCGAACCACTAAGTCATGAAGTTACTTTTAGTTCTACCGGCAAGTTTTTTATTTGCATCATAAGTATCTCTAACTGACAGTACGTCACACAAATCTCGATTTTTGTTTTTTCAACATACGAGTACATTTCAAATCACTTCAATGTGATTTTTTTGATAATTACGGGAGCCTCATGAAATTTACGCAAAACGAAAGCTAAAAATCCAAATTTAATGTTTGAAGTATGGTCACGTGAATTCAAAACAGTATACAGTAAAGTCGTTTGGTAACTGTCCTTAAAGTTCAATATTGTTTTCCCATCGATGTCTGTGGTATTGTGGTGATCTTTATTGGACAAGGATCTAGAAATATATATGTAATCTTCACAATGTTCTATTTATAATTAGAACATTAGATATTATTTAACTCTTTCCCCGCGGGGAGCACAAACGCCTGTGATCTGACGACAATCCAAGTTTCAAATCACAAATACTTAAAAAAAATGACACAAAACCGGAATAAAAATTGAACTAAAATTTAAAATAATCTTTATTCTAGCGACATCTCTGAAAACCTTGTCAAATAATATATTAGTTTATGAGATATTGTTGAATAAACAGAGCGCCGAATTTTTTTGGTTTCTCAATATTTCCAGCATTAACGACCTGTCGCGCGGATCGAGTCATGCGATGAGTCTCTCTTACGTAAATAAACATTACTAAGTCTCTTTTTCGTAAATAAACATTAATAGTGCTATATGCATTTGATTGGGTGAGTGTCATGAAGCATTGATTTGATCGTAGCATTCCTTTGTTTATTTTACGTAATGTTAAGTTTATCTCCTTTATTTAATGAGTCTCCTTAAGAGTAATGACTATTATTTATTATCAGAAAATTACTTAAGTGTCATGTTTACTTGGTGTTGTAATCAAATATCAGTGGTTCTAAACAACATTTGTGTTTAAACTTAGAAATTAAAAAACGCTGAAATTGTGCCGCGCACAGGATTCGTGGAATTTGATTTTTAACGCGGTGAACAGGTTAAAGATGAACACCAATCTTTAATTTGGATTATCAAGCTGTTCTGATATCTCAAAACTGCTTTGAAAACTGATCTTTTATTCTTTGACTAACTTGAAATACAATGTTGATCTTTGTAGGTTGAATGTGAGTGAATTTACTCATTAAAGAGGGCTTAATCATTTCCAGCTACCTTTGTTTTTTAGCTTGATAATTGTTATAATATGTCATATGGTTGGTGGGCATTTTTAGTATTCCAGCTTCCTCGATTATTTGTCCGACTTAATTCCCTCTAGGTAACTAACTGGTTTAATATTCAAACATTTGTTAACTGAAATTTCTAGTTTTAATGACACCGAGTGCTAGAGAATTAACATATTTGTTTTAATTTAGAGGAATGGGTCTTTACATTATTAAAAAAAAATTAAGTAAAATATAATCGATTAGAATTGTTGATGAGATATTATGTGTTCAAGACCCAATAAACTTAGCAGTTACCTGTGTCTAGTTTATATTATTAGAGAACTCTTCAAGTAATATTTGTTACTTGACAATTCTGCATGTTTCACTATTTTGAATATCTGTCGTTTTTTCACTGAAGGAAACATTTTTTAATAAGATTACGCTCACGTTTTCATATACGCGTAACCATATACAGAGCACTAAACATCATATACTGTCTGCATATTATTTACTTACGTAGCGTTCATATAATATTATCAAGATCTTCATCATATGAAATCATGAAGAAACTAAAAAAAACGATTCAATTTTATATGTCACAAACCCATGAACTTTTATTGGAGGGAGCGAAAAAAACAATTCGAAAATCGTAATATGAATTGATTGCCTCGTTCCGTTCATTTATTTTCATATTGTGAATAATATTCATAAATGATGTATATAATATATTTCAAGTATTTCCAGTAATAAACGTACTGCCTTGTATCAAATTTTATTTCCGCAAGGAGTTTACGTAAAAATATATACATTTATTACATAAAAGGGTAAATATTTATGTCATAAAAGGTTCGGATTTTTTTAAAATATTCATGTTTTTTTAATTGCGGTCTGATGTGTTAATGGGAATATGTAACATCACCCGAAACATAATGTATGTAAGCTGAAACGAGATATAATTTTTTAGTACATACAATTTAAGAATAAAAGGTCTTCGTTTCAGGATTTCGAAGCTGTCAAAAACGTCATATGTTTTGTAATATTTTTTAAATTCTTGATAGTAAACAATTTTTTTTCATATTTATTGGCATATTGAATCCGCATATTTGTAATGTTAAAATCATTTCTCTCAGATAATTGTTAAATTCAAAAGCCGAGTCAATGCAAATAAGATGTTTTTTACCCGTAATTAAGAAATATTCAAGATTTTTATATCAAATACCCACGCTTTTTTAAGAAAGCAATGACGCGATAAATGATTAATTTCATTTTAAAATCTGTCAAATTTATGTCACCAAGTTTCCCAAGATATCTTTTCAGGATGTCGGATGCGATTCATTGCGCATCGATAATATAGGTTACTCCATAATTCGGAAGTATTTTTGACGCTTTACTATAATGAATGAAAAGTTCTAACTGAAATCTCCAATTATTATTGATAGATTTGTACGCTCAGAGATGTTCAAGGTTTATTAAAGATTAAAATAAAAAAACGAGTTTCAATATTTAATTATTCGATTTGACTTACCCACTTACAAATATAATTTAAAAAAATAACTACTTCAAAATTAAAATAACACTGAAGAAAGAAACTTGGTTTTCAAAACCAGTATTTTTTTATTTATCAATTAAATGGTGTTAAGTCTGCGTCGGTCTTCTACAACTGTTTGCTGAGCAATTTGTGATCATGGATTAAATTTTCATGATTTTTTTCATTGTGATTTTCTACTTCTTCTTATTTTAGGCCTGTTTGCCTGTTATGGTCCTGCATCATTGTTTCCCCTGCCAGTTGTCTTTCCACCTTTTGGGAGGTCGTCCTGGAGGTCTGCTTACTTGGGGGATACTGTCCTTTGCCATTTTTACGGCTCTTGGTTCCGCCATTCTGGATACATGTTTTTTTTTATCCACTTTGCACGAATTTCTCCTGTTACACAAAGAGGGTTTGGTTCTAGCGTTAGCTTATTCGTTAGGAATAATATCAGCCAGGATTCTTCTCATACTGCTAGACGGTACTGAGAATATATCAACCGTATCATTCAGTTGGTTCAATATCTCTATACCACGCGTGACTGAGTGTTTAGCCATGATATTCGTCCTGTAAGTTGGTATGTAGAACAGAGGGTGATTCCTTGCACGGATATATTTATTGGGTACATATAAACTTAGTGCTCCTAGAATCGCGAGACAGTTAAAGGAACCTTGGAAAACCTTTTGTTCGTTCCAGAACCTTCTTCTCTGCCGTCCATTGTGATATTTCTTTCTTTAATTTGAATTAGATGTTTTATAATACTTAATAACCGTTTAAAGTAAATGTTGATAAGGCTATCGATTTCTCTGATCCTTTTTTATATGTAAAGCTTGCGAATGTTTCAATTGGTAGACAAAAAATGGCAACATTGGTTTGTGCGACTTTAAATGAGTGAGGAAAGATTCATGAAAAATAGTCTATGGTATATGAGTATTATATCATATATAGGTAGTTACAAGGTACGAGAACTTTGAGATAACCTAAAAACGTAACATGACCAGATTAATCCAATTTTGAAACAAGAACTTAATAAATCAGCCTTAAGTCCACATTCTTCTCTAATCACTTCATTCCGTATTTTGTCGTACATTGGCATCTCGTGTATTCTTCTCAGCGCGTGCATATTTACAGCATTTTTTCGACTTTTTTCAGATTTTTTTATCATGTCCACGTTTCAATTCTATGCATAAAAATTGGTATTAGAATACTATTGTGGATCTAAGCAAATTTTGACACTTTCCGATTTGAGTGTATATGTTTTAGCTCCCCATTGACTTTGTTTAGTATTGCTACACGCTGTTCGATATCTCTTGTAACGTATCCCTCATTTTAGAAAATACTGATAGCAGAATTCCTAAACTGGCTCTAATCTTTATTGTTCACCCATATATCACATTTACTTTTTTATCACGATGACTTTGCTTTTCGCAACATTCTTTGTCAGATCTTTCACTTAGCATTTCTCATACTTATCAAACTCTGTAATTCCGCTAAAACTTTCATGTCATCAGCATGCCACGGTGAAAATAATTATTTGATGTTTATTTATAAGTGTTAAATTTCAAATGTTCTTTTTGTTATATTTATTTATAGCTGTATGATAATCGGAGTACCCTGTTGATAGGTGACCGACAAAAAACAAAATAAGATCATGTTATAAGAATCGTGAAATAAAAACAATATGTTTGACATATTCTTTATTGTGGGATGTTCAATATGAGCTGATCATAAAAAGCTTAAACCATCAATTATCAATTATTTCGTCATCCAAATATAAAAATGGTCTGTCCATAAATAGGAACTTCGTTTTTAGTTTCAACCTCTGTGCCTTTAGTAATCTGTTTGAAAAATAATGGTCTGTCCACATATAGGAACTTCGTTTTATGTTTCAGCCTCTGTGCCTTTGTTAATCAGCTTGAAAAATAATTGTCTGTCCATAAATAAGAACTTACAACCTCGGTGCCTTTAGTAATCTGCTTGAAAAATAATTTTAATATTTTTTAATGATAATTATAAATTTTCTGAGCTAATATTTACAATTCCTGAGAAATGTTTATTGTAATTGAGCATGCATTCAAACGGTTCGCTAGTTAAACTGACACTGAATGTTAAAAAATCTAAATAACCGATTTAATTTAGCGTGATTTACGATTAATTGGAAATCCATCTTTTTAAGCACAGATTGCATAGACCGCAAAACCTCTTTTGGTGATATAATCGAATAGATGATTAATTAAGGCCAAACATTTTGCATTGGATTGCCAAGAATTTGAACGTCAGGTGCAAACATTAAATTGTCTTTTGTACTTGATAAATTTTAAAATATTTATTTACGTTTTCGGAGTTTAGATCAGTATTTACTGCAAAACTTAAAAGAATCATGTTAACATTTGTTTTGTTTTTAATAGTACTTTTACCAAGTCATTGTTCTTCTCGTGATTTTACTGTTTAACATATTTATATATTTTCAGTTTCAAAATATAATTGTTAAAATGGCGTCTACTATCTCAAAAGGGTGTAAATTGTGTACTTTCAGAAAGAGTTAATGGTTTTCGCATATTTTAATAGTTGAAAATTCAATAAATTTTCAATATTTTTTAAGTGTTAACTTGCCTCAATACAAATACGAGTATATAGGTTCTTGAAAATTAAATTTATCGCAAACTACATGTCTTAGGATCAAATATTGTAATTCAGATTTTTAACATTTTATATGACGAATCTAAATTATATTAAAATATTATGACATATTCTAAAAAATACCAATTTTAATAAATTTGTAAATTAAAGAATGTTTGTATTATTATTATATTCAGTTGAAAGCTAAATATTTTAAATACGGATAGCTTCTTAATTTTATTTTAATTTCTAGTGTTAATGCCTTAAAAATAAATCCAAATAACAAATATTGTTAATATGTTTTTTTTAATTCCATTATTAATTTACAGCTCGTAATAAATAAATAAATATCACAATAAAGGATGTCAGGAACATCGATTCGATGCAAACAATTTGTTTACAAGATTCGAAAATTTGTTTTCTGGTTTACTGATTAAATAATATTCTCTATTTTAAGTCTTAAATGCTGGTCTGTGATTTGTCGAATAATTTTTTTTTTCATAATTTGAATATCTCAAAACTTTTGATTTTTAGATTCGCCTCACAAACAGATAATATGTTTTTTTGCCATAACCATTATACATAAAGAAAATAGAGAAGGAGGTGCTGCGTTTAACGTTTTCCCCTCCTTTTCAGTTGTTTTCTCTTATAGCTTGTCTTTGCCTATGATAAATAAGTAGAAATTTCACGATTCACGGAAATAGAACTTTGGAAAAATACCGCCGATGAAAAATATTAAATCCATTATAATCAAGATTTGGATATTACGATTAGAAATGTTTTTTTTGGGTCAAATTATACTCTATGCAAAAAAGTTCAATCTTAGATTTATTTAACAATGACTCTCGTAACTTTAAATACGAAATAAATTAATTAATATTGATTTGCATACACGACCTTTGAAAATGTGTCCTTTAAAAAATCTAACAATTTCCCTAAAGTCTTAAGTACTTATACATTTTTATGCTTCGAAAACATTTTCTATAAATTTTTCCACTTAATTTTTCATAAATATGACCCTGAAAATATTCAAGAACATTCTATGATTTATTAAAATTTATTCATAATATTGCTTGAGAAAAATTACATTTTATAAGAAAAGTTGAACAAAGTTGAAATATCGCATATCTATGGTATCTCTTATAAATTTCAGATATGATATTTAAAATAACAGAATTTATTGAACAAGTAAAACCTTTTTTTAAAAACCTTTTGTCTTAACTTTATTTTTCCTTAGGGTAGTAGAAACCATGTGGTTTAGTTTTCTTCTTTTTTCCTAATTGATGAGATTTTCCATGAACTTTTTGTTCAATGTCATATGATGTTTTTAATGATTCATGTTTAAATATGTTTTTAAATATTATTTGCGGTGTTACAATAAAACCGACATTTTCTTTATTAAAATAATTGAAGAGATGATATTACAGATGTAAATTGTTCACATGATTTTTAAATATATTATATTATACATCACTATTCTTTTATATCTCCTGTTTTTTTTGTATTAACCTAGAAATCAGGTCAAAAGTCTTTACTTTAACATTTCACAAAAAAATATTAATAGATGTATTCAAAACTTACCGAAATATATGAAAATATATAATTTATATCTGAATTATATCAATGCTCAGTTTTAATTGACTGTTAGGCCGATCGATGGCTGCTAATATCGTTAATGTCGAGGGATAACTAAATGTTGACGTTTAAGGAGGAATTCATAAATTTTGCGATGATGACAGGGAATTCGGTAGGCAGTTATTAGGGTAGCATAGCAAGGCTAGCTGGATGTGTTATTATTTAGCCTGTTAGGAAGGCCTTCCCGAATCCTAACTAAAAGGAAACATCGCGTGTTCTCTAAACTGAGCTGTGGTATCGTGATTCTTTATTTCGTATTATTAATTCATTTCCCTCAATAATGTCTGCGTTCGTTTCGTTACACGGAAATGCATTCCTACTGATTTTTGTTATAATATGAATCTAATAATTGACTTTGCGGGTACTTTTTTGATCAAATTTCCACAACTTATTAACTTGATGGATACAAATTTGAGTTATAATTACGAGGAAATATGGTAGATTGAAAGAAATATGGTAGATTGAAAATAATTCAATTTGTTACTTTACAAATTTTCGTCGGACTGTTTATTTTGATACAGTGATTTGCTTTGCTTTACAAATCTATATTTATGTGAGTTTTTTGCTTGATATTTTATTACGAGTTCTTCTTTATATTTGCTTGTTTGCAGTTTGTAATAAAAAGTCGCAAATATCCATGACTCAATTTCTAGCCCATTTCTATGTTTTGTATATATATCTTGACATGTTTCAACGAGCTATGAATAAAATCAGTTGTGAGATGATGACTTTCACATATATTGGTCAGGCTAAGATTTTTTAATAATATAATGTTTATTAAATACCACAATGACTCCCTTGAAAGTCCTTATACCCCCTAATAAATATGTACTATTTACCACCCCTAAAAATAAAATACTAAAAAAATATTACCTACGTTGGGAATCGCTGATTTATACTGACCCAGTGCTGTTAAAGCTTAGATAAAATGGATCTGTTAGAGCACTAAATATCTCTTAGCACTAAATATCGTTTTTTTAACGCACTGTTTAATAACGCTGGGCTTATATAATACATTTATTGTATTTCTATCATACTCTTTAATTATCTCTTCTACCTATTTTAGTCGAATATTTATTGATTTTTTCGTTTACATCTCAATTGGATGCATTAAAGAATTTTATTTAAAATTTGTGACATACATCTTCAAATAATGTCTTAAAAACTGTTTTATATACTTTTGATCAGAGTATATAAAAATCCTAAGCTTTTGGTGTTGATTTAAAAAAAAATATATTTATTATTTCAAATAATTTTTTATTTAAGTTTCTTTTGATCTTTATTTCTTCTTTCCTATTGATATTCCGCAATAAATGTACGAGTATAGGATGCTTAACAGTTAGTTTTGATTATTTGTTGTTTGGTATATTTAGGGACATTAAAATATTCTAAGGGTGCCTAGATATTTTTGCCACATTAAAAAATTCTCCTTAAAGTACCAAAATTGATCTCTCAGCGTTGTTGTTCGGGCAAATCATTTTATTTTAAATTTGTGGTGAAAGTTTTATTAAAATATACATATTTATTTTTAAGTTGTTATCGGCTTTTTTAAACACTCCATTGCCGGCTAAAAACAAAAATCTTACATAAAAAAGCTTGCTATAAGTCGCAAACTATTTCCAAATTTAAAATTCAAAATTTAATGATGATTCTTTGAGAAAAAGAGAATTAAAAAAAATCATCTTCTGAACTCGTTTTAAAAAGGCCTGACTGAAAAATACAATTAATAAGTACAACTTTCCCCTTGGGAATATATTTTAATTTAAAAACTTTTCATATTTATACTTCAAATGTAACTCGTATTTAAGTTCAAGTTTCTATGAAACAGTTTATTTAAAACAGAATTAAATTTTTATATCTCCTAACTATTGAATGTTTCTTTAATTTAAGAGGTACTATCACCATGTAAATGGAGTGGTCAATCAAGTTTACCTTTTCTTAACCACGATTTTTGTTGATTTAATCGAATTGTTTTGAAGAATCTACAATGTCTATGTAGAAAAACATTCAACTAAAATTGGTATTTCGTTTGCGAGATGGTTAAAGTGAAAAGGTTGCACTAATTTATTTTAATTCTTTGTGAACCGATTTGATTTTATCAAATAAAAAAGATCTGGGTATTTAGAAGAAAGCCCGCACATATTTATTGGAGACTATATTTATCTGTTCGCATACCGGTGTACGGTATAAGATGAGTTTCTGATTTTTCCAGTTCCTTTCGGTCAATAAAACAACACAGTCCTTGATTAGCTTTCTGCCGTCACCCTCATTGCATGATCCAACCATCTCTAGTATATACTTTACACTTATTGTGGTTATTATAAACTACTGATATTTCCGACGACGAACCATCTCCTTCTTCACGTGGTCATATCACTTGATACCTGACACCCATCAGTCTCTTAAGGCATATAATTTTAAAACTTAGAAGTTTTCTTTCTAGGACCTTGATAACCTGCCAAGATTCAGAGCCGAACAATACAATTGGTAAGATGCAGCCACCATTCAGGAGCCAAACGGCCGACACTTCGTCTTATAATTGAACGCTGAGAAGTTTACGATTCACAATACATCATTAAAAATTTACACATTTTAAATAGAAAGGCGAACCATAGAGAATAAGTACATAACAATGTTAAATATCCTGCATTTTTTTAATCTAGAGAGCCACTTCACTAAGCAAGCATGTCCCGAAGTGATCTAATTTCTTCATCACAAATTTCATAAATTTCCTTTGTACTAACTAAAACACTCAGTTGAAACACTAACACTGTATTCACATTCCCTTTAATCTCAAGCTATCACGTACTCAACTCCAACCGCATTATAATCCCAAAAACTACATTAAAATCGTATTCAATAACCCATCATCACACAATCTACATTCGCATCAGTATATGATATGTATCATTAATTCAACTTAAATATTGTAATAGGTACTACTAAGAATCACGAATTGAATATTTTTTCAAAATAAGCTCAAAATGTAGAGCGAAATTTCCAGGAACATTGCGTTACTAAATTAAAAAGAAGTTTTGTTTTTTTAATCATCGTCGTGATTGTTTGGAAAACGTTTTCCGGAAAGTTTTAATTCGTTTGAGAAAAACTAATTTGATTTACAAAGGTCGTTGAAAGTTTGAAAATCTTAATAACTCTTAAGAGAAGAGGCGGGTATAAAATATCTTGACGTAATTAAATAAATGTTTTATTTCAAATGGTTTTAAATCAGGTTTAATGAACTTTACGCTCTTATACACCAAATATTTTTGTATAATATTTATGACGGATTCTGTGCTTTAACATTGGATGCCAAAAATAGCGTTACAAACCATAGTTTTTTTCCGTACAAGAATATTTGTACGAGTTCACGGCGCTGTTGTGGGTGAGGCCAGATCTGTATTACTCGTATCTCTCGCTCTCTCTTGTTTTTTTTTCAAGAGGGATAAAAACGATTTCGTAAGCTTACTAACAAGTCTCTATAGTGTGAATGGAGATTATGGATGGATGAAAGCTTAATACTCAATATCCATAAGTCAGGAATAGGTGGAAAAATATATTGCGTATTCAAAAAAATAAAATATTTCTCTATTGTAATGTATTATCTGTTATCATCTGTAAATCCAATTCTAGAAGTTAGGTATTTTTGCTTTAAAAATAAACATGCCAGGGAATCCAAAAAGCGTAAATAGGCCAAAAGTGTAATTTCAGTATGAATAGCTTTGTTGGTATATTTTATGAAGGGACGTAAGTTTTGATTGTCTAAATAATTGACGTTAGAACCAATCAAATGTCAGTATTTTTGACCGTTTCAACTTTATTGGTTGATCAAATAGTAAAAAAGTATGAAATTAAAAAAATAAGTTGGACTTGACAGATCGTGAACTTTTGCAGGTTATTATGATCATTTTTTTAAACCTGATTAGCTTATTGTAATGTGGCAATCTCTTCCAACCAACTAGAAAGTTGTTTGTATGAGCCCTAAATAAAAACCTGACTGGAATCCCATTTGAAAAAAATCTGGGTTCCAGCGGGGATCGAACCCGCAACCTCCGGATCTGCAGACAAGCGTCGTACCACCAGACCACGGAGGTCGTAATTTATTACCATTTATTAGCAGCTTAAGTCTTCGATTTATACGTAAAGAGCTAAATGTTATACAAGCTTAACATTTATACTGTTCAATAACCACTAATTCTTCAAGCTACTCGCTATCGGATTAGATTTGTTAAAAAACTTTCGAGTATAACAGTTATGATAGCTTCTTTGAAGGATACATTTAAGTTTTATTAAAATCCCTTTTTATAAATTGAAAAAATAGCCAAGATAAGAAAAATATTATAACCTATTCGTTTCATATTTTATGAACAGTAAAATACTTTATCTTGGACTGAACTCAGCGATAAAATATTGCTGAAAAAACGATTCCCATTCTATTTTGGTCCTCGCTTACTGAGATGGATCTTGAATATTTCAATATCAGAAATGAGACCTCAATCTTTCATTGGACTTCCATTTATAGCGATGAACGAATTCTCTGAAAGCTTTTACCCCGAATCGACTGCATTTATAAATGTACTTGATTTCATAATAGTACACAGTTAAATTTTTCGGAAAAACATTTCCCTATTCTTTGTATATTGAATGCAGAATTTCTTTTCGAGCAATGTTTTATGTGTCTTAATGATTGTAGACTTTAATAGAATTAAATGCAGCATAGTAAAAAAAATCCAGGATCCGAAAAAATGATCTCGTCTTTAATAAAAAAATTGCGACATACATAAAATACAACTCGGTTTTTGCACGAATCTGCATATTATCGACTTGTTGAATCTTGTCATCTTACACATAAAATTATGGACGAATCGGGGTATTTTCCTGTTTATCGAATTAATACATAATGTTATTATTTTGACTAAAGTTAAATATCACTGTAAATAATCACTTAATAAATTTTAAATCCAGTTGTATTGTATACACCAATGTATTCGTATAAGATACGTTATTATGTATACACGAGAATTATGCCTTAAAAGCCAAACAAAATGTTGTTTATTCAATGCATTACCACATGAAAAAGAAAAATCGTTGTATTTCTCTTATTTTATATACATTAATATTTTATTTCAACCATTTTGAAATCCTAATGGTTTCCAAGGGATTAGAGTTTTTAACCCCAGAGAAGCATATTTATCGTTTTGGCTTTTAGTTTAAATCATATATGAAATATGAATTTCCGTCTTATTTTTATTTCCTTTATTTACCTTATTTATTAGGATTTCCATGATCTTATCTTGTGTAGCTACAATATAAAAATGTTTTCAAATATTTATTCATTGATTTTTTTTAGATATGTGTAAAATTAAAATGGTTTTCAAATTAAACAATAGCTTAAGGACATTGTAATATTTTGATTACAATGTCCTTGTTTTGTGTTTAATTATTATTATTCTATTGTTTGTGTACTTAAATTGAATTTTGATTTGTTTTCATTTCATCTTTTTCAGTATTAATCTTTATGAATTAATAAAGAAGAACAACTACCAAGGCTTTAGCTTGAGCCTAATAAGAAGATTTGCCAGTTCTTTACTCAAATGTTTGCGACTCCTGCATACCGAAAATATCATCCACTGTGATCTGAAACCAGTAAGTACAATTCATTTACTTCAGTTGTATTATTATAGTGTACCATATACACACTGAGAAAACCAGACTGGAATCCTTTTAAAAATAAATTCGAAAGTGTCTTACTAACTTAACAACGGAGGTCGTAGCAAGTTGTATTGATTAAAACAAATAATGACATATAGCGATGTTTTGTAACATATATTACTCAAAAAGCGCTCCAAGAATATTAAGCGTAAGAGCAAGAATACACTCAAATAATATCATCACGCCATTTACCTTTGGGATTAAGCAAAAACAGATCTCGACGCTTTTTTATTCACAAACACCGAATTAACCTCTTCGATATTCATACATCTACATGTCATACATGCTCTTCAGTTTTTAATAACTTCTTGCCTTAACCTCATTTAAAATTTCTCCAAATATATCTTTTCGTTTTTTTCTCTTTCTGTTACTTATAAACTAAGATGAATACAATTGTATGGGACACGATTAGTGCTTTATATAGAACACAATCAGTATAAAAACTAAAGGATCTTTCAAATTGAGCGGTTTTTTAATTCAATTTTTTTAATTTCTTCAGCCCCACATACGAGTATGTCCACTCTTTTGTCAAAATTTTCGATGACATTTAAGCATAATTGCGGTTCTAACTCACCACTAACGCGAATAATTTCGTCTTTCAGCTCAAGAGTTGATTGGGTGCCATTCTTATATGATAGACCTGCTTTTTCACATAACCCCAGAGAAAATAGTCCAACGGTGTCAGATCACATGATCTTGGTGGCCAATTAACATCACCGTTTCCGGAGATTACAATACATAAAATAATTCAACAATTTGACCGCGTTATTGTATTGTATACGACTCAATTTTTATAAATGGCATACATTACACTTCTCAAATATCACAAGACCCAGGCAAGTTTGCGACGCCATCTGTGTTTTATCCAAAATTAAAAAAATCGTTCAATTTGAAAGACCCTTTACCTAGGTGTTCATATTAATATTTCCTATGTGTTTAAACCCATCGTCATTCTCTTTTCAATTTCTTTGGATGAATTAGCCGATAGAGTATGCAAGGGTGGGTATATGTCAATGAGTTATACCTACTCTCGCCTTTTTTTAGTAATTTTTTAATGAATTTTAAGTACAGGTATTTTTTTAAATCGTTATGAAATTATTCAGCATTCAATATGTTAACCTATGTTATTTTTATAAAGATATCGATGGTATTATGAAAAAGTTATATGTTAAACGTAGATTTATTTACTTTTGAGATCTAATTTTGTTCAAAATTAAAATGTATTGCAATTTAAAATAAGTTGTATTCACCGTATTTCTGACATAGCGTAACAAGCCAATATGTTCATATTCTAGGAATCCATTTACGCTTACATGGCTGAACATTTATTATTTAAAGTAAAATATTAAATTTTATTCGCAATTTTATTCAAACATCGAAATTGACTAAGGTCAACCGATGACCTTGTCTGTGTTTTTATTTATCGCTGTAGTTTATTTTGATATGCATTAAAAAAAGAAAGCTGCGGTCTAACGGTTAGCATTCACGCTAAGCAAGCGGGTATCTTGGTTGAATTCCTGGCAGAGTCTCTTCCTGACTGGTTTTACTCTTTGATCCTTTAACATCTGAATTCATGTTTTTTCTGTAGTTTACTCGTATATACCGCTTATCACAAATTCTAAAATCTCAAAAATATCGCTGTTTCAAACTCGGTCTAACGAAAGGCAGTAGTAGATTAAACCTGCCTATTGTCTTCGAACCGTGATCTAATTACCATCAGAATTTCGGGATTGGTTTTTTCGAGACTACGTGCTTGCTGAAATGCAACTGCTTTTGCACAAAATAAACCAACACACGGCCAGGCGGCTTACATCCATAAAATATCTAACAATCATACTCGATCTCGAGGGACAGCTCATCGTCAGCTTCATTATCTGAAATGGACTCAAATATCAAAACAAATGCCTAGATGCCTGTCTTCCAACTCAGCGGTTATGGATATGATTCTTGTCGAAATCCAATTTATTTTTAAAAGGGTCCAGTATAGTTTTGACTTTAGACTTCTTAAATATACATATGGTTGGTTGGTAGAGATTGCCTTATGGCAGTACATTCACAAGGTTGTACTGTATAAAATTGATTTACAGGGTGCCCCAGAATTAAGTTCCTTTTAAAAAAATTACAATAAAACAATGGTTTGTTGAAATCAATTTTAATTACTGCAAACGTAAAAAAAAAAGAAAAATTTACATTATAAAAACAATATTCTCGAGTTGACCACCATCGCGTCGACGGCATTCATCTTATTTGCACCTGCGTGTACCCTGAGGTATCGCTTTGATTTCTTGAGAATGATTTTATTTTAATTGTAGATTAGTTGTTGAATAATTTATGTATACTCGACTTTTTAGGTAACCCAAAAAAGTCGAGTGGAACAAAGCAGGACTTCGTAGTGGCTATGCAATATCCCCCTTCAAGAAATCAGTTCTCCGGAGAATATCTTTAGAACCACTTCCAAACTGTTATTACGTGTGACAAGTGCCCCCCTACCCTATTGAAACCACGTTCTTTATTGTACCCTGGTAATTTTCGCAATTTCATTGCCAAAAACTTTCCCAGAATTTATATATGTATAACGCTCCGAAAAAACTGTAATTGTTTGACCTTGAGCATCCTTTAAATAATAAGAACCGATGATGACATGCACAATGGAGTGGTCTTTGGTGTTTCAGTTGTGGGTTTTCATCGCTTCAATAGCGGAAATTGGGGTTTGTTGGCAAAGTTATTCATACGGAAATGTGCTTCGTCTGAAAATTATTGGTTGTTAAATCCGGAGAACTGTTTGAATATTTTAGATAAATACTGAACTGGTAAAATTTTATAGGGATGGAGTTTTTAGTCAAGCGATAAAGTTAGCTGCAAGATCGTACGCGACATTTCTAATGCTGATGAACGCTTGTTGGTTGATAGCGTTGGATCGGCGCGCACAGACTCATTGACTTGCTCTATTCGGAAAATCTGCGATCAGCCTCAGGGTCGAGATTCTAGCGTAGAACCAGTTTCTTCAATTCTAACCCATTATTTAATTAAGTTGGTTCTCGGAAACTATCTATAATAACTCAAACTGTCTAGGAAACCCATTGTTTAATTAAGTTGGTTCTCGGAAATTGTTATTTGTATTTAACTCAAAATAATCGTCTAACAGTTACGTATGAACTATTGTTTTAGTAAAATGTACGAACGCAAAACGCGCGCTATTACCTCGTCAAGTGACTAAAATTACCGAACTGATTAAGGGAATAACGTCTTCCGAGTCTTTTCCTCTCCATGCATTCTCGAGTAATAAAGGAAACAAGCGTGCACTTTATTCGGGACACGCTGTATAATACAATACAACACAATATTACTTAGAATTATTCGTTACTAAAAGTCAATATTTTCATTTATTTAGCAGAACCTTTCAAACTACGTATTTTCATTGTAGTCAATATCACTCTAAAATTAATCATTTTTGAAGAAAAATTAATTGCTTCTGGCCATTTTATTTTTCCCCCCTTTTCTTTTTCAATTAAGTTCACCTTTTCATCGCTATAATCGGGCCCCTCTAGACTTATCAATCTTAAGCTATCTTTTATGCGTGAGCACTAGGTATCTTGACTTGGAAAAGACCGAGGAACAGAAATGAAATTTCCATTAAAAAATATAATGAAATTTCTATTTAAATGAAATGGTTTCCTTGTGATATTCTCATAAAAAGGACCTAACTTTATTTGGATGACCCCTGTGGCCTAGTTAGAACGTGATTTCCGATATTTCCCTAAAAAAACGGTCCCAGTCGGGTGAAAAAGTTTGTCTGGTAACAACAATCATAAGCGCTAGACTATTTCTAATACGCTTGACTTGACACTCGCACGAGTTTTGTTGCCTCATCAGTGCGAGATAGTATTGTTAACAGTTGCAATGACAAACTGTAAGCTCCGTGCATACTCCAGAAACTCTTAACTCGAATGCTAAATCAATGGGACCGAAGATACTCTTATTGTATAGCCATGCTGTTTAATATGTCAAGTTCATCAGTTCGGATATGATATTGAAGGATTTTCATCGTTGATGAGATTTGCAGTCGAGGATCTCCTAGACACTCCACTGCTGCTCCACGTCGATTATGTGATTTTTTGTGGAGAACAGACACGCAGACGTCATAAATATGTGGATCCTTCTGACCCACCTTGTAACGCTGACACATATTTGCCGCACAGTTACTGTTTCATACACGTCTAAGGCGCTATCAGCTCGAAAACAGATATCTCCACTTTGTTCGATCTTGAGCCACCTGCTTCCGGTCACGAAATTGAAGGCTACCATATGAACTTGTGATATTTTTATGACGCAAACAAAATTATCTAAATATTACCATAATTTAAAATTATGGAGATTTTATATAATAATTAATATGTTTTATTTTCCAACAGGAAAACATCCTTTTAAAACAACGAGGGAGCAGTTCAATAAAAGTGATCGACTTTGGCAGTTCGTGTTACACTCATCAGAGGGTCTATACCTACATCCAGTCCCGTTTCTACAGGTCTCCCGAGGTCATCCTTGGGCTGTCATATGGAGCCCCCATCGATATGTGGAGTTTAGGTATGGTTATTCGGAATTCAATAGTTTTTAATGAAATTAATGTCCTTCTCGGCCTAGTCGGTTTCCGATGGTACCCGAAAAAAGGGTCCATATCTTGTAAAATAATTCATATTCATTGCACGTGTTGGCAATACTCATACTGTAGTATTGAAAATACGTGCAATGATCAATCGTTAGTTAAGAACCTACTCCAGTGGTTTTAAACCCGGAAGCCTGATGAATGGGCTCAACAATATTGCTCTCTTCCGCCCATGCTCTTCAATATGTATGTCCTAAGTACCAATTCGGATATGTTGATAGGTACCATGCAAATTAAATGTGAAAATAAATAAAAAAATCTTCGTGCTTTATTTAGCACATTCTATACTAATCTCAGTTTTTGGCGAAAATTAGTTTATATAACCAACTTATGAAAGTAAACTGTGTACGAGGAAGTATATTGAAAGAAGCTGAATAAATGTAGAAACGCGTGCACTGATAATAGTTGGGTGACAAGAATTACGGAATGAAGTGATTAGGGATAAATATGAAATGAAGACTGATGTTTAAAACAGGATGAAGATCAGATGGTTTTACACTGAGATGGTTTTAACATGTAGAACGAAAGAGTGAATAAAGTCTAACAAAACAAATATAGGAGTGGAAGGCATGGTAGAGGAAGATCAATGAAAGTACGATGGAATCAAGTCAATGATATCTTGAAAGCAGGAAATATAAAAAGTCAAATAAATCGTAGGATGTATGGGTGCAGAGGACGTGAATGATGGGTGTCGCAACAGAAAAGAATGATGTTTTGTTTTCTCTATCTACCCTGATATGGAAACGGCGTTATGGTTTGTGTGTGAATGGATAACTTCATTTTTTTTTCGTTATTACTGTCGAGTTAATTAATTAATTAGTTTATTTCTTTAATTTCCGACACAAGAGTGTCTTGTATAGTACAAACAAATGCACATATGAAAAGTTAATATGAATACTTTAAATTATTGACAAAATTACAAAACTTTATTTTAAACTAATATGTAGATACATAAAAGGGGAAGTAATAACAACAAAGTAATTAGAAAGTCATTGTTTAAAATTATATAATATTAATATTTATTTTTAAATTCAATATATGTACGAGTATCAAATTTAGTCAAGTAGACTTACGTAACTGTGGAACAACGTTTAATTACTACAAAAATTAAATTATGTAAAATAAAAGCTGTTTTATTTGAGTTAAAGAGTTAAATAACTTTTTTATGAGAATGTTAATATATAACTCTAACCAAAGAAAATATACATTCAATATAAATATATTCTTGACGCTGAGTTAAATTGACAGAAAAACTTGAAAGCATTCTCTTGTCAAGACGCTTAAACTTAAGTGACCAAGTTTCTGCTTTGTTTGACGATATAATCTAAAATTGACTTTATATTCATAAAACATATGTTTTTATGAGTCTTGTAACTTTTAAAGTCATCATTATTTGACGGCAAGATTAGTAATTACTTAAAACCAACTAGAAATGTATGAAAAGGCCTGAATGTGAAAGTTAATACTGGGACATTAGTTATCATCGAAAATCAATCTAAAAACTTCCCAATGGTAGTTAAACCATTCCTGTTTGGAACATATGGCCACGGATATTATTAGCTAAACATGATATATATTTGTGTGATACAAATTGCCGTTTCCGAGTAAATTAAATTCTAGTCTTAATGATTTAAAAAATATATATATTTATACATTAGAAAAATATACGTCACTTACGAGTAAGTGTCCGTTACAAACCATTGCCACATTTACTTAATACTAAATACAATTTCTACAATTTTAAAAGTCAGCACATTGCACAGCACACGTGTCGGCTGAAATCACTAATGTATAGTACAAATTAAAAAAAACTCAAATACAATCTTAAATAATATAAAGTCAATCAAATCACAATAAAACAAATAAGACAAAATTAAAAAAAACGGTTTTCCAGTTAATGTCAACCTAAGATTAAGAAAATGCTGAAAGGTCGCTCTTGAATCCAACATCTCAATTAAAAATATGCACCAAACCTCACATCGAGTTATCCAATTACTTTGTGCTCACGATTGATAAATGACAACGTACTATTACCCTTAGAAAATTGTATTTCAATACGTAAATTTTACGCCTATTTTTAGCAGGAATGAGGAACTTGTTTGTATGAATATATCGCGCCTATCAACGATATTGTGAATAACCTTATAGAGAAACATCAAATAAAATATAATCCGTCTTTCAGATAGTTTGAGGAGGCGTTTAACCATACTTAGAGATCATTTATTGATTAATGTGTATTATTACTACGGTCACGTATTTCAATAAATGGTGTTATTAGTAATAATGAACTTCGCACTTTCGTTCACAAGATGGCTCAAAAATTCCTCCAGGCAACACAGGTGGAAATATAATATATTGATGACTTGGAAGTTTATTTTTTGTCTTTATATGAATACGTACCAAGAGCTGATATGTGAAGCTTCGTACGTGTCATCGAGTTGAAGAGAAAGTGTAATAAGCAGTTATTTTATTCAGTTTTTCATAGATGTTTTGACCAAGATTCTAAGTTATCCGCATTATCTTCAGAAAATCTAAATACAGGTTACGATAAAGTCTATTTAAGACTTATTTTTTATACAATTTATGTACGAAATGTAATAAATCAAAATTCAAGTTGGAAATAAGGGTATATTATTTGGCATTTTTTTACATTATGTGCGAAAAAATTATATCAGGTAAATGTGAGCAGTGAGAAGTATGTATTATGTAGGAGTAATATAGTTTTCCATGGCCTTAGCGTTTCCTGTGATATGAAGGCAATTTCCGCTCGAGTAATCGCTTTCAACTGCTGTGACTTGTTGACGTTTAATTTTTCATTTACAATGACCCACAGGAAGAAGTCTGGTGCGTTTAAATTTGATGATCGAGGTGGCCATCTATCATCGTCATTTTTCACTAGAATTGTATTAAATTAATTTTGTAGGAATGGAGCAGCAAATCATCTTTCGAAATTTGGCGAAGCGTATGTGTGAGACCTGCAGTTGAGTAGTCTTCTGTCGTCTTCTGGTCGAAGTTTTGGGGTTTGCTGCAAAACTTTTACTTACTCGCGCATGTTTTTGATCGATAGGCTCATTCAAGATCTTTCTGTACTGTTCATATATCTAACTGATGCGTACCGTTTAAACTTGTTCACTAGTGCATACGTAATTGCTACTGATCGGGCAGTTCTAGAACCATAAAATGGTCACTTAGCAGTACATCTAGAACCATAAAATTGGATTGGCGGCAACAATAGCTCGTTCACTTTGCCAATCGTGATTCTTATAATTGATTTGAATATAGGGAAATACTTTTTCAACCAATTCTTCTTTTGACGTCACAATTAGTGATACACAGTGTTTTCGCAAACGCGTCATTTTGACATAACGTGACGAAAGCAGTTAACGTTGTAGCCAGTGGATTCAGGGCTATTTGTTGCACATTTGCAGCTGTGAAATAAACGCGTTGTCCATTTTCTAGATGTACTGCTAAGTGAACAGCAGCTGGATTTCGTTCATGTATGGGAAATGAAAGAAATCGCCATACAGCTTCATTGCTGCTTATGTATTTTCCAGCCTGATACTGTGCGATTTCATCGATATGTATGACCGCATTCCTATCACTTCTTTCTGGTTGTACGCCCAAAACTGCCATGTCGCTGCCTTTATTCATGTACTTACAAATATATTTGATCGATTTAACGGAGTTACAGTATTCCACGTTTATGTGCGCTTTGTATGTTTTTGATAGCAAAGGCGAATATGGAACAACCCAACGGTTATCTACTTTGATGTCACCGTTTCGCATTTGTATGGTTGCTTTCGCATTTGTATACCGCCATTTTCTGTTGATCTTCTTCTGTATAAATGATATTCATCGTTTCCTGTAACTGTGTTGGATACTAATGCTCGAGGATATCGCTTAGAACATTTTCCGTCTATCATGCATGGTGAATTTGGATTCAGTGTACCGCAAGGTCCATATATCATATTTTTCGTCACAACTTCATGCAAATCCTTATTGACGTCGGCATCGGGTATTTCAGCGCATATTACATAGTCTATTTTGTTTGAAGTGATTTTGTTATAGAGCCAGATTAGTATATGTGCATGTGGCAATTCTCTCTTTTGCCATTCCACTGAGTACATCCAGCAGCGCACAGACTCAAACACTTCATGTTTTACCATGAAATTCATCAGCAATTTCATCTTCTGTCTGAAAACACGTGCTGTAATGTCATGCCTATCCACTGGCGATTGCCCATGAAATAAGAGCTGTTGTATATCGTCCCAAGCTGGATTGCATGTGAATGTAGTGCATAGATCTGGACACCCGTAGTGACGAACATACGCAATTGCATCTTGAGCGTACTCATGCATATGACGTGGACTGGCTGTATATGAAGATGGCAAAATCGTTAGTCTTCCAACGTTAGTTGTATTACCGTCATTTACAACTGCATCTCGCAAATGAACGTATTCTTCAAAGCGAAGCTTGGTCTGATTCAAACGGATGAATATCAAACGTTCTGTTTCGATTTTTGCATACATATCTACAATGTATTGTTGAAACAATTGACGGCATTATAAAATGTGATTGTCTTTATTCTCTCGAATCATTAATCGGTATGAATAATAGTTCATTGCGCTTTGAACGAACTAAAAAACGAATACACGATCTAAAGAACAAAGAAAAAACAAAAAAAATATATTAACGAAATATTTCCCTTCAAACGCAGATCAATCGACACAGTTCAATTTTAACGCATTTCACGATATAATTTTAATTCAAATGAAAATCAATCGACACAGCTCAATTTCACCGCTAATTGCACTGAAAAATAAGAAAAATAGTTGAAAAAAACGAAATGAAAGACAAAAGGAAAAAAATAAATCAAGAAATGAACGCTATTGTAAGGCGCCCGTTACACGGTCAATCTGGATCGCAATCCGTGATCGCCGATCAATGATCGCGGTCAAGATTGACCGTGTAATGAGCGGATTGATGGATTGATCAATCGGATCGCAATCCGTGATCGCCGATTTGGATCGCGGATTGCGATCCAGATTGAGCGTGTAATGGGCGCCTAAACGACACAGACACAGATTCACACAAAATGGCGCTAATATAAAATATTTAGTATAGCGTATGTTGCTTTTACGTCCAACAGATGACGCTATTTTACAACACGCGCGTATTTGAATGCAACGAAATCAAAATAAAAATAAATCAAAATCTATATTGTGTGTGTTGCCGTTGCGTTTATCAGAGGGCGCTCCCATTATATCGTCTGTTTTATATATTTTTTTTATATTCAACTGTGTATAAAAAAGTATATATAAACATGCGCGTATTTGAATGCAACCTTTTGTCAAAAAATCAAAGCAATCGGTGAAGAACTTTAGGAGATTTAAGATTTTTAACATACGAACATTTACATTTTTATTTATATAGATATTTAGCTGGATGTCGCAATTTTTTTATATTAGTATGACAAAACAACTGATTTCAAAATAAATGGGAGAAAACCATTGATTTAACATTTTTGGATTTTTTCCTTTGTACTTATATATGTAATAAGTATTATATATATTGTTTATAGTAACTAGAAGTCTCTTCACCCTATTGCAATTTATGTGATATAAAGTATATACTATATACGAGTATCACATAATTTTTTGTATAAAGTACATATCGCCTGTTGAGAAACTCCAAAAACTCCATTTTCGAGTTAAGACTGCCAAATTGCATTGAAAGTATATTTCAACTCCTTGAAGCGGTAAGGTATGCTATTTGGTTGGTAGTCTTAACTCGAAAATCGATTTTTTGGAGTTTCGCCACTATGATTCTCAACAGGCGATATGCTTATTATACTCGTATACATCTATATCTTCTTTACATGCTTATGTATTTTTGATATGCCTTGTGTTGCATTACACACATGACCACACTTGCTGGAATATAATATATTCCATTAAGTTATATACATACCTTGTAATATATGTTACAGGATGTATTCTGGCAGAGCTTTACACTGGTTATCCACTGTTCCCCGGGGAGAACGAGGTGGAGCAACTGGCCTGCATCATGGAGGTGCTCGGACTGCCGCCTGATGACGTTATCATATCTGCTTCCCGAAGAAGACTTTTTTTCGGTGAGTTGTCGTTATTTTTATGTTTCCTATAAAGAGGATTTAAGGGAATGAAGAGTGTGTAAAAATATATGGAAAACTAGTAATGTTTATGAAGTTTTGGTTAATAAACTCAGACATGTTACTGTAAATTAGTGGAGAATTTACTAAGAGTAGGTGGGATATAGTGCGGGACACATTTATATTTATATCAAGATAATATGTGTATGCGGCGGATACAGTACCTTTAAAGAAAACGTGGTAAGGGTTTTTCTCTCCCATTACACACGAGCATGCAGGGTAGTCATTGATACGACTTTAATTAATGTGGCTCCCTATCAGTGGCTTATTGCCATCTTGTTATGATACATGTGAGTTTTCGTTTCTATTTACTGAAAGATTATATTTAGTTGGAAGCTGGTGTAGAATTTGAAGAAACGATCTTCAAACTATAAAGACTAACAGCGACGGGGGGATTTTGAACGTTTTTATGGTGTTATCTATATTACATAAAACTGAATTCATGTTAATTTTAATAAATATTCGTTTATTTTTGTTAAGTTTTAAGTATTTTCATTTTTTACTTTTTCTTATACAATTGACGTTACGTAATATCAAATATTATCTCTGAGTTCTAGTGTTGGATCCAAACTGGGGAAAGATATACTCAACTGCCGTTACATTGATTACTCATATGATATGTTGGGTATTGACGACTGTCAGTTATTAAAATTACGCACAGAGGGATTTATAAAAAGTTAAACATATATTAAAAAATACTATGTTTATTGAAAGCGATATAGTACGAAAATATATATCCTAAAATAACGCACATATGTTAAGGCAATGGAAAAGAAAATGCATTTGAAAGAGACACTATCAAAAGGTCTGAGCGCATATTATAACATTCTCCAAGTCGCGATATACCCTCCCCCACAGGAGGGCGAGCCGGGCCTCGAGGATGCTGGATTTTTTTTTACACGTAAACTTTTTTTACACATAATACATGAATCATAATTAATAAGCTGTTGTCAAATACAATTAAAAATAAAATAATAGTTAGTAATTAAAACCTGTCCTTTGTTAATATTAATATTTCTGGATCATGATTGAGTATCATGGATGACTTTGGTACAATTTTATTAAATTTTAATTCGCAACGTTGTTCACCTTAACAGTTAACAATATGTATTTAAAGTACATAGCTTCAACTTAATACGTTTATTGATGATGTTTTAAATATGATGCAGTTTTAAATACGACCGATGTTTAAATTTCATATTAAATAGAGCCACAATCAGCTTTATCATTTTTAATTGTCATAAAAAGTTCTTGTAATAAATGATAAAAGTTCCATGGTTTAGTTTATTTAGAATTTAAAAAAAGACCCTTACTATATACTACAAGAAAAAAAAACTAACCACTTACTGTACACTACAAGAAAAAATAAATCAATGATAACTACTATTGCAAAAATAACGTCCTCGTTTGTTTTCATAAAAAACTATTTTTGCGCTTGAGTTTCTTTAAACAATTTTCTTTTTAAAATCGATAACCATTTTACGATATTTATTTTTTAAGCCGCGTTTTTTTATAGATTACGCTTGAAGATTACTCCTGCGACCTTTTAACTTTTTCAAAGGAATGTTCTCTGCTGAAAATTCGTTTTACGAAAATCGAAAATGTCAAGGCATTTCTATACTAAATGTGAGTATGGAGCTTTTATTTCCACAATACACGAAGGATTTCATAATGTCAAAGAATAAAATTTGCTATAGATCACGAAAAAGCCTCGAACACTAATCCTCTCTATAGAAATGGTCCATGTTGGGAGTGTATGCTAGTAGTAGTTTT
This sequence comes from Odontocerum albicorne, assembly GCA_949825065.1. Lineage (NCBI taxonomy): Eukaryota > Metazoa > Arthropoda > Insecta > Trichoptera > Odontoceridae > Odontocerum > Odontocerum albicorne. The sequence goes on from OX463841.1 coordinate 42,378,318, forward strand.
ATGAATAAGATAAGACAAAAGAATGCATATATTTTTCCGCGGATTGAAACAAATGAAAATAAGAAGTTAGTATGTAACTTTCCATTTGAATAGTGTTTTCCCATTTTTTTTTTGGTTTAATAGTATTGTATCAAAATGCAATGAAGATTTATTTTAAAAACGAAACCATACAACTTAATATTGTGAGATGTAAACCGGGTAAAAAAATATTTGCTTAAGATTTTGAAAGTTTCTTGACTCAATTATTGAGAGATTCTTTTCACAAAAAAATGTTTAAATTTTATTTAATATTATTGCACCTGCATACTTTGTGTAATATTATTACACCTAATTGCTATTTATAGGTTTCGCTTAATGATCACCCACAGAAAGAGCACTTTTAAATTTATTTTTTGTACTCAATGTTTGAATTTCTATTCATAAAATTTCTGAACTTTATATTTGAGCCACATAAAAATACGAAGAGGATTAATGCAAATATTTTGAAAAAGTCTACATTTAGCTTTCTGTGCTAATCTGTATTATCAATATTGTTTTTTATATTATACGAATTGACCGTCTTATTTGTTAACATTTTATACATACGCATCATAAAGATATTAATTTCTCGAGAAAGACTTTTTCTGTCAATTTATTTAGTATTTGTTTTCTTCAAAGAGAATATAACTTTTCGAATTTTAATTTCCTTATAAATTAATCAATTTATGAATTTTGATGGCGCTGTTCAATAACCAAAGTTAGGACAAGGGCGCCTCCGTTTCATTGGAGCAAGCATTACAAAGTGTCATATTAAAAATGTTGATGCGCCAGTCACTCTAAAAGCAGGATCCAACTGTGGTTGTTTGCTCGCTACGCCTCTAAGAATTTATCGATTCTAGATAAATATCTGAGAAAACGTAGAAATGAGGATGCTGAAGCAAATGGTAGGTGTCCATCAGAGAGAAAAATTGCGAAACGAATATATCAGAGGTATAGTCAAAATGGCATTCATAAATGAAAAACAGAGAGATTGGTGGTATGGGATATCGTTAGAAGACCCACAGAGTATACACTAATAAAACCGATTATTTCTTGGGCTAGAAGTTGACGAGAGTAAATGTAAAAATCATCCAAAGTCAGGATAGATAGATGGTTTAAAGGTGGACATCCGTGCATTGGGAGTGGTGATGTATCTTGCCCACATGAGGCAACTCAGGAAAGATAGGACTCGAAAAGCTGACGCCATGTAGGGAAAATAGAGCTAGGAGGAATAATTTTGATCTGGAACAACAAATCTGTTAACTAGTTTATATTTATTCAACATATTTCTTAAACAGTCAATTAATTACTGCGTGGCATAAAAAAAACCTTCAACCCAGAGAAAATATTTGATTACCTGGACTTTTCCAGCATACGAGTCCTTTTAACCATGCAATTCATCAAGCTTAGCACCTACATTTTTCTTGCTTAAGTCTTCCAGGAATATATTGAATATTAGAGATGAATAAAGGTCTCCCACTAAGTTGTTATTCTGACATATTTATTTAGATCTCGCCCCTTTGACTCATGCATAAATTAATAATTAAACTCAGGACAGTGTACTAAAAGGAAGGTTTTCTAGAATATTATAGAACATCCTAAAGGACCTCTTGTCCTGGATAAGACCTTTTCGATGAATAAAAAGTAGTCCCACTTCAAAGGGTTGCTAATATTGACAAAACTATCGACTTAAGAGGGTGTGTAGACTATGTTATATATTAGAGATACAGTAGTTTTAATAATGAAGTATGCGTTTGTAACTCGTTCTCTGGTGGTTAAAGGGATCCAAACAATATTTTTTAAAAGGCAATACATGTTGTTTATTTTAATTATACGAGTTTCTGAACGTTTTTTTTAATATAATAGGTTATTCGGAAATTAGTTTCGTATTTCTCAGACATATATTCAAAGGACAAAGGTTTCGTTGCTAAATTGCTAAATGTACTCGTATATTCAGCAAGTAAGAAACTAAAACCCCATACGTGATGAATGTATATTATCTGCTGTTTACATAAATAGTTCGGTTATTTTGAATAAAAAGGCGACGCAAACCATGAAAACATATGTAAGTGTATGACGACGACGCAGTATGTGATCGGGTGTGTCAAATGTTGTTAAAAAATCAGAAACAGTGATATGACACTAAAAGATAGTATTCGCTTGGAAGGCCGATTGCCACTGATGACGACCAAATCAAGGTTTCGATCAAATTATTGATCGAAACCTTGATTATTAAAACAGCGTTTCTGAGATATCGGAAGGTATCACCCACTAGCAAGCTGCATAAAAACTTTGCCATTGAATTTGACCAACAAATATTGTACATAAATAAATTATTTTCCAAATAACGCAATAAAGATAGTATATGTACCACAACCAATGATGTAAAATAATCTTCCACTCGCTGTTAGATAAACTAGACATGGTTTTACGTAACAAGTAACATAACAGATCAAGAACATCTAAGCATCCTGGAAATAAAAAAAATACAGACTATTGTCCAAATCTTCAAAGCCACAATTTTAAAAGTAATTAAGGATTAGGGTGTGGTTATGATGCCATCATTTATCGAGGCACACTACCTGGTACGAGTACTATACACAGTATCGAAAATTATCATGTATTTTAATTAAGGGGATCTATCGTACGGCCACAATTTTATCTACATTTATTAAAATAGTTTTCTAATAAAGTTCCTTCTCTGCTAAACCGCAGAACTAAAATATGATTACTATTAATATTAAACAAAAACCTTGAATGTACTCAGCCTTAAAAAATATCCACAAAAAACATTTACATTTCTAAAAGTTCCAGATTTAAAGAGTAGCTAATGATAGTCCGATAGAAGGCACCATGGAACTCTTTTTTATGACCGTGGATTTTTAAGTATTGCATAATTTTGTGTTGTTGTTGAGTTAGTAACATTTATATTTCACGATCTCCGCCTGAGACGATATCCTTTGGCCGAGGGTTGCGAGTTCAATCCTATTGCTAGCCATGTATTTTAAAAAAACAAAGGACTTTCAGTTTAATTTTCGCCTAAGGCTTCCTTTGCCAGCTTTATGGTTAGTTGGAAGATATTGCCACCAAGCAATAAACCCACCAGGTTGACTGTGTACAATGAAAGTGTAATGCAATACATTTATTTATTTTTTGTCATCAAATTACTTGTGCCATATATGTTTTTCTGTTTTGTATTTAAATGTTTTTCCGTTTTGATTGTGTGTTTTAATTTTGATGTTTTTTCAAATTCCTTATCGATTTTGATATTGTTGTGTAATTAATATGTTTTGAAGTTTAATTGCTGTTGGTCATTTAAATTTTGTTTATTTTTTGTATAATTCTAAGTGAAATTATTATAGATTTTTGTAAAGGCTGGGGTCATTAAAAATAAATAAATTTCAATATTCATTGGATAAAAACCCATAACCCGCAGACGACTCCATGGTCTTGTTTTAAATCACTTTTCTCCCACTTGGAGTTTTCGAGTATATTATCAATAGTGATGAAAGAGTATCAAAAAATCTTTGACTTGATTTTCCTTCTAAAAGTGTTATCTTTGTCATATGTTGAAATAAATAACCACATGGCAATACGTCCGCTAGATTTTTCTGTATTCTACGATGTAAGTTAACTCTGTTTTGACAAAACCGTTGTTATTATTTTACGAGAGGGAAAATGAATATTCCAAGTATCGTATAAAAAAAATTAAGCCAGATTACGCTCGTTATGTTTCCTTTTTATAAATTCATGGTTTGAATAGTGAATCAAAGCAAAGTTCACAGTGTAAATGAACGGCAGTACAGGGGTCGGCAACATATCGCTAAAGAGCTATTTATTGTTGCGATATATTTTCAAAAATTATAAACGTCTTTAATTTTACCCAATAATGTATTATTGGCGTTTTATTAACCTTCTATAACTAACGTTTTGATTATTCTGTAAAATAATGTTATTATTGCGATTCAATTGCACATTTTTGAACTTTCATTTGTGATTAAAAAGAAATTGGACTTTTCCTTATTTTATTGCCCCCTGATATTGGGATTTATCTAATCATTTTCAACTTGAATTTATTCAATCTTCAATCAATTAAACTATGCCATCAAAATGAAATTGTTCGTTCCGAGTCGAAATTATTAATTTAATAGTTCAATCGCTTATGACACAGGACGATTTACATAGGACACCTCGAATTTTTATAGTATGAAGCTTAACTGCTAAAACATATAAAAATAATGTTAGATGTTTTCCAATTCCAACACATTTGAGATTTTTACTATAAAGTTTGGATTTATATTCTATCTTCCGTTTTAAAATTCACTTTGATTGTAAAAGATCTTCTTTGTAGGGCTCATTTTCATTTCTTCCTATAGACCAGAAAGATGATGTGCCAGATGTGAAAATACCGACATTCTTCCTGTATCCTACCTCAGATGGCCATTCAACTCATGCAAAGCTGTAGGCTGCCAGATAATTTATCTTCATGTCGATTGGTGACTCATTGTCTCCTCCCAGTATCCCTCCGCTTCCGGAATCTGAGAATTCTGCTATATGTATCTAAAAACCTCTGTCTCGGTCTTTCAAGTTTCTAAGGAGCACTTTCATGTTGTTGGGCTTGCATAATCATTTTTATTGACAATGTCAACTGAAATATTTTTACAAGACGAACATATTATCTTTTTAATTTTCAAGCCTTTCCAATTTGTTGAATGTTCATTTTTAAAATTATTGACTGAAAAAAGAAACAGACACTTATAATCTACCAAACAGTTCAACCCAGCCCAAGCCAGTAGCGATAATAATTATTTACCATATATTTTTATTTAAATATTTCACAGTATTTAATATGTGGACAAACCTGGCTTAGAATCCAATGAACAGCTCGTTCCAAGCTTGGAGTCTTAAAGAAATGCTACTAAGCGTGAGAAACGGGGGTGTATATTTTTTCTGTAGTGTGACCAATTCATTAGCAAGATAATTCCCGACTTCTTTGTAAAGAGCATAATGAATAAGAAGAAGATTTTCCACTTAAAAGTTTAACACCTCAATGTGGCTCACGTTAGTAAAAAATATCAACCCCTGCTATCATATATTAAAGAATCATCCCTAACTCCCCCTGACAGAGCAGCGAGCATAGCTCGCGGGGTGAGTAGCTTGACGTGAAGTGTATTAAATATTTATTTATGACGTTATCACCTTTGGCGAGGAGATTGTGTCTCGTACCTAATAAAAATATAAATAAGAATATTTTACGTCATTTTTGAAAACCTGAATTTTACCTGAAAAAATGTTTGCATAAAAGTATTATATTTATGGATATATGGTATATGTTTTTTTTTACGGTTATTTATTGTGCATTAACTTAATCATAATAGGAGAGATATACGAGTATAAATATAAATAGTATTTACATGAGTTCATGTGTGAAGGAACTACAAAGGTTAATGGGGGGCAATCATATGTCCATTGGGAATGAATATAGTAGTGTTAGAGAAAGTTAAGGATGAATTACAGAATTTGATAAATAAATTGTATAAGAGATGTGAAGAGAAAGATCTGAGAATGAATGTTGTGAAATCTAATGTCATGGTGATTGAAAAGTAAATGCGATATATGGGCGAGCAATAAAAATTAAAGCAAGCTGAAGAATTTTACTATTAGGTAGTATTTTCTTAAATGACGGAAGAGTTTCAACAGATATTGAACGGTGTGTAGCAATGGAAAACAAAGTCAACGGGGCACTAAAAATATACAATATATATATATATATATATATATATATATATATATATATATATATATATATATATATATATATATATATATATATATATATTATATATATAAATATATATATATATATATATAATATATATATATATATATATATATATATATATAAATATATATATATATATATATATATATATATATATATATATATATATATATAGTATATATATATATACATATATATAAATATATATATATATATATATATATATATATATATATATATATATATATATATATATATATATATATATATAATATATATATATATATATATATATATATATATATATATATATATATATACTCGAACTGGACAGTATCAAAATGTGCAAAGATATTCACAACATAATTCTAGAACCAAGTTTGATGTTGAAACGTGAAAAAAAACTGAAAAGACACGAATACAAAGGGTGACAATGCTTAACAGAATGAAGTGATTAGGGATGAATGTGAACTTACGGATGATAGATTAAGTAAGATAAATAAGATCACTTTGAGATGGTATGGGTATGTATAACGAATGAATAAAGAAAATACTGAAAACAAATGTACAGTCCAAATGTGATTGGAAGGTATGCTTTAGGAAGGTCAAGAAAATTATGGTTGATTGAAGTGATCAATATTTAGAAAAAAATAAATGCTAAAACTAAAAGCAAAAGTAGGAATTGTGTGAGAAGGGTGTATGGTTGTAGAAGAAGTGCAGGATGTGTATCACGATATAAAAGTCTGGCGTTCTGTCCTCTGCCTATCCCGATAGGGAAGCGGCGTAATGATATGTATGTATGAGACATATATAAATGGAATTTGAGAATGTAACGTAAACGGGAGAGTTCATGTTTGAATTCTTAATTGTTTAAGAATATTAAGTAGATTCACTAATTAAATAAGAATCACTGTGATAGGAAAAATATTTTTTCTTCTTCTTTGACGTACGAACCTTACATACAATGTGTTATCTATCAGTCAGGATACAGCGTCTAGTATTAGTTAGCGTACCTCCTGCACGATTCCAGGATACGTAAACAGCGAGCAGCCGATAACGATGTAATCCATGGCCTAGATCTTCCTGCACTCACAGAAAGTTGACTCTGCTAAGCTCAAATTGTGCGTGTCATTTGCAGTGTTATCTACTTCTTATTCAGAATGCACCACTCCTTCCGAGATAACTTAAAACCAGGCCACTTCATGTCGGTGTGGACACAAGATTCCTTTACCCGTCCAACGGGATTGCCATTTATTGGCAATAATCCTGTTATCAATTTTCTCCTGAGTCTTTCAGATTGGTCGACATGATGTGAAATAGTGTTACGGTGTTTTTTTTATTTCCGTAATTACAAACAGTTGATCGATTTGCGAAATAAATTTTCCTTTTTAATTTATTTTTTATTCTGCTAGTCAAACTTATAAATATCAACATATGATGCATTGTAAAAACATCGACGTTATGGTATCTTCAATTATATTTAACTAAAACAATAATACGGAAATATAAATACGAGTATTATAATCAAGTGTAATTCAATTATGAATAAAACTGCACAAGCGTTCTTATAATTTGTGTAAGATAGCTTCCAAGTGAG